>BROG01000648.1:20000-422985 GCA_030159075.1 Atrina japonica
CCTACGTTGCCGGATAGACTGTGTACCACTCATAATAAATGTCTGAAAAGTGCTAAGCTAGAAATGAAGTGCTTGTGTTAGCTTATCTAAATGATGTTAAACTAGGAATGAAATGCCTGTGTTAACTTATCTAAATGGGTTAAACTAGCGTAGCTCGAGTTGAATCCATCCGCTACAACGATCAATTGCAGTCTGATGATCCGGATTGAAACAACTGTGTGATATGTATTTATTACAAGCCCCTTATATGTATACATAAATTTAAAAGTCATTCCACTTTTAACAACGCCATCAAATATTTTGGATTGTTTAAATCACATTTTGAAAAGTAGCTCTGGTGGAAATTCTGTATCAAACTGCATTGCAATACAGTATTGTGTATTACACGGACGTGTAATAAAAAAAGGAGAAAATGGTATCATGCAAGGTCAAATGATAAATTTCTTCTGCTGTGATGGGACAAAAGGAGATTTATTTTTTTATAAATTCGTTTCTCTGAATGGTATAGATGGGGCAATCAATTAGAAAATGAAATACATACGTAGCGTAGCCACATAAACACGATGGAGAATTAATCAAATTGACTCTATGTAAATCAGAATTCAAATTACTAGCACAATTACAAAGACTGGTTAAAATGATGTTCCACTTTCTGTCACCTACATAAAAGTGCGCGGGTAATTCAAAATTATTACTTCGATTTACGTAACCATTTTCAAATTTTGTAACGGTTAGATCATGTCGTAAATCTGGTTCCGGTGAGTTCCAGCGATTAATTAATTAAGAGTATCGAGTGGAAGAAAGCCTATACTTGGGGAGTAAGAAGTCAATCTCATTTCGTATATTGTATAGATTCGTGCTTATCAAAAGACAAGTGATATCAGTCAGGAAGGTAGGTTCATTACAATTCGAAATTTTATGAAACAAAGTAAGTTTTCTTCTATTTCTCCTATCCTTTAGTGATTCCCAGCTATAAAGTTGTTATAAAGTATGAAGATTCTCTACTCGCATATTTTGGTAAAGCAATAACTATTCTTGCTGCCTCAAGATGGACATTATCAAGTATATCTTCATTTTATTTTGAACACCCCTCCCAAACACATGCTTACATTAGTGTATTGAGTTAAATCAAAATAATGCAAATGTTAAAAGCTTTCCTGCTCAACTTGTATTTACATTTTCCATTTGATGATAAATTTACACCTAAATGTTTATGGCTATTTGTTGGAATTAACACTGATTTTTATAAAAATGTTAATTCAAAATGTTCATTTACTTTACCAAAAAAAAGAAGAACTTCAGTGTGGTTAGGATTAAAAGTAACTTTCCATTTCCTTCCCCAATGCTTGATTTCACCAATGTCATTATATCTTTGACTTCCTGTTTGTTATGAGAGCTAGCACACATTAACATATCATCATCAAATCATCTAGTTACGCTACAAAGTGGCTCTACAATACCATTAACACATTTGTATATAAAAGGAAGATAAATGACCTAAGACCGGATCCCTCAGTCACTCCGGTATTAGTTGCTTGGATATTAAACAATGAATTGTTTACAGCTACACATTATTAGATCAACAACTTGCAAAGAAATAAAGTTAATTTCTAGCAATCCCGAATCACTATGATTTGACAAGCATTCCATCGTGTCAAACCTACTGAAAGCTCTCAATACATCACACATTTTCATAAACGTTCACTTCATAGTTCATACATGTGTAATATATTTCCAAAACTTGGTATACTTGAATTATTAGATAGAAAATCTGATTGAAATTTATAAATTAAATTATTATCAATCATGAAATAATAAACATGTATGTGTATAATTCTCTGAAATAGTTTGCATATAGTGCTTAGAAAAGATATAGATCGATAGTTGGATGGGTTTAAATATAGGCAAAATTCTCGCAATTTTCCATGGAGTGGGATGTAATTTAAGACCTTTATTGAAAAATAAAAAAAGAGATTAACAGACAGTATCTATTGTATTCTCTCGCATTGCATGACTTCTTTCACCCATACATGATGCTTTATTAGATTTAAGTTTTTTTTATAATATCAATATGAAAAGTCTCAGATACCAAGGTATAAAACACTAGGATGTCCAGGTTATAGGTACAAATCTGGCAAAAAAAGAACAAACATGGACCTCTTGATATCAAGAGGTGGGATCAGGTGTCATTGAGGAGTAAGCATCCCCTGTCGACCGGTCACACCCACCGTGAACCCACAGTCAAATTAAAATGAAATATGTGAGGTACGAATCCTCGTCATAATTGATACAAACGTAAACGATTTCTTCTTATCTTATTTGTATGTTATAAATTTTGAAGTATATTCATGTCCTACATTCAAAGTCTGAAATTTCATAATCTTAGCTATCTTTTGTAGATCTATTACTGTAAAAATATGTACATGTATTCAGAAGATTTGTTTTAGTGGTAATCAAATCTATCATTTAGGCGCTTCAAAACTTTTGGTTTTAATTTCTTGGAAATGAGCGTATCATAGGTCAGTGATGTATTTACTATACTCCATAGTTGTTTCGTGATCTACATCATTCCTGTGAGAGTCTTAACTATATATATGATTAAACATATCGTTGCGACAATATATACACCGAAAAGGTTCACCAAAATGTTTTAATCGATCCTGGTAATCGAACACGATCAACTGAAAAGTATATAACTTGCATGGTGTGTGTAATCTACTAAGATTGGAATAAAACGTTCGAAGTTATCACTATCTGTGTATATTTTATGCTTTAGAAAAGTTAAAAATAGATCAAAATTAAATCAAAACAAGATTTTAAATATATGTACATACAAGTATCGCCACATAAATTTTTAAAATTTATTTTTGGTGTTTCTAACAACTTGAACTTGTCAAAATCTGGCACGTGTAGTATCAATGTTAACGTGCATATATCATTTACCGTCACTTTAAAGACGTTGTAACATGACAACAAGATGTCTTGACAGCGCTTGTCCGACATCTTGAAGGTGTCCCCTCTCGGAGCACGCTAACCCCGAACACTTAAATACATAGAATATACGTTGTTATGATACTTATTTAATTAACAGATAACAGTTTACAACCAAGAATTTCTTTCGTCTGCTAAAAAGTATTCCACCTATGGTCACGATTCACAAAACATATTTTTTATGGTTCACTAAGTACGTTTTGTCATGTGTAAATGGGGAACAATATTTTGCGGTTACTTTTTATTTTTGTGCGTCTGTCAAACAGGTTCTCGCTGACAGAAATCGGCAGGTGAGTCGTGTATATAAACAACACGGATCAGAGCGGCTAATTCTGGACACTCTTACGGACAAGGATGGCTTGTGTTGCAGCTAAAATTCTTTGCGGATTTCTATTAGCAGTCCTGCTAGCAAGTAAGTCTAATTCATTTTATGACTATGAAATATTTATTTATTAATTTACCTATTTATTTGTTTGTTTTATTTATTAACATTTAAACAGACATATATGTTTATATAATTATGTCTCTTCTTCAACGAAACTGAAAACTATTCTGAGTTTTTTTTTTTTCTCTGTTTAGTGTCCGAAGACGGATTTAATATCATAAAACAGAAAAAAAAAACCCACAAAAATCTAGGAAAACTATAGAGCATAGACCTTAAATGACCAGCTAAACATGAACATTTATTCCATCAATGTGAAAACTATTGTTTCATATGTTATTTATAAGTATGTGCTAAAATATGTTTTTATAAGTTTAATTTTTTTTTCTGTTGTTACCACATTCGAAAGATATATTGCATTTGGTGTCCGAAAAATGTCTTGTGTTTTTTTTCTGTCGCTTCGTCTTTTATTTTACGGCGTGCGTTTAACATAAGAAAAAAACCCTAATGTCATGTAAATTTTGAGTTGATCTGGTGGGTGTAATTTTGCATTTACAGCAAGTAAATCAAATATTTACAACATGACAGTAAACCCATTTTGTCGTTTGATGTCGAGCTAACATATATATACTGTGGTTCTTCTGATGGTGGACTGTTAATAATTTACATATCGTGGGGATACATCGTGTAGTATTTATTCGTTAAACATCGTTAAACATCATAGTAAAGTCTAGGGTATCCACTTGTTGGAATTCAGACCTGAAGTTCACGGGGCTCTCTAGTCTGAGATTTCACACATAATTAGCCGGTAAAACCTTAAACCCAACTTTAGAACCACTATCCGGTTTAACATAAACCTTTACCTTTCTGATAGACCGATCAAAATTTTGAAAAGGGGGAAATGGAATAAAAAATGATGATGATGATGTGATGGATAAATACATAAACAAACACAAGGCACAAACAATCAATACAAACAAATAAAAAAAGGTAGTTTGGAATTTGCGCTACAAGATTTTACGCCCGTGAATTTTTCAAAACTTTTCCTCCTTTTTTCTGCTTAGTCTGATATACAATAGCAATAATAAATATGCACAGGCATAAGAATTCTTAAATTTCTATATATTTTGTGAAAATTGCTTGAGAAACCCAGGTCTGGCACGTTTATAATTGCAATTGATTTACTCATCCATCCTTACTACTTACTATTTGTATATGAAAATCACACTTGACTCGACCTTATTTTCACAAACTATATAGAAATACAAATTTTCTATACCTGTGTACAACAAGTACAAGTAGTAAAATTACAAACATCGAAATAATCTTTTTGGTAAACACACCTAACATCCCTTTATAGGGGAATACAATCCTATATTCAAATGGTTGAATTAATTAAATATAACACACACACACACACACACACACACAAAGAAATAACTAAATACTAGTAGTATATTACCATTCGGGATATTAGATATGAGTAAGTAAACAAAAAATATAACACTGAAAAAAACATCATTTAGGTAAACGTGTATGTTAAATGAAATATATAGTGCTTACAGAATTTCTGGAGAAATCTAATGTTGAAAATTATGTATTTTTACCCACCCGGTAATTCAAATTTTTACAACATGATATAAAACGTCCATGTCTATGATCTTCTGCTTGAAATGTTAAAATCACGACAAAGGCAATTTGTTATAGAAATGTTAATTTCTTTAAAATTTCACAAATTTACGCACAAGTTTAAGAGTATTTTAAAAGCTTGATGATAAGTTAATTTCTTTATAATTTACCAAAATTACGCACAAAGTTAAGGGTATTTTAAAAGCTTGGTGATAGGTTAATTTCTTTTTGACCCAAAATTAAGCACAAGGTTAAGAGTATTTTAAAAGCTTGGTGATATGTTAAGGGTATTTTAAAAGCTTGGTGATACGTTAATTTCTTAATAACTTCACAAAATTACGCACAAGGTTAAGGGAATTTTAAAAGCTTGGTGATACGTTAATTTCTTAATAACTTCACAAAATTACGCACAAGATTAAGGGTATTTTAAAAGCTTGGTGATACGTTAATTTCTTTTTGTCCCAAAATTAAGCACAAGGTTAAGAGTATTTTAAAAGCTTGGTGATATGTTAAGGGAATTTTAAAAGCTTGGTGATACGTTAATTTCTTAATACCTTCACAAAATTACGCACAAGATTAAGGGTATTTTAAAAGCTTGGTGATACGTTAATTTCTTAATAACTTCCCAAAATTAAGCACAAGGTTAAGGGTATTTTAAAAGCTTGGTGATATGTTAAGGGTTTTGTCAAAAAATTAAGCATAAGGTTAATTTCTTAATAACTTCAAAGCTTACGTGATATGTTAAGGGTAATTTTAAAAGCTTGGTGATACGTTAATTTCTTAATAACTTCACAAAATTACGCACAAGGTTAAGGGAATTTTAAAAGCTTGATGATACGTTAATTTCTTAATAAACTTCACAAAATTACGCACAAGGTTAAGGGAATTTTAAAAAGCTTGGTGATAGATTACGTTAATTTCCCAAAATTAAGCACAAGGTTAAGAGTATTTTAAAAGCTTGGTGATATGTTAAGGGTATTTTAAAAGCTTGGTGATATGTTAATTTCTTAATAACTTCACAAAATTACGCACAAGGTTAAGGGAATTTTAAAAGCTTGGTGATAGGTTAATTTTTAATTTTTCACAAAATTACGCACAAGGTTAAGGGTATTTTAAAAGCTTGGTGATATGTTAAGGGTATTTTTGTCCCAAAATTAAGCACAATTTCTTTAAGAGTATTTTAAAATTTGGTGCACAAGATTAAGGGAATTTTAAAAGCTTGGTGATACGTTAATTTCTTAATAACTTCACAAAATTACGCACAAGGTTAAGGGTATTTTAAAAGCTTGGTGATACGTTAATTTCTTAATAACTTCACAAAATTACGCACAAGATTAAGGGAATTTTAAAAGCTTGGTGATACGTTAATTTCTTAATAACTTCACAAAATTACGCACAAGATTAAGGGTATTTTAAAAGCTTGGTGATAGGTTAATTTCTTTTTGTCCCAAAATTAAGCACAAGGTTAAGAGTATTTTAAAAGCTTGGTGATATGTTAAGGGTATTTTAAAAGCTTGGTGATACGTTAATTTCTTAATAACTTCACAAAATTACGCACAAGGTTAAGGGAATTTTAAAAGCTTGGTGATACGTTAATTTCTTAATAACTTCACAAAATTACGCACAAGATTAAGGGTATTTTTAAAAGCTTGGTGATACGTTAATTTCTTAATAACTTCACAAAATCCACAAGAATTAAAAGCTTGCACCCAAAATTAAGCACAAGGTTAAGAGTATTTTAAAAGCTTGGTGATATGTTAAGGGTATTTCAAAACCTTGGTGATACGTTAATTTCTTAATAACTTCACAAAATTACGCACAAGGTTAAGGGAATTTTAAAAGCTTGGTGATACGTTAATTTCTTAATAACTTCACAAAATTACGCACAAGATTAAGGGAATTTTAAAAGCTTGGTGATACGTTAATTTCTTAATAACTTCACAAAATTACGCACAAGATTAAGGGTATTTTTAAAAGCTTGGTGATAGGTTAATTTCTTTTTGTCCCAAAATTAAGCACAAAGGTTAAGAGTATTTTAAAAAGCTTGGTGATATGTTAAGGGTATTTTAAAAGCTTGGTGATACGTTAATTTCTTAATAACTTCACAAAATTACGCACAAGGTTAAGGGAATTTTAAAAGCTTGGTGATACGTTAATTTCTTAATAACTTCACAAAATTACGCACAAGATTAAGGGTATTTTAAAAGCTTGGTGATAGGTTAATTTCTTTTTGTCCCAAAATTAAGCACAAGGTTAAGAGTATTTTAAAAGCTTGGTGATATGTTAAGGGTATTTTAAAAGCTTGGTGATACGTTAATTTCTTAATAACTTCACAAAATTACGCACAAGGTTAAGGGAATTTTAAAAGCTTGGTGATACGTTAATTTCTTAATAACTTCACAAAATTACGCACAAGGTTAAGGGAATTTTAAAAGCTTGGTGATACGTTAATTTCTTAATAACTTCACAGAATTACGCACAAGATTAAGGGTATTTTAAAAGCTTGGTGATAGGTTAATTTCTTTTTGTCCCAAAATTTAAGCACAAGGTTAAGAGTATTTTAAAAGCTTGGTGATATGTTAAGGGTATTTTAAAAGCTTGGTGATACGTTAATTTCTTAATAACTTCACAAAATTACGCACAAGGTTAAGGGAATTTTAAAAGCTTGGTGATACGTTAATTTCTTAATAACTTCACAAAATTACGCACAAGGTTAAGGGAATTTTAAAAGCTTGGTGATACGTTAATTTCTTAATAACTTCACAAAATTAAAAATTTTAAAAGCACAAGGTTAAGGGAATTTTAAAAGCTTGGTGATACGTTAATTTCTTAATAACTTCACAAAATTACGCACAAGATTAAGGGAATTTTGAAAGCTTGGTGATAATTTCTTAATTTCTTTTTACGCCCAAGGTTAATTTTTAAAAGCTTGGTGATACGTTATTTCTTAAAAGCTTCACAGAATTACGCACATGTTTAAGGGTATTTTAAAAGCTTGGTGATACGTTAATTTCTTAATCCCACTTTAAGCACACAAAGAGTTTTTACGCTTGGTGAAGGTTAAGGGAATTTTAAAAGCTTGGTGATACGTTAATTTCTTAATAACTTCACAAAATTACGCACAAGGTTAAGGGAATTTTAAAAGCTTGGTGATACGTTAATTTCTTAATAACTTCACAAAATTACGCACAAGGTTAAGGGAATTTTAAAAGCTTGGTGATACGTTAATTTCTTAATAACTTCACAAAATTACGCACAAGATTAAGGGTACTTTGAAAGCTTGGTGATAGGTTAATTTCTTTTTGTCCCAAAATTAAGCACAAGGTTAAGAGTATTTTAAAAGCTTGGTGATATGTTAAGGGTATTTTAAAAGCTTGGTGATACGTTAATTTCTTAATAACTTCACAAAATTACGCACAAGGTTAAGGGAATTTTAAAAGCTTGGTGATAGGTTAATTTCTTACGTTAAAAATTACGCAGAAGGTTAAGGGAATTTTAAAAGCTTGGTGATACGTTAATTTCTTAATAACTTCACAAAATTACGCACAAGGTTAAGGGTATTTTAAAAGCTTGGTGATAAGATACTTTAATACTGTATATCTGGAAAATATCGCTCTTTCACGACAGCATTAATGTAGCTTGAAAACGTTCCTCTTGTTTTAATTTCGGCCTCTCGTATAAAGACGAAAATGACACAAATTAAACGGGAGAGAAAATTTCCAGGTATACGGTATCGTTGTTATCGGAGGCACTTAGCCTAATGTTTAATATGTTGAAGTTTATCATGAAGTAAAAAAAGTTTTAGTATGATGTGAGATATTGCAGAATAGTATAATATTTCACTTCGACTGTAGGTGTTGTAGAATACACACAGTCCCCCAGAACAACGTGTCCGGGTGATCTGTTATAATCACCCTTAATCGGAGGTGCGGATCTCAAGTGGAGGGGATACCACATACATAAGACAAAAAAACTTACAATAAGGTGTTAGTGATTGATTTGTAGTAAACAGGTGGCAGCTAGCGACTGTAATTCAGGTGTTGTAGAACACACACAGTCCCCCAGAACAACGTGTCCGGGTTAGAATTTCTCCTCATTAAGAGATAAACCGCCATGGGATGGAACGATTCCTCAATTTTAACATTAGATTTCAGGATTTCATCATTTTATTTTTACCATAAACAACGAAGTTGTACTTGTGGTCTTGGGTCCATATGGATTAATTGAATTCTAGAAAAAAAAAACGGAAAAGAAAACGCATATAATGCTTAAAATCTTAGGAGGGGAGCGAACTATTTTTGGGGGACATTCTATACTAGGATGCTTTTTTCCTTTAGGGGAAGTAAGGCCCGGGTTGATTCTTCCTTAGGGTAAATTCAATGCTAGACCCATATTTGGGGGGGAGGGGCAAAGTCACAATGTTGCACCACCGAATCTGTATAAAATCACAATTTGTTAATGGCATGGGGATAAAAAGTTCTAATAATATTGCGCTGTATTTATTTTCAATTTCTCATAGTTTAAGAATTATAAACATGCAATTATTACAAGTTTGACTGTTTCAGATTTAGTTGCTGCACAGTTCACAGCCGATGACTGTCAGTGTGTGGATGCGTCATATGACTGTCCACCAGGGACAGAAGAGTCGGACACATTAGGATGTGAAAGTCCTTTTGAGAGATGCTGCGCCCCCAAATACTTTTTCTTTGACTATCCACCAGGTTATCGTTTAAACTAGTTTTTGAAGGTGAGTTCTACAAGATCAAATCACGACTTTATTTACACCAAAGAAAATCATTTTAGAAAGTTTTCTCCGCTTTTGACGGTTTAGTGATTGGAAATCTACATAGATCTATTAATAAATAGATTAGATTTTTAATTAATTTGAATTAAATACAAGCACTTACCTCCGATATCAGATTGCTGTGAGTGATATTGTATCGGGTCAAACATTTTATTTTTGTCTAAACTAATGTTTTTGGAAAATCTTTGAATAGTTACCTAAAAACAATGTAATATACCAAATGCCTATAATTTGACATTTTTGGCGGGGTTTTTTGAGATTTATATAAAACACACAAAGCTCACAAGACTCTGTAGCTTGTTTCACGCTTATGCACCATTATTAGGGAGACAATTGTTAATACAATGCAAGGATTAATATATTTCCAATAAAATAGAATTTTGTATGGTAGAACCTCTTGAATCCATAGAACAATAAATTTGTAACGCTTCTGAGTAAAGCTTACTCTTATAATATAAGTCTTCCTTGGTTCAAATCAGTTGCTTTCATCATTTTAATCGGATATCTATTTTACAATCAATGCCGAACTATGCAGCATTATTCGATAAAAAGTCAATGAAAGCAAACGATTTCAACCAATGTGGGCTTATATTATAGGATTTAAATAACAATCAAAATAATCAATCTCAAAATGTATTTCATTTTCAGATTTGAGAAAAAAATTCATATTTGCTTGTTTTTTCAGTTTTTTTTTCAAGATCATCATTCCATTGCATGGAACACTTTTTTTAAATCAGAAAAAATAAAATATTTATTGTGTTACCCGTTATTTGGCAAACTTCTAGATTACAGGGCGATAATCGCTTATTGAATTTTGTATTCGATAATCGTAATCGTCTATGATGCATCGATCGATGTTACAAATCACCGTTTCATTTTTTACGTATATCACGCTTTGAAATACTGATAACGGAACTTTACAAAATGTATGTTGTGAAATACTATGTTTTGTTTGTTCTTCGCCAACATGTAGTCTAAATGGGTCAGACTGCAGACCAAAATATCTCGTATATGTTCTGGCCTGATTTATTACTGTACGGAGAGCCAAGTCAGACAATATTCATATAACATAATCATACATATATAGGTGTCAACATATTTACATCAAAATAACCATAAGTAGAAGATTCTCTTCATAATGGGCTATTTTCCCTTTGTCTTGATTATCATAAATATTCGTATACTATTTCACCGTGTTGTGGTTTTATTTTTATTTTGCTGTTGTGTCTTTGTTTTAATTTTATTTTTGTTCATTTTTGGGGATATAAGCTATTCCTCACATTTTTATAATTAGAAATTGTCATACTTTGATATAAGTTATCATTCATATTATTACATAAAAAGCATTGCCATACCCTGTCAATTATAAAAAGCCGGTTATACCGGGATATCTGTGTCGTGGTCCAGGAGGTATTTTATCTGTTAATTTCATAACAAAATTTCAGGAAATGAAAACTAAGATAAATTAGCTGTTCTATCTTCTAGTTTGAAGTCATACAATCAGACTTCGTGGCACCACATAGCTGCCAGCAGTTGATAACAATTCTCTGCTGAGACCGACACTGTAAATGGTCCTGGTCTTGATGATTTGTTACTTATATTTCTCGTGATGTACGAGATCAGGTCAAAAGGTCAGAGGACGAGGTATATATGGAAGCTGCAGAACATTTATTGTCCTTTTATTTTTAATATATAGCCGCAATTGAGTCCATGTAGCTAGCATGCATTTCCTTTAGACTGTTTAAACCATTTAGTTGATTGATGTGTTTAGGATATTTTATTACGAACTGTTTACATCTTTAAATATACTTCTTTACCTAAATCCATAAAAATCAGTTTTTGTAATAAAAAGTTTATTTACCTAAAAAATAATTGAACTGCTTTGTAACCAGATCATTCCATCCTTTCCACTCTTCCTTTACATATTCTCCGTCTTTACTTAACATCTTAGAATCATATTTTTCTTTGCTAGAACATGTCAATTCTTGTAAATTATACACACACTAAATGTATCAGCCATGTCAGCATGCATTATTTCGATTTATTATATATTGTATTATCAAGTAAGCTGTCAGAACGTGTGCCTAATCCTTTTGGTGGGGAGAGTGAGATCAATGAAATACGTTAAATTCAAATAATTGACCCCCAAATTACGATGCACGGGGTGAAAAAATGCTTCCCAACCTCTTAGAGATTACGTTTTTGTATAAACTATCCAGAAACTAGTTTACGCGTAATAAATGCTGTCCGTTTACACGGTATTCCGTAAGAGAGTTCATCTATGATAAAAGTTTCCTATTTTGATCCTTGTAACACCCTAATCACCAAAGGAAAACCTGTTTACAGGAAATTAGAATTTCAAATTTCTAATCATGTAATATTCACTGGAATAAAAAAATCGCGAATGGCAGATTATTTTCATCATTATCATAACGTAAAAACTTGGTTTTACGTCATTGCTTGACAGTTATCTAATTAGAATGCCTTGTAGGATCAAGTTAGTGTGATATTATGATGACAAGTAAACTTGATATGTTTGAACTAGTGATTTCTTTGTCCAGAAATAAATCAGTGTCGCATTACGCTCGAATTCCATGTTCGAAAATATTTTTACCTTCCCCTTGTACGTTCAAGAAGTAGAAATACAGGTTTAAATTGAAACTGAATAATGATATGATTGGAACAAGGTAATTCATGTTATTTTACAGCTGTTTGCAGGCTAAACCGTCATATATTGACTGATATATATCTAGATATCTAGTATAGGCCTATGCTGAACTATGATAGTCCAGCCTGCGAGTAACTAAAGATAATGCTTAAGATGATTCCCCATCCAGTACGGACATATATAGCAAATGCGGAATGTTTGTCGCTGTTACCACTATCAGATATACTTCTAACCATGGAACCAATCACACCCACGTCAACTGATCTCTTTGCAATCACACCCACGTCAACTGGTCTCTTTGCAATCACACCAACGTCAACTGATCTCTTTCCGATCACACCCACGTCAACTGATCTCTTTGCAATCACACCCACTTCAACTGATCTCTTTGCAATCACACCCACGTCAACTGATCTCTTTGCAATCACACCCACGTCAACTGATCTCTTTGCAATCACACCCACGTCAACTATTTTCAATGTTATCATTCATTTTCTGTTGAACCCGTTACTTAATTGGTATAATAATTCTATTAAGATATTTTCAAACTTCAAGAAATATCAATTACAAAGACAAAATAGCCTCAAGTAATCTAAGCAAAACGCAATGAAATTGTTATAGAAATCTAGTGCAAAATGTCAGGATCATTTCTTTCATTTCTTTTAGACATCTTCGCAATTAAATGGTTGAGATTGGAATCGGGTTTTAATTAGATTGCCAATTACCACAAGTGAATCAACTTATGCTTGCGATTAGTTTTCTTTTAAAAAGACACCAAAATCTGATACTTCCACATTTTGAAATGTTGTCTATCTTCATTTTATTTCTTCAACAACGTAGAGGCACATAACCGGAAATCGTTATGCCTATACAAAGTTGAAGCGGCAGACGAAAAACCCCAAACCACAATGAATTACGTACGAACCCAAAATAGTACTACTAGATAAGCTTTGATGTTGTTTGCATTAACACACAAACACAAGTAATGAGAAAATTGTGTAATTTTGGACTTTTGTTATTTTCCAGACATATTACAGAAGGAGCTCCAACATCATTATCCGGAACATGTGGGTGTTACATTGAAAATTATTTTGAAGATTGTCCCGTGAATATTTTTATGTAATGATTTGATTTGTATACAATATAAAATTTTATAAATTTACAATTTTTCGTGTTTGTCTTATAGCAAAAGGAAATTAGGTATTACAGTCTATTGAACTCATCAACCCATGAAGTCAGATTTTGACCTGTCCATTTCAAAGAAATTTTAAGTTCGCTGTCAGAAATAAGGAATTTATGATTTAGAATCAAAATGTTTTAACAATTTTACATGTAATATGAAGTTGCTCACTCCTGCTGAATGACAGTAGACATTAATTGATCTATGTGCGTCTACAGGTGACCACAGGAGGTAGTGAGCGAACACTGTGCATTGCGTTCAGGTTGCGTTTTAACCTACTCCCTAACGTAAAAAATACTTTAGAGATTTAAAATATCAGAATTAGATTTCAGTATTAGCTGAGAAGAGTAGTTTAGCTCTTATAAGCTGAAAGAGCTGGCCTCAAGCAATCCGCTTTCGTCACAAATTTATCAGTTCGTCGTCCGTCTGTTAACCATTTTCTTTTAACCACTTCTTCTCGCGAACCATTGGACATATTTTAATCAAATTCCCCTCAATGCTGCAAACATAAATGACCAAAATGAAAAGAAATTGATTTAGTTGAATACATCTTCCTCTTTATGTCCCCTGGCTAACAATGTGTTTGTTCCCGCCACAGGGGAAATTTTTTCTGAAAGTTTATCAAAAAATGCAAGAAAATGAGAAATGTTAGCACTCTCGCCGTTGGAGCATTTAGGAGTTTGGGGATAAAAACCATAAAAAATTAACAAAAATCTCTGAAAAAATAAATCCTCAATTAATCCTTTATGTATTGCCAATATTTTGCAATGAAAGTACTGGTTGTATGGTAGATATCTTATATGACAATTATTCACCCATTAACAAGCGTTATTTATCAAATTTGGTGTTTTGGGGTAAAAGAAAAATCAATTTTTTGTAACAGAAATTTGTGAAAAAGTATTAAACATTTAGCCACTTATAACCACAACTTTTACAAATATTGTTTTTGGAGGGTATATTTTTCAGAAAGCCTATACAAATGCTACAATTTGAGCTTTGTTAACAATCTGGCCTCTTACGGGTTTTGAGGTAAAAACCATAGAAAATAAACAAAAATAGCTGAAAATTGGAAATATACAATTAATTCTTGCAGTTAAGGTCTTCTTTGCAATTAAAGTACTAATTGTATGGCAAGACACAATAAACAATGATTTGTTTTTATTAAAGTTGGTATTTTGGATAAAAAAGATGAAAAGTAAAAAAAAATAACCGCTAAAAACTGGACAACCTCAATTAGTGCCTCTGTTTGCAATGAAAGTAATGATTGTGTAGTACATAATGTAAATGACAAGTATTGTTCCATTAAACAACCATTGAGTGTCAAATTTGGTGTTCTGGGGTAATTTTATTTTTTAAACAGAAAATTATGAAAAAAGCAATTTTAAGCCACTTATAACCCAATATTTTACCAATATTCGTTTTTGGACTTATGATTTTGAGAACGCCTATCAAAAATGCTACTATTGAGCTTTGTTAGCACTGTGGCCACTAAGGAGTTTTGGGATAAAAACCATAGAAAATAAAACAAAATTGCTTAAATTTGGAAATATACAATTAATCCTTCATTTAAATTCTTTTTTGTAATTAAAGTAATAATTGTATGGCAGATGACTTAAATGTTAAGGATGGGAACAATAAACAATGCTTGTTTATTTAAGTTGGTTATTTGAGGTAAAACTCATGACAAATTAATATCAGTCAGTTTTAACACAAAAGTAAACTATAATGAAGGGTTTATAGGTTTTCCAGTTTTCATCACTTTCTGTTAAATTTGGGTTTATGCCCCCATACACCACATTTAACACACACTGACACTGATTGTTTAATATATACCAATACTCATCAATCAAAATATCTACTATATCATCATTTCTTGTATTGTAAAAAGAGACCATAAATGAAGGATTAATCCTGGTTTTCCGATTTTCAACATCTTTTGTTAATGTTTCACCTAAATCTCCTTAGCCCCTATGGCCAGGGTGCTAACATGTCTCATTTTGTAGGAATTTTGATAAGCATTCAGAAAAACACCCCCAAAGGCTAGAGTGGTAATATAGCTCATTTTGTAGCATTCTTATTAAGCTTTTTGATAAACATACCCTCCTAAATACCTCTTGGTAAAGACTACTGGTTTTAGTGGCCAACAGTCTTTCTTTTTTCACAGATTTTCGTTTGAAGATTTCGTGTTTACTCCCCCAAACACCACATTTGATACATAACGATTGTTTAATTGGCCAATACTTCTCATTTTAGATATCAGTCATACAATCATTAGACTCATTGCAAAAAGTTGCAATAAATGAAGGACTAAATGAGATTTTCAGTTTTCAGTGATTTTTGTATTTTTTATGGCTTTACATAAAAACTCTTGAATGCCATAGAGTCTAGAGTGCTTACATGGCTAATTGTTTTTAACATTTCTGATGCATTTTCAGATGAGCATACCGTTCAATATCCCCTTTGATAAGAATTGAGGTTCTTAGTTGCCTAAAGTGTAATAATTTTTACATATATTTCTATATAAGAAATTGGGGATTTCCCCCAAAACATCAAAATTTGATACACCGTGGTTGTTTAACGGGTCAATACTTATCATTTAAAATATTTATCATACAACTATTGCTTTCATTGCAAACAGAGGTCATAACTGAAGGATTAATGTAAGTTTTCCAGTTTTCAGTGATTTTTGTTAATTTTCATGATTTTACCTCAAAACACCAACTTAAATAAAACAATTCCTTGATTTTTTGGTCCATACTTACCATATAAACTATCTGCTATACAAGTATTACTCTAATTGCAAGAAAGACCTTAAATGAATTATTGTTTATTTCCATTTTTCAGCCATTTCTGTTAATTTTTTATGGTTTTTACCCCCAAACCCCTAAGTGGTCAGATTACTTACAAAGCTCAATTTGTAGCATTTATGGTAGGCTTTCTGAAAAACATACACAAAAAACCACCTTGGAAAAAACATGGTCTATAGGTGGCTTAAAGTCTAATGTTTTTTTTCATGGATTTCTGTTTAAAATATTTTACCTCAAAACACCAAATTTGATAAATAATGTATGTTAAATGGGTCAATATTTGTTATTTAAGATATTTACGATACAACCATTACTTTCATTGCAAATAGTGGCAATAGATAAAGGATTCATTGGGGTTTTCCCATTTTCAGCGATATTTGTTAGTTTTTTGTATGGTTTTTACCCCAACGGCCAGAGTGCTAACATGGCTCATTTTGTATTTTTTTCATAAGCTTTCAGAAAAAATCACCTTCAAAATTCCCCCAAAGGGATGGGAACAGGTGTTATTGGTGGCTCAAAGACTATGTAGAATCCACTTTTGATTCTCTTTAATATATGATACGTAGGATCAATCAGTTATATATATATAGATTACTCTGCTAAAATCATGTGTATGTGCGTACATCGAAAAATGGTACAGAGTGATTCATAAACCTTAATAATTAACACATTCAAGCTCATTGGTTCAGGTGCAAAGTTCACAGGTGCAATTAATATATGTATAAAATATAAAAAAAATACTAATTTCCTGACCAATTTCAAATACCAGTTCAAAAGTAGTTTTTGTATGAACATATGTATTGGAAGTTTCAATTGTCAAAATGTCAATGTGATTCAAAAGTCATACTTGATTATCTGCATTTGGAATAAAAGTTAATTCTTTAAAACACAGTGTTTGTATAGGCATATACATTTGAAAATTGTTGAGCTTGAAATAATTTTGTTTTTCAATATTGTACGTTCACTGTTTCAACGACCAAAGGTTTTGTGCGCTTGCAATGACTTAAATCGCCTATTGAAACTCAAGTCAAAACCGTCAAGCTTTTGTATAGTCAAATGCATGGCATAAAATTGTTTCGTCAAAATTTCAAGGTGATGGAGTCAAATGTTATACGTCATTTACAGTTAGGAGGTATAAAACGCCATTTTCCTTAACAGACCAGCTTTTTAGCTCATTTAGGCTGAAAGCGAATCCCAAGTGAATTATATAAACTAATCCTCATTCATCGTCCTTCCGTTTCTTTTTTTCCATGTGTCAAACCTTTTTTAAACGACTTCTTAATATCCAATGGCTACACAACAAGAACCAACGCAATATTTTGTATGAAGCACCCTTTGGTCATTGTCTACATAGTTTGCAAAAGCAAGTCAGAAAGGGAATGTATGTTTAAATTTGATCAAATGAGGCATTTGATCGAGGTCGGAGAATGGGGTAAAAGATATATATATAACCTCGATAGCCTCGGGGAAATATCAGCAGAGAATAGGAACACACCAAGTGCCCTATAGGTCCACAATCAAACGCAACACAGAAATTATGAGAGTAAGATTTGACTTGTCAACTGATCATGAGAAAATAAAATTATTACGTTTATCGTCTTAATGTCATGACGAAGTCAACAAATTGTAAAAATTGGAATCTAAGTATTATAAGCCAATGGAGAGTTTTAATCTCTAGAATGTTTAAGAGACAATATTCAAATCTGGTGAACACAGGAAAAAGACGGACCTCCGAAATATGTGATTTCTCACCAAGTAAAATTAGGCAACAACTGTTGACCTGTAGAGCTGCCACGAGTCCACAGTTAAATTCAAATGAAATAATGAGGAAAACATCCTCGTTACATTTGGTACAATCGACTCAGCAACAGCTATCGAACAGATAACTCAATATTTCATTTGGTGAGACAAAGTAATTGCAAACAAGGTATTCATACCGGCCGTAAAATTTGCAGAACGTTGACATAAAACAATTTTAACAATTTATATGGTGAAAGCATATAACAACTTCACATTTGTCTGCAGGCGATAACATTCAGCATCCTACAAAAGGAACTTGGACTTAACACACTTCCTGGAAACCGTACATACTCTCTAACCGATTTCTCTATCTCTGAAATATTAGATAATCATAAATCCGTTCTCACTTCGTTTGGAATACCCACAAGTGACACGGGGCTTGAATTGCCATATATTTTTTGGGTTCCGAATATGCAAAAAAATCCCTATAAACACCGATTCATTGCGGGGTCATCTAAGTGCTCCACCATGTCTTTGTCTGTTTTGCTCACCAAACTTCTTACACATATTAAACAAGGTCTTCAGAAGTACTGTACAACAGTCTACTCAAGAAGCGGAGTCAATCAGATGTGGATCCTAAATAATTCAAAAGAATTATTGGAACATTTAAAATCTCCAAAACATAACTTTTGATTTTTCGACCCTTTACACAACAATTCCTCATCAAAAACTCATAAATAGATTAACATCCATACAAAACTCTTTTGTATACAAAAATGGAAATCGCAGATATAAATATTTAGTGTTAGGAAATGAAGAAATTTATTTCGTGAAGGAACATTCTGATTCCAATAACAAGTACACTGAAGACGATATCATCAAGATGTTGGGTCTCTATTAGACAATATCCTCATGGTTTTTGCGGGAATTTTTTCCCAGTAGATTGTCGGCATTCAAGTGGGTACTAATTGTGCACCTCTCTTGGCTGACACCTTTTTGTATTCATGTGAAGCGGAATGTATACAGTCTATGCTCTCCAAAGGAAACAACAATTAGCATCTCGGCTTAATTTTTCTTACAGGTATATCGACGATATTTTGCCCATAAATAATTCAGAATTTCAGAATTTCCTCGGCCAGATGTATCCTGTTGAGCTAGAGATCAATGAGACGACAGAGAGCAACACATCTGCTTCATACCTAGATTTACTCCTTTCGATGGAAAGGACAGTCATCTTCACACCTCCCTTTATGACAAACGCGACGACTTCAATTTCCACATCACAAACTTCCCGTTTCTAAGTAGTAACATTACACCTTATTTTGCCTATGGCGTTTTCATTTCATACTTATACGATATGCCAGGGCATGCTCTTCTTATGAATGTTTTATTCTGAGAGCAAAACGACCAGCCAATAAAGTACTTACACAAGGTTACGTTGTTGAACGCTTGGAGTCGTCGTTTATGAAATTTTATGGTCGATATCTTGTTTAACATAATGAAGTCTCCTCTCAGAAATATTAGATAGTATTTAGACAGTGACTTCCTTTTACCAATACTTAACCTTTTCACCGAATTTGACTAGAAAGGTTTCCATGGAACGTTTGCGACGGGTGTGGCATACCAGCAGAAGACGCTGACTCCTTCCGGACACCTGGTCTTATCCCGTCTGGGATTCGCAATTGTTCACTCCTCACGTATTTCATTTAGATTTGACTGTGGACTCACGGTGGGTGTGAGCGGTCGACAGGGGATACTTACTTCTCCATGGCACCTGATCCCACCTCTTGGTTTCCAGAGGTCCGTGTTTGTCCATTTTTAACGGATTTGTATCCATGTCCTGGACATTCTATTGATTTCTACTTTGGTATCCGATTTTTTTTATATTCTTCATGTAGAGACCATTTACACATCTAATTCGTCGTGTTATAATGGATTTGAGTTTTGATTATCGATTGGTACTTCTTCAATTTTACTTATGAGAACCATATATTTGGCACATACTACTAAATAACTACGAACTGTTGGTTTTCACAATGATGACGTGTTCATGTTTTAACTGTTCATTTTAGGGCTATGTTCAAAATCTTTTCCTTAGATCTTTGTGTTTTTGTTTTATGATTTGAAAACCAATTTATAAGCGGATTTTTAAAAAATCACACAAAGTATGTCGTTTCTCGACATACATTTGCTCATTTTGAGTAAAACCTAGCAGAGTTAGTAAGAACATTTATTCAAAATCAGAAGAGAAGACACTTGGATTGATGAAACTTGATGAAATGTAGACAAGGAAAACACAACAATACCGACGTTTGATATTACAATTCAGTGATTCTAGAGACCGTAATGTCATCTCTATATCTATACAAGGATTAACTGAAACTGATTGTATTTTATATTTGATAAAATCGTAACTTCATGGTATAAAGCTGATGAGTTCAGTTAATTTCAAAAGTTATAAATTAATTTTTTCTTGTATTTTCATGAAATCGATTACGTGCTGTTTACACATTCATTTTAAAAGGTAACTGAAAACATATCCATTTCAAAATCTTATTGATAGCATCTGATTATTTGCCCTTTATAATTACACAATTATAAGATACTATTCCTAATTAAATATTTAATGTTTTGAAAGGAAATGATGAAATTCAGACAGGTTGATTTATTATGAAATTGATACAGTGCAAGACGCCATATATAGAAGTCAACAGCAAGGTAAGTTACTAATTAGGGCATCCCACATCAGGTCGGATGACCCTACTATTATTCTAGTTAATTGTTTTCTTCCTTTTTCCTAATAAATTTGATGTAATCTCTAAGTCAAAAATGGCTTCACAGATTTAGCTCCAATTTTCAACATACGTTTATATTAAACTTCAAAAGATATACATTGTAGTTTCATCGGAATAGATTTGATACCATTAACTCCTCCCTAACTACAAGAGCTAGAGCAAATCTGTAGTTGTGCACATCGATTTCAAATATGATCAGAGTATCGCCCTAAAAAACTTGCTTTGGGCTAAAAAAAGGGGGGTTTGGATTTCGTAAGCTCTAATCAGATAAATTTCAGATTATCTCAGACACAATTTTACTATAGGCATATGCATCAAAATATTGTTCAGTTGTACAAGCTGCACACACCTAAAAAGGGTCAAGATCAACGTCATACAGTCACTGGAAATTTTAGAATCTATATATCTCTAAACTATCAGATTTCTGTACAGATATATACAATGGAGATTTGTTAAGATGGGCTGAAAAATATACATTTAGTTTCAGTCATCTGATCAAAGGTCAAGGTCACAGCTAAATTTGAATGCATTAACTCAAAATGAAAACTATAGATTTCTCTTTCAAGATTACTTTTTGGTATGAAATACGTAGCTGCTGAGCAGAGCTCTAAAGGTCACCTGAAGCTGTAACGAAGCTGTAACATAGCTTAACATCACGAACGTTTCTGTCAATTAGGCTTCTTCAGTTGAGCTACAATTTAAAATAGATACTCTACAAGGATAGTGGTATCATACAAGGTCAAATAATATCATTTTCATAAACACCTCGATGAAAAAAACAACAAAAGCTTGAAACTTGTATACAAGAGATTTTTAATTAAACAAGACAAAAATGTGCAAATCGCAAATCTATGTACATTAAAATGCCAAGAGATACCAAATATGTGAAGACATTTGTAACAATCTATACAAATTTGGAAGGTGAAATGTATACAACATAAATATGAAAACTGAACCATGTCGTCTTAAAAGACAAAAATACCCACGACAGATTTACAAAACATAAACTCGACAACCCCGTAAGTCACATTTGGACCTGTCCATTTCAACGAATGGTTGAGTCTGAATGCAGGTGAATTTGTTCACTCCTGAATGACAGTTGATCATACGATGATTTAGAATTATAAGTTCATAATGATGAATTTGTTCAGTCCTGAGTTATGACTGTTGACCATACTATTTATTGATCTGGGCGAGTCAAAATGTGACCACAGGGGATTGTTCAGTTAATAATGTGACCACAGGGGGTTGTTCAGTTAATACTGTGACCACAGGGGGTTGTTCAATTAATAATGTGATAATTGTAACTAGTATGCGTAACAGAAATGGGGCAATGACGTCATTGGAACATTGGAATTCTTAATTTATATCTTTTTCTGGTTCCCTAGTTACATTTGTTTGCAATACACGCGAATCTAAATCTGGTATTAAATTCAAATTTCCTAAATATTTTTATGAATGATTTGGTTATAAAAAATATACTTCTTAATCGTAGAAAGTATGCAAATGTTTGTTAATATGCACAATAAATATGATGAATGCAACGATGCTTAACAGCATATTATACACGTGTTAATTACATGTACAACGCCATAAATCAGCCGCACAAGTTTTATTTCCCTGTATGTTTGCATTCTAAGCATGTAAGACTTCTTCGTCAAATTCATGGTAAATTTCATTCTCAGAATTGATGTTTTTCACTACAATGAGAGCGTTTTGCTATTGTCGTAGGTTTTTGTTTTTCTTGTAACTGTGTGATGCATAGCATATAACACAAGGCTTGTCAAGGGTTTGTGAAATTTCACAGGCTCTTATGTTTTTATGAAATACACGTCACTGATGTTCCTTATTTCATACAAAAGTAATATTAATTGCCATGCTTTTCTTTCAAATTAGCATATATCTAATTAGGGCCTGTAATTAGAAGAATTACATAATGAGGGTTAGCCTTGATGACAGTTTGTGTCATTTAATAAGGAAAGTTTGTGTATACTTCTACAAAGAACCAATTTTTTTTAGAAAATATAATGAAAAATGGCAAAGGGAAATAACCTCTGTAATCATTGCACAAATGTTTGTTTATCTAATAATCTGTTACGATTTTAATAGACATTATGTCCTAAAATGTTGTTACTGGCAAAATTGTTCTTTAGACGTCATGGGCAAATTGACTAGTAATTGTACACATACATACCCTGGCTACGTTTTCCATGATTAGGTAACTACAAAAAGGTAATTCCCATAATTCACTATGATCAGAACATAGAATTTACCTTGTATGCAAATATATATGTTCATTTCTTCACACAAAAATTATAGATTCAAACTAAATCCTCAACAAAAAACTTACTGTCTTTTTAGCTTTCGGTCCCTACAAAAATACTAGCATATGTATAGATTGGATACTCGTTTTTAAAAAATATACTACAGTAGTCATTGACAAACTTCAACATAAATAACATAAAATACAAGAAATTAAGTTGTATTTCATGTTAACTCTAAAGCGCAAATATATACAAATGTTTGAGCTAACACTGACAACCTCAACCTACACCGGATGTCATCTGAGCAGGTATGACAGTTTACAACATTTTACTATCACAGCAAGAACAAACAAAACTATTCTTTGTAAAATTAAAGTAAATTATTCTGAAATTGTTTACTTTTCTTACAAAAAAATGTTATCTTCATGAAATTTAGTATCTTTTTAACTCGTCAACCCTTAAGTCACATTTGGACCTGCGCATTTTAAAGAATGTTCAGTAAATGTCAGAATTCAAGAGTTTGTGATATATAATAAAAAATCGTAATACTTTGACATGCGATATAATCTTGTTCACTCCTGAATTACGACAGTAGACCATACTATTGGTTGATTTGGGCGTCTAAATGTGAACGCAGGAGCTAATGAGTTAAATAGGTCTTCATTTCAGGTCATGCACTTCTGTTATTTATGTCAGAATTCTGAGAAACATCGGCATGTTTATGAGCTGGTCTTTTACAACAGAAAAATCTCGAAAATGTAATCATAAAGTTAGTTCTTGCCGAGAGAAATGATGACAAGAAAAAAGCTCAACCAAACGTATGACTAAAATAATCTATAAAAAATCAATCAAACATTCAGAAAATAATTTTGTTTTGGTTCAATATATATTGATATGTTTGTTAAACAGCACTATAGTACTATAGTATGCCGTTTATCATCAAATTAGTCGATAATACAACCTCTGTATCATGAATCTAAATATATAATGATATATATATACACATGTATATATTAACGTGTGCGTGTGTGTGTGTCCTCTCCCTCTAAATAAAACATTTTTCTGTAAAAATTTGGAAGTTTTTATCCAATGATACTCGTCAGGCTTTTTTTTTTCGATGATACTCATCAGGCAGTGGTCAGAATTTGACGTTTTTTTTCTTCCGATGATACTCATCAGGCAGTGGTCAGAGTTTGACGTTTTTTTATCCAGTGATACTCATCAGGCAGTGGTCAGAATTTGACGTTTTTTTATCCAGTGATACTCATCAGGCAGTGGTCAGAATTTGACGTTTTTTTATCCAGTGATACTCATCAGGCAGTGGTCAGAATTTGACGTTTTTTTATCCAGTGATACTCATCAGGCAGATGTAAAAATTTGACGTTTTTATCAAATGAAACTAATAAGGCAGTGGTCAGAGTTTGTTTCTTCCGATGATACCCATCAGTTTGTGGTCAGAATTTAACGTTTTTCATCCAATGATACCTGTAAGGCAATGGTCAGAATTTGACAGCTTTGACCCAATGATATTCATTTAACTGATTGACTTGGAGATGACAAAGTAAAAAAGATAACAATATAAATGGTGATGGGGCGGGACTATCATATACTTTTGTACCTACTGCTATCAATTTAAAAGGTAATACGGCGGCACTGTCTTATATTTTTGTACCCACTGCCATGATTCTAAAATAAAATATTTTACAATTTGTCATGTGTTGGTTTAAAATGATATCTTAGCTCAACCCTTTTAACACTACCGATCACAATAGATTCATATACGATAAATGAGAAGAGCATACCATTTAGATGAAAGGTCAAACTTTTGTTTTGTTTTTATATAAAAAAAGACAAACTAAAAGTGTGTATTTCAACATGTTTCTGCCGTTTATATGAGGAACTCCCGTGTCTATATTTAGGATGATGTTTTAAAATGACATTGTTTCAGTTGATAACATTTTATGATATGAAAAATATAAACTAAATTTCATGAAATTAATCAAAACTCATTTGATATTCAGTATTTGCATTGAGGATATAGTTATGTCTTTAGATAAATATGTTCCACTGTATCTGATGTAATCAGTACACACGTGTCATGAGATGATGTCACCAAATTGTCAACATCAAAACATTTTAACAAAAAATAATAAAAAATCCAGTTTTAATTGTTTATAGATCCCAGATCATCATGTGACCAATATAGTTAGATTCCTTACTCTGTATCCCTTCACCAATTCTATAATTTATATATTAGATCATATTTGAAAACACAGCTTAACCAATCACCCCTTTAGACATATTTGAAGTTGTCAAAGTCATTGAGATGGGTTCAATTTTTAGGGGTTGATGAGTCAAACTGTCTTTAATAAAAAGGTAATAGATATACCATATTATGTAGTCTCATATTAGTGGACATTTAATCGAAATGATCGAAAAAATAATAAAGAACAAAAAATAAAAAAAAATACATGTGCATATTAACACATGCACTAAATCACTCAATAAAACAGAAAGCCCATTGAGCAGCATATTTACCAAAACGGTATCCACAACACATTTGAAAATTTATATGGTACACCAAAATCACATACATTTAAAAAGTTAAACCTAGTTTTTTCTTCAAAAAGTAGGTTTAACTAATTTTTGCAAAGTTAAAGCTGAACTAGGAAGATAAAAAGCTTTGAACTTTAAATTAAAAAAAATGTTTTGAAACATTCCCACTTCATCTCCCCACACAGCAGACATATTTGTAATTGTCTCACCAGTAAACAAGTCCCAAAATAGGTATAAAAGGCAGATTAGTTATATTTGTCGTCACTGTACATCTGTACTCGAAACGCGATACGTGTGATAGAGGCTGAACAAAACTCACGGACTCTAAGTCTTACCTGTACTTCTCAACAAAATAAACACCTGTGCCTAAAGTGAAGTTTTCTGCAACATAAAAAAGCAACAAACAGCAACACACAGAATGATTGGTTCATCCATAATAAATCCAAAATTTTTTCCATTACACAAAATATCAAGCACTTTCCAAGACAAAAACAAAGCAATCTGTTTCCGACTGTCATTCCAGTTTTTTCAGAACACCTCGCTATTTACCAGAAGAAGAAACATGCATGACTCAATGGCCGAATGACAGTAGGAAGCAGATTGCTTTGTTTTTGTTTTGGAAGGTGCTTGATATTTAGTGCAATGGAATAAATTTTGGATAAACTAATCATTCTCTGTTGCTTTTGTACGTTGTAAAAAACTTCACTCGAGGCACATGTTTATTTTTTTAAGAAGTACAGGTAAGTCTAAGAGTCTGTGAGTTTACTCAGCTTCTGCGACTTCACACGTATCGTTTTGCGAGTACAAATATACAATGACAACCAATATAACTAATCCGCCTTTTATACCTGTTGTGGGCTTGTTTTCTGGTGAAACAATTACAAATATGTCTGCTGTGCGGGAAGATGAAGTGGGAATGTTTCAAAACATTTTTTTTCAACACAGATTTTTAATTCGAAGATCACACGTATAGTTTTGCGAGTACAAATATACAATGACAACCAATATAACTAATCCGCCTTTTATACCTGTTGTGGGCTTGTTTTCTGGTGAAACAATTACAAATATGTCTGCTGTGCGGGAAGATGAAGTGGGAATGTTTCAAAACATTTTTTTTCAACACAGATTTTTAATTCGAAGATCAAATGCTTTTTATCTTCCTAGCTCAACATTAAACTTAATTTTCTCCAATTAACATGGGTTATCTAGAAAAACAAGGTTTAAGTGGAAAAAAACTAGGTTTCAATAGAGAAACACTAGGTTTAACATATTAATGTGATTATGGCATCCCATAAATTTGTTCAAATAAAATTATCTGTCATTTATTTACATGTTACAAATTTTGGCAAACTTTGACCTAGCTCAATTTGTAATGAATTTGGCAAACACAATGATGTAACAACAGTTTGCTGATATTTAGCAAGCAATCTTCTTAAAGTTACTCTTGTCCAGTACAAAGCTGTCACATAATTTTGCGCACATAAGAGACACCAAATGTCAAACAACCATAAAATCAACACAAAATAAATTAATCACATTCGCTTATTTCATTTTTTGACAAAAACAAGATAATTTGTTTGAACAAATTCCCGTAAACCGAAAAACAAACCACAAACATCTTGTTCTAACCCGAGGTCCAATTGTCACATGATTTTGCACATTGTTTAGTTTCCACATGGTTGAAGATGCAAATCACGTATGGTGGTTCCTATTCTATCATACTATCTGATTTTAGATTTAATATGATTGAAAACGGGAAGGAAAAGTTATATCATGCACCAATTTAGAGCTTGTCAAAATTTTGCTGTCAACTTGCTTTTCGATTATGAATATTCATTATAAGCTAAATATTGTCATGATGACGTAGAAGTAAACGTTGCTATAGCAGACCATGAGGCTCAAAATGAGGTAACACTTGAGTTATTTTACATTTAGGATAAAAATAATTTATTTTATACAAACTATTTATTTAAAAAATAAAACTATTTATTTAAAAAAGGTTTATTCAGATACAGCACCTTAAAAACAAAATTCTCACGTTTTAATGTGTTTGGATGATAGAGGTATGGGTACGCAAAATCATGTGACAGGCAAAATCATGTTACATCCTGGTGTATCATGATAAAACAAAACCCCATACAAAAATATCAAAGCAACAGGAAAAAAACAAAGATATGTTTGGGAATGACTATTCACCGAGAGTTATTCCATTTATGAGGACCTTAAGTCCCATAAATTTGGTAAATATTGACAAACTTGGGTAAATATTGACAAATTTTAGTCACAATCAAACTCATACTATCTACTATATATATATATATATATATATATATATATAAATCATGATTTGTACCAAATCTGGTTTAAGATTTTAAGATAAAAACTCATGTTATTTGACAGACACCAAATGGTTGTCTACAGACAAGGACAAAAAGCATCTTGGGGTGTAAATGTTATATAAAATAAACATATCATAAAACTAAAGTTCTTAGTCATCAACTTTAAACTTGACTGGTGAAGTAGTTAACTGTAGACAAACTTATTGAAGGGTTGTAATCCCAAATAACCAAATAAAAACCAATGTACAAATTCCTAATTAATTATGTTGTAAATTATGTTGTACACCTGCACTATATACATAATAGTGGCATTGATAAACAAATAAGAAAAAGTCGTTATCATCACGATGATGCCATGTATCATTAGTGTTATAAATAGAAAGACATATTTGTATCTAGAAATTAAATCTAACACTAATCATCTTCTGGAATGTTCACAACCAAAAATAAATATTTACATTTTATAAATTATCTTAAAAAAAACAAAACAGGAACAACTTTCTGATCAATATAGTTCCTTCAACATCTTTCATCTTATTACTGCAATTATCAATGTTTACAAGAGAAAAAAAAAATCCACAACAGCCATAATTGATTGCTTAAAAGATTTTCTTCCAATATTTTTCCAAAAATACAGGTTGGCTTCTTTTTTTTTTAAGTTAAGCAAGGATTTTTCAGCACAAATTTTAAAGCAAGTCACCACTATCACAAATGCATCAAATGAAAATATTCACTGTGGCATTAAGATATTTGGTGATCAGGGTGCGAAATTCTAGAAATTTATTTTATCAGACCTGAAACAATGCTGAATATGATATACATGTATATATACCACCTACAATCATAAATGATTTATAATACTTAAAGTAAACAATATGATCAAGTATTATATAAGTGAACAACTTTGTAAACAAACACTACAGTTTGTCTACCTTATATATACTGGAACTAAAATTATTTTGAGCAGATTTCAATATCATTAGGTAGTTATTTCAAGTAAGGTTTGCTTGTCAGTTCTGAGCAACTGGGTATAATATGATAGACTTTGTTTTACATCACACTAACAATTTATCAGGCAAATAGAGTCAGTGTTTGTTTGTAGAGGAGATAGGCCAGTTCAGAAAAGTCATTCTAGAAATTTCACTCACACACTTGTGAACAATGTCCCAGGAATAATGCAGATTTCTATCCCCTTACTAAAGAGATGTAAATATGAAGTAAATCTAACTTAAGTTATACATGCTGTATTTGAATGGATTAAAAGAATAATGTCAGGAAATGTAACACATTGTTCTGAAAACTGTCATGAAATCTATATCATAATGTAATAAAAAGAACCTAAAAACTATTATCAACTTTATACACAAAAAACAATGGTTCTGAAGTCTACATGGCAAATATAATATAATCTGAAAACTGTCATGGACTGTAAACGTACGCAAAAACAACGATTCTGGAGTCTACATGCAAAATATAATAGAATCTGAAAACTGACATGAACTTTATATGCTAAAACAATGGTTCTGGAGTCTACATGCCAAATATAATATAATCTGAAAACTGACATGACCTTTATATGCTAAAACAATGGTTCTGGAGTCTATGAGTCAAATATAATATAATCTGAAAACTGACATGAACTTTATATGCTAAAACAATGGTTCTGGAGTCTACATGCCAAATATAATATAATCTGAAAACTGACATGAACTTTATATGCTAAAACAATGGTTCTGGAATCTACATGTCAAATATAATATAATCTGAAAACTGACATGAACATTTTACGCAAAAACAATGGTCTTATGAAATGTACACGTAAAATAAAATAGAATCTGTTATGACATATTTATAAAAGGTACATTGGTTCTATAAAAGTCATGACAAAGGTATTTAGAAGTTATGATAGAAAGACCATCTCCAATATCATTACAAATGTAATTAAAGAGTCTGAAAAGTGTCATTACACTTACATGTAAGTAATTAATCTGAGAAATCTCATGACATTTTTAATATACATGAACTGACCGAGATCAATTGCTGTCAAGTACCATTTCTTACATGAGCTGTGGTTTCATTTCATTTAGGATTTTGGACTGGCATTTGAAAAAATGATTGCATTCCGAAATACTGAAAATTTGGCATCAAACCATATCTCTGGCAAGAATTGGTACTTGGCAGGAAATTGTCTTCTGCAAGTATGTGAAGATTCTGAAAACTTTATGACATTTATGATGGACATATAATTAATGAGTCTGAAAATTGTTATAATACTTAGATGTTATACACTGAAACCATACATATGTAGATATATCTGTAACTAACTCTGGCAAAATTAGTCATAAAACTGAAAAATCAAATATTGATATGTAAAAATATATAGAAAGAGCATGAAAAAAACAATTGACAATATCTTGATAACTTACAGTGACAAAGCAAATAATGTACAATGTTTTCTAACTTTTTGAAGATATCCTTTTTTTTAGAAAATGGTAGTCATAGTTTGTTGTTAAATATTCATCAATGATCAGACAGAGATAAACAAGAGGCCAATTTGGGCCACATCGCTCACCTGAGCTGGGTTGCTATCTTACAAATACAGTGAAACCTCACATCTCAGAGGATAAATATTCAATCTCTTCCACTTTTTTGAATAATATAAAATAAGTCCAGACTCTTAACTTAAAAGGGCACCTTAATTGCTAATCGGAAACAAAATGTGTTTGTGAAACACAAATGCCCCACGGTCCCAACAAATTTCAGAAAGAGATCTAGAAGTCAATGTCCTACATTTTGACCCCACCCACCCCCAGAGGCATGTGATGTCAATGAAGTGTGAGCAATCCATAACTAAACTCAGATACAGTCTAAATTTGGTTACTGTATCACAATCCAAACTTGAAATATTGCATATTCTGGTTGGGGGCAGAAAAAATATGTCAGTAACTTATTTTCCTATTTCTACGAAAAACACAACCTTGAATCATACATTGTACATGTAGATCAATAAGAGCATTTAATTTGTCAATTTATGCAGTGGTTCAAGAGTTCAAAGGGGTACATTCCTGGACATGTTTATGAATGAAAATAACAAAGTCTAAAAAGATGCAAAAAAAATCATTTTCCTATTCCTATGAAATTAACAAACTTGAATCATACATCTATGTAGATCACTCAGATTCAATCAGTTTTTCAATCCATGCAGCAGTTCTGGAGGAGAAGATTTTTTTAAGATGGGTATCCCTGAGGCCTATTTTGCTCCACCCTGGATTCACCCCTGGGCTGATCAGGCTGAAATGCAGAAACTTGGTAGAGGGTTTCATCAAAATTCCTTCAGTCGTTTTGGAAAAGAAGTCGAAAATGTTAAAAGTTAACAGACAGATGACATACAAATGGCAATCAGAAAAGCTCACTTTAACCTTCAGTTCAGCTGAGCTAAAAATGTTTTTCTTATGGTATCTAAAGATCAACATATTATAATTAAAATCAAAATTTGAATATTTATTATTTATATTATCTACTAGAAAGTCATGCAACAGAGTTTAAAAGAACATGTATATTATTTGGTCACCATCACATAAGTGACACCTTCATAATAAAACATAAAAATTAAAAAAAAAATATTAATAAACACATACAGTCAAACTTGTCTATAAAGGCCACTCAAGGGAACAGGCAAAAGTAGTGCTATAAACAAGTGGCCTTTTTAGAGGTTATGTTTGAATGGCCTTGATAGGCAGGTGCTCTTTATATGGTATTGGCCTTTAATACAAGTTTGACTGTTACTTTATTACATTTTTCTACACTTTATCATTTGTACACTATGCCAGCAATGTCACTTTTTGTACAGAGTTGTGAGAAATGTAAATTATAAGTACATAATGTATATGGAAAACCTCATACTCATTTTACCATCAGAATCCTTTGTCAAGCATGGATATCTAAGAGAGACAACTCTTGTCCTTAAAATCACAGTCCTCTTATATATAAACACAACTTTACAAATGCTTATCCATTTAACATTAGCTGTCGTCAGTGGTACCGGGGTGTACATGAATGTTTTACTATCTGAAGTCATTATCTATATTTTAATTAAATACTAATTACAGGTATATCATTTGCTATGAGTTAAGAACAATATTATCTGTAAGAATGTCAGTTGCCTCTCTGATAGCTAATGTTAGTATAGAAAGTTGTTCACTCATTGGATTCCAATTCTGATTCTCAAGTCCCTCATTTAACACTGCTGTTACACCTGGGAACACCTGTGTTTTATATAAATCTTCAGGGTGGGGGGCAATCAACACATTTCTGAAAGAGAAGGTTATATTTTGTAGAAGTTAATTAATTAGATAAAAATGATACACAACAATTATACACACAATCATTTTGATTACATATTGAATCTGTAACAGAAAAGTAAAATTAAAGATCACACAGAGTGAATAAAATTCAGAATTTATAGAACTCATCATTCAGATAACAATATGAAATTTTCAGTCAGGGTGCTCCTTAAACCAATCAGTGGGTCTGGACATTTTGCCTTTACTGGGGATTCCTTCAATGTCATCACTTCTTTCATGATGCCTATACATGCAGGCTAAGTGATGTTATTCTTTAAAACAGGATTTTGCTCATTCAGGCATACATTCCAGTTCTTCTGATATTCACAGGATGCTCTCGATTTTGACTCTACACAGCCAAATTTTGTTCACATGAATTAATTTAGCTTATATGTGAAATTGACATGTAAAAATTACCTGTTCGTTGTTGTGAATCAACATTGAAACAAATATTACTAACCTTACGACACATTCACTATCCCCAAAATAATATGACAAATATTACTAACCCTTCGACAAATTCACTGACCCCAAAGTAATATGACAAATATTACTAACCCTACGACAAATTCATTAACCCCAAAGTAATATGACAAATATTACTAACCCTACGACAAATTCAGTAGCCCCAAAGTAATGTGACAAATATTACTCACCCTACAACAAATTCATTAACCCCAAAGTAATATGACAAATATTACTCACCATATGACAAATTCACTAACCCCAAAGTAATATGACAAATATTACTCACCCTACAACAAATTCAGTAGCCCCAAAGTAATATGACAAATATTACTAACCCTACGACAAATTCATTAACCCCAAAGTAATATGACAAATATTACTCACCCTACAACAAATCATTAACCCCAAAGTAATATGACAAATATTACTCACCCTATGACAAATTCAATAGCCCAAAGTAATATGACAAATATTACTCACCCTATGACAAATTCATTAACCCCAAAGTAATATGACAAATATTACTCACCATATGACAAATTCACTAACCCCAAAGTAATATGACAAATATTACTCACCATATGACAAATTCACTAACCCCAAAGTAATATGACAAATATTACTCACCATATGACAAATTCACTAACCCCAAAGTAATATGACAAATATTACTAACCCTACAACAAATTCAGTAGCCCCAAAGTAATATGACAAATATTACTCACCCTACAACAAATTCATTAACCCCAAAGTAATATGACAAATATTACTCACCCTATGACAAATTCAATAGCCCAAAGTAATATGACAAATATTACTCACCCTATGACAAATTCAATAGCCCCAAAGTAATATGACAAATATTACTCACCCTATGACAAATTCAATAGCCCAAAGTAATATGACAAATATTACTCACCCTATGACAAATTCAATAGCCCAAAGTAATATGACAAATATTACTCACCCTATGACAAATTCAATAGCCCAAAGTAATATGACAAATATTACTCACCCTATGACAAATTCAATAGCCCAAAGTAATATGACAAATATTACTCACCCTATGACAAATTCAATAGCCCCAAAGTAATATGACAAATATTACTCACCCTACAACAAATTCAATAGCCCCAAAGTAATATGACAAAGACAAGAATTATCAAATAGCCAGTTTTAATGATGAGGTCTCTTTATTTTGTTTCAAATTCCTGTGAGTTTAAACAGCTATGATTGTCTTAGTTTGAGTTAAGAACAAAAAATCAAGGAGCTGATTAGGTAATATGGTGTTCTAATAATATATGATACATTATTTGAGCCCTTTCATTAGTTATTTGCATGTTTATATTGTAATATTTGTACCGATTTTCCACTAGTCAACCGGGCTATCTGAAGCATAATCATGACTAGTCCATTGCAAAAGTTACTAGTCTTGGGCTGGCAGACTACTGCTCATTTCAAACCCTGATTTAACAAAAAATTAATATGAATTTTATTCATGTAAATGTAATATATACTGAGATGCCTATGACATTTTTTACGCAAAAATCAGGTTAATTTAAGGTGAAATTCACATAAACAAAATGTTCCTGTGTACATGCATTTGAAACAAAAGATTTTTGAAGATGACACTCATGGCCTCTGTATGTCAAAATGGTTTTTTTATCCTGAAAGCAGGTAGTTAACATCTATAAAAGGTCATTACCTGTACTGATGTTGCCCTGGTAACCCTGATGTAAATATGAAAGCTCTTGGCACTTGTAAAATCTTGTCATTGAATAAATACAAATCTCTTTCACTGTGAATAAAACAAAAATAGTCACTGTAGATAAAACAAGAATAGTCACTGTAGATAAAACAAGAATAGTCACTGTAGATAAAACAAGAATAGTCACTGTAGATAAAACAAGAATAGTCACTGTAGATAAAACAAGAACAGTCACTGTAGATAAAACAAGAATAGTCACTGTAGATAAAACAAGAATAGTCACTGGATAAAACAAGAATAGTCACTGTAGATAAACCAAGAATAGTCACTGTAGATAAAACATGAATAGTCACTGTAGATAAAACAAGAATAGTCACTGTAGATAAAACAAGAACAGTCACTGTAGATAAAACAAGAATAGTCACTGTAGATAAAACAAGAATAGTCACTGTAGATAAAACAAGAATATTCACTGTAGATAAAAAAAGAATATTCACTGAAATTTGATAAGTCATCAATAAAATGAGGATAGCTGAAAATATTGTTTTAAACTAAACATTTAACAAGATCAATTATACACTAGAAAATGTTTCAGACATGTTAACCTATATTTCACAAGATTACATACTAGGAAATATTTCACAAGATTACATACTAGGAAATATTTCACAAGATTATATACTAGGAAATATTTCACAAGATTACACACTAGGAAATATTTCACAAGATTACATACTAGGAAATATTTTACATACTAAGAAATATTTCACAAGATTATATACTAGGAAATATTTCACAAGATTACACACTAGGAAATATTTCACAAGATTATACACTAGGAAATATTTCACAAGATTATACACTAGGAAATATTTCACAAGATTACATACTAGAAAATATTTCACAAGATTACATACTAGGAAATATTTCACAAGATTACATACTAGGAAATATTTCACAAGATTACATACTAGGAAATATTTCACAAGATTACATGCTAGGAAATATTTCACAACATTATTTACTAGGAAATATTTCACAAGATTACATACTAGGAAATATTTCACAAGATTACATACTAGGAAATATTTCACAAGATTACATACTAGGAAATATTTCACAAGATTACATACTAAGAAATATTTCACAAGATTATATACTAGGAAATATTTCACAAGATTACATACTAGGAAATATTTCACAAGATTATACACTAGGAAATATTTCACAAGATTATACACTAGGAAATATATTTACATACTAGAAAATATTCACACACATACTAGGAAATATTTCACAAGATTACACACTAGGAAATATTTCACAAGATTACATACTAGGAAATATTTCACAAGATTACACACTAGGAAATATTTCACAAGATTATATACTAGGAAATATTTCACAAGATTATATACTAGGAAATATTTCACAGGATTATATACTAGGAAATATTTCACAAGATTACACACTAGGAAATATTTCACAAGATTACATACTAGGAAATATTTCACACAAGATATACTAGGAAATATTTGATAAGATTATATACTAGGAAATATTTCACAAGATTACACACTAGGAAATATTTCACAAGATTACACACTAGGAAATATTTCACAAGATTACACACTAGGAAATATTTCACAAGATTACATACTAGGAAATATTTCACAAGATTACATACTAGGAAATATTTCACAAGATTACATACTAGGAAATATTTCACAAGATTACACACTAGGAAATATTTCACAAGATTACATACTAAGAAATATTTCACAAGATTATATACTAGGAAATATTTCACAAGATTACATACTAGGAAATATTTCACAAGATTATATACTAGGAAATATTTCACAAGATTATATACTAGGAAATATTTCACAGGATTATATACTAGGAAATATTTCACAAGATTACACACTAGGAAATATTTCACAAGATTACATACTAGGAAATATTTCACAAGATTATATACTAGGAAATATTTGATAAGATTATATACTAGGAAATATTTCACAAGATTACACACTAGGAAATATTTCACAAGATTACATACTAGGAAATATTTCACAAGATTACATACTAGGAAATATTTGTATGCTATTTACCTTAACTTGGACTTATCTAAGCTTGAAATATTTGCATGGAAATTTTCTGCTGCTAATGAAAAGCGGTCAATTTGTGAATATAAAAAATCTGGAAATAAAGGAGAAAATATGTTTTAAATATTAGTCAAACCAAATTTTTGTGTAAAAGTTTTTTTTATGCCAGAATAAATTACAGATTTTTTTGTTTGATTCTATATGTAAATTATTTCAAGAGTTTTCAAAACAAGAAGTATTTCCTCTTTTTCTTAGCTAAAACCACTGATAACAAAAATAATGTTATAGAAAAATTTCTCATTCACACACCTGCCACAACATTTTTCTTATATCTTTTTATTTTACTAGAAGGTGGGGCATTCCTGTGGTTGCAAAGTAGCAAAGTACAGAAGGCACAACCTTGTCATAGAAGGCATGACCTTGTCACAGGTCACACGACCTTCTCACAGAAGACATGACTTCATCACATACAGCATGACCTTGTCACAGAAGGCATGACTTTGTAGCAGATGGCATGCCCTTGGCACAGAAGGAATGACCTTGTTACAGAAGGCATGGAGTGCATAAAAATTCTTCATGGTTGTCAAGACATAAAACAAGAAGACAATAAACATAAATATTTTCTATTGCCGAGTGCTTTACCATGAGTAAAAGTGAATTACAAGTAACCCACCTTTGATATTTTAGAATGAGTAGAAGTAACTTACAGTCAGTGTTGCATGCGTGCAAATTTGATAGTTGATATTGAAATATGATACACAACCCCACGATAGATTATTTCATAAGGTAACATAGAATCAAGTTTCATTCATACCTGACATCTGTAACTCAAGTTATCATCTGGTAACTAAAATATACCTATGTCTATTTTGAGCATCAGTGACCTTGGTAGTTAATCAATTGACCCCAAACACAATCCCACACTAGATAACCTTATAACCTAACATTGTATCAAATTTCATCCATATATGACATCCCTAACTCAAGTTATCATCTTGAAAGTAAACTTGCCAAAACTGCCTACTTTTAGCCTTCATAGTTGACCTTTTGACCCAAAGGCAATCCAACGCTAGACCTCCTCATAAGCTAACATACATGTACTATCAAACTGAAATCAAATTTGTCAACCCAAAGTTTTCACCTGGAAATAAACTATGGCTATATATGTCTATACTTTTTAAGAAACCATGACCTTCTTGGCTAACCTTTTGATCTGATAGACAATCCCACTCTAGAATCCCACATAATCTAATATAGTACCAAGTTTCATTCATATTTGGCATCTGTAAGTCATCATGAAAAAAAGAGAATAATAATAAAGCTATATATTTATTCTAGCAAGTTACTTTCATTGTTGAGTAGAAACTGAGTTCTAAGAAAATGTTGCTCAGTGTTCAGAATGAGTAGAAATTGAGTTATAAGAAAACTTTGCTCAGTGCTTTTAAATGAGTAAGACAATGAATTATAAGAAAACCTTGCTCAGAGCTTTTAAATGAGTAAAAATTGAGTTATAAGAAAACTTTGCTCAGAGCTTTTAAATGAGTAGAAATTGAGTTATAAGAAAACTTTGCTCAGCGCTTTTAAATGAGTAAGACAATGCATTATAAGAAAAGTTTGCTCAGTGCTTTTAAATGAGTAGAAATTGAGTTATAAGGAAACTTTGCTCAGTGCTTTTAAATGAGTAGAAATTGAGTTATAAGAAAACTTTGCTCAGTGCTTTTAAATGAGTAGAAATTGAGTTATAAGAAAACTTTGCTCAGTGCTTTTAAATGAGTAGAAATTGAGTTATAAGAAAACTTTGCTCAGTGCTTTTAAATGAGTAGAAATTGAGTTATAAGAAAACTTTGCTCAGTGCTTTTAAATGAGTAGACAATGAGTTATAAGGAATCCTTTATGAGTGCTTTAGAATGAGAAGACTTTATGTTATTAGGAACTCTGGCTCAGTGCTTTAGATTGAGTAGAATTTGAGTTATGTGAACTTTTCGTCAGTGCTTTAGAATGAGTAGAATTTCAGTTATTAGGAACTCTTGCTCAGAATGAGTAGTTCAAGTTATAAGTTACTTACCTAAGTTTATGTTAGCAGCTTTGAAAACTGAGTCAATTTTCTTTAGATATGATTTCCCCTCAGACATGAGGGAAACAAGATTTTTTACATTTAGTGGAATAATAGCAGAATCAGAAAGTCGTAGAATAATATCAGCTATTATCTGAGTCACTTTCACATGTAACTTGTATTTTTTGTCTGTAAAATTTGTTAGATAATCCTTTGTATCTTCCAGAGTATCATAAGCAGGATAATTTGGTAAATTTTTATATTTCTGAAAAAGAAAGTAGAAAATAATCATATAATGTAATTATTCATAAAAGTAGCAACAATACAGAATTTTAAAGATTTGTCCAGTTTAGACATATATATCATAGCTGTACCATTTATATGGCAACCCAAGTGGACAAATTTATACTACAATTATGTCTCACATATCTGATATTATGAATTAACTCATTCAGCCCTAAACACACATTTGGACAGGTCAGAGTCCTTGATTTACAGAAGTGTCCATTGTTTATCAAGGATTGATGACTCAAAGAAGCTGTACGTGGAGGTCGTCTCAAGAGAGGAATTATATATAGTTCTTCCCCCCACCCTTCAATACACCGCAATCTTTGGTTTCCTTAATTATGGTGGTATACTGGATTTGGCAATATATCGAGGTTTTCAATTTTTAAGGTGTGCCATGTGGTCAGTGATTTTCATGTTTTCATATTTTGGAGATTGTTAAAATTTGGACAATTTTGCCATCCTATTAAAATGGCAAAAACTTAAATTGTCCAAAATATAAACAATTATATGTTTGACTGCCAGAAAATCTGGATCTGTTTCTTACATTAACCCTGAAACATTTTGAATGTTTACTTTCATCATTTCAGTTTAAAATAAATTGTTGTCAGGCCAGTAAAACAAGAGCTTTTGGTTAATATCCCCTATCTACTCATTATCATGTCTTAAGGTGTGATAATTGCTGTTGAAGAAAATGTACTTGACAATTTATCCCAACTCTCCTGGAAGTGAGATTTGAAAATTGTGATAATTGATGTTCAAGTTACCTCCTTTTGCAGTTGTAATATGAAGTAAGTAAGTGACTGCCAGCTAACAGTTTTTCACACTTGTTTACTCACCTGGTCTGTTGATACAGTCAAGGGATTTCACATGCATAAATGACCATTTGTACCTGATTATCAGTGCAGATGGCAATATGCATGTTATGGCATTATAACAGGGGATTTTTTGGAAGGAAATTGATAACTCAAGAAATAGTGATGTTATGTGGGTTTGGCATTATAATGGACACATATATCTGGGGGAACTGTACTTTAAAAGCAAGACTGCTGCATCCCTTCTACACCAGTAGACTATTCTACATTTATTTAAACTTGATCTTTTATACAACAATTAATGAACAAGTCCAATAACTTCAACTTACATCTCTGGTTGACAATAATGTTGACATGACAGGAGGAAAACAAAGACATTCCATATGTCTGAGCTGCCAACTGCAAATGCCACAAAATCCCACATACTTCCGTATCCATGAATGATACTGGTAAGAAGCCAGTGCACTAGCCACTGTACTATCAAAATATCCTATTCCATGCACAGGAAGAGGAAATTTTATCAGTAAGTTTAAAGTGAAAATCATAAATATCACAACTAAATTGAGAGTCAAACACCTGATCATTGGGAAAACATCTTTTTTTTGCGAATTTGTCCAATGATTGAGTGTTTGACTCTCAATTTTAACTTACAGATAAAACTTCCAATTGCTATGTTCCATTGTAGTAAATCCTTATAACTGAATTCTTGCCACAGTCAAAGTCTATGCATGATTAAATGGTTGACCTTTGCACTTTCAACAATGACATGACTCAACAATAGAATGAGAAGAATCAAATCTACCTCAGCTTAAGTTGGAAAGTTTACCAGTTATTATCTGGTCATTAATTTAGAGTAAAAACTCACGTTCACCATAAAACTTGGAACTTGAAGTAAGTGTGGCCAAATATAACGGCAAACAAAATCTAAATATTTTTTTTCTGTCATAAATAATCCACAAGCTTTCCAACATGTATCTCTGTCAATAGACTTAGTGCCTTCACATTAAAAAAGTATTAATAGATCCTTGGTCAAAGAAAAAATGTTGCAGTAATGACAATGATCATGTCATCATTTGTAAAATCCGAACAAAACAAAGGGCAGATAACCAAATAATAACATTCTTGAATATATCATGAAATCCCCACTTCTAAAAAGTGTGTGTGTGATGTCAGCTAGAACTTAAGCTGTGTTAGTGAAGAAGTTTGCCAGCTTAGTTGGCATTAGAATAACATCCATAATTAATTCATTCAACTATAAAAATAAATTTAAGTTTTAAAACTGCAATTTCAATTAACATATACAAAAGGGACAAATGATTGATTAGAGTCTTACCTTGTTATTGTATGTAAATGTTGGTGAAACTGACGGTACTCCCAGGTAATAAATGAAAGGTGAGTGATCACTGTCTCCTTGTAGTGGATGTATTCTGTAAGTTACAGGAAGTAATCATCAGTTTATAAACTTGTAAAATACCGACAAAACAGCATAAAGAAGTTTCTGTCTACTGGATCTGGCTGATTAAGATTTGTAATTTGTTAAATGAATGTGACTAATTTAGATATGTGAGGTTTTTTTTATTGAAACTGGTTGTTTTAGATTGGTGATTTTTTTTATTGAAAATGATTGGTTTTGGTTTGTAATTTTCTTTACATTGAAGCTGGCTGGTTTAGACTAGTCAGTTTCTTTATGTTGAAGTTGGCTGGGTTAACATTTGTATGTGGCTGAGTTTGATTTGTGTGTTTCTTTAAGTTGAAGCTGGATGGTTTGGGACAGATATTTTTCTGCATTTATATATATTTGGGACAGTACCATTCATATAGTTTTCATATCTTGGTACAGGATTATTCATACAGATTGATACTTTGGGACAGAATTTTTAATATTTCATATCTTGGAGAAATGTTATATATACATAGTTCATATCTTGGGGCAATGTTATATACAGTTTTCATATCTTTGGGCAATGTTATATATATATATATATATATATATATATAGTTTTCATATCTTGGGGCAATGTTATATATATGTATAATTTTCCTATCTTGGGGCAATGTTATATATACAGTTTTCATACCTTGGGGCACTGTTATATATTTCATACCTTGGAACATTTGAGTCTTGGAGATCAGGGAATTTCTGTTTCCACATATCCAGGACTGTTTTGTCCGGATAGTCTGGATCAGAACACGTTACAGTATCAGCTGCTTCTTGGATTATATCAAACAACATTGGACTGGCTTCAGCACTAAAGGAATAGTTACCTGAAAGAATGTTAAGAATTGTCTATTTCAAAGTTCTTTTTTTCTAACTTTCAAATGTCTTACCTGTCACAACTAGATCTAGATTAAAGATATCTCACCTATAATCAATGCATGTAGATTAAAGATATCTCACCTATAATCAATGCATCTAGAATAAGGGTATCTCACCAATAATCAATGGATCTAGATTAAATATATCTCACCTATGATCAATGCATCTAGATTAAAGGTATCTCACCTATAATCAATGCATGTAGATTAAAGGTATCTCACCTATAATCAATACTTCTAGAATAAAGGTATCTCATCTATAATCAATACTTCTAGAATAAAGGTATCTCACCTATAATCAATACTTCTAGAATAAAGGTATCTCACCTATAATCAATGCATCTAGATTAAAGGTATCTCATCTATAATCAATACATCTAGATTAAAGGTATCTCACCTATAATCAATACTTCTAGAATAAAGGTATCTCACCTATAATCAATACATCTAGATTAAAGGTATCTCACCTATAATCAATGCATGTAGATTAAAGGTATCTCATCTATAATCAATACTTCTAGAATAAAGGTATCTCACCTATAATCAATACTTCTAGAATAAAGGTATCTCACCTATAATCAATACTTCTAGAATAAAGGTATCTCACCTATAATCAATACTTCTAGAATAAAGGTATCTCACCTATAATCAATCCATCTAGAATAAAGGTATCTCATCTATAATCAATACTTCTAGAATAAAGGTATCTCACCTATAATCAATACTTCTAGAATAAAGGTATCTCACCTATAATCAATCCATCTAGAATAAAGGTATCTCATCTATAATCAATACTTCTAGAATAAAGGTATCTCACCTATAATCAATGCATCTAGATTAAAAATATCTCACGTTAAACAACTACACCTTAATTACATATATCTTACCATGCTTAACTCTAACCATTGTAGCCAGATTTAATAATTATATTTTAACTCAACAATTGTATCAAGATTAAATATCTCACATTAAACAACTGTACCAAGATTAAATATATCTCACCTCAAACAACTGTATACAGATTGAATATATCTCACCTCAAACATCTGTATACAGATTAAATATATCTCGCCTCAAACAACTGTGACCAGATTAAATATATCTCACCTCAAACAACTGTGACCAGATTAAATATATCTCACCTCAAACATCTCTACCCAGATTAAATATATCTCAACTCAAACAACTGAACCCAGATTAAATATATCTCACCTCAAACAACTGTACCCAGATGAAATATATCTCAACTCAAACAACTGTACCCAGATGAAATATATCTCAACTCAAAGAACTGTACCCAGATTAAATATATCTCACCTCAAACAACTGTACCCAGATTAAATATATCTCAACTCAAACAACTGTACCCAGATTAAATATATCTCACCTCAAACAACTGTACCCAGATTAAATATATCTCACCTCAAACAACTGTACCTAGATTAAATATATCTTACCTCAAACAACTGTGACCAGATTAAATATATCTCACCTCAAACAACTGTACCCAGATTAAATGTATCTCAACTCAAACAACTGTACCCAGATTAAATATATCTCAACTCAAACAACTGTACCCAGATTAAATATAACTCACCTCAAACAACTGTACCTAGATTAAATATATCTCACCTCAAACAACTGTACCCAGATTAAATATATCTCACCTCAAACAACTGTACCCAGATTAAATATATCTCACCTCAAACAACTGTACCTAGATTAAATATATCTCACCTCAAACAACTGTACCTAGATTATATATATGTTAACTATTACAACTGTACCCAGATTAAATATATCTTAACTATTACAACTGTACTCATGCAGATTAAATAGATCTCACCTCAAACAACTGTACCCCGATTAAATATATCTTAACTTTTACAACTGTATCCAGCATTATAGAATCTTACATAGGTGTGTCGTGTAGATAAGGAATATAAAAATCTCAGATACAAATGTATAAATCATTAGGATGTCCAGGATATAGGCACAAATCTTACAAAAAATAGACAAAAATGGACCTCTTGAAATCAAGAGGTGGGATCAGGTGCCATGGAGGAGTAAGTGTGACCTGTCGACCAGTCACACCTGCTGTAAGTTCATTTTCAAATTAAAATATGTGAGGAACAAATCCTGGTCATAATTGGTACAGACGTCTCAACAACAGCCATTGAACAGGTAACTCAAAATTTCACTTAGTGAAACAGAGTAGTCACAAACAAGACTATTATACGGGCCGTAAAATTTGTGGAATGTTGACATTTAATGCGATTTTTAATATTCCTGTGTCAATAATTTGTCAGTGAGTAGTTTACCTCTGCATATGAAATGTTCATATGTTGAACACATCTGGCATATCTGATTTTTTGTGAAATATAAACTCCATACACGGGTGATTGTGGGATGTTACTACTTAAATGAGGAAAATTAACATTGGAAAAGCTGAAATCGTCCCACATTTTGTATAGCTTAGTTGTTAATTACTCGTCTGGGTCTATAGTAAGTAAAATGTCTAAGTATAAAGCGTCTGTGCTTGATTCTGTTGTATCTTTAATTTCCAGTTCACTGGGATATATCGCATTGACATATGTATGAAAATTGTCATTATTAACTGACAAAACGTCATCGATATATCTAAATGTCAAATTAAAGGACACTGCTAATTTTTTCTTCTTTTTCTTCTCCAGAGTGGTAACAATCTGGTTGTCTAATCCAAGGGTTTCCATGTATTGGTCTGTCAGATTCTTACCAGGAGGGATGAGATTTCCCTTTCCACTCAAAACATCCATTTTTTAACATATGCTTCCAATACATTTTGTGCAAGTAAATAAAATCTGATACAACTTTTGATGCACTACATTCTAATTACATAGGAGACTTTTAATGCACTACATTCTTATTTCATAGGAGACTTTCAATGAACTACATTCTTATTACATAGGAGAATTTTAATGCACTACATTCTTATTACATAGGAGACTTTCAATGCACTACATTCTTATTACATAGGAGACTTTCAATGCACTACATTCTTATTACATAGGAGACTTTCGATGCACAACATTCTTATTACATAGGAGACTTTCGATGCACTACATTCTTATTAAATAGGAGATCTGTGTAATTTACTGTGACATCATAGCTTGAGTAGTCTACACCCTAGGGTGCACTAAGAATTCTGCCTTGGCAAAATTGTAGATACAGCTGTCAAAGGTTGGAGAATAAATATATCTTACCTCTAACGACTGTATCCAAATTGATATAAGCAACTGCATTTTTCCCTAAATCTTTTTCAAACTCTTGCACCCATTCAAATGAACCAATATGTCCATACTTGGAGGAATCCCAGAGAGCAAATATCAAAGTTCTTCTTGGTCTCCATTTTGAGGGATCTGTTGTAATGGAGAATAAGCACTGTATATGTAAGTTGGTGCCGTAGATACCCAGCAAGGGTTGGGTGAGTTTTTAGGTGCCTTTCTTTCTGTATATCTGCTTTATATGAATACACACACACACACACACACACACACACACACACACACACACACACACATATACTGGATATAAGATAAAAGATAAGTCAAAGTGGGTAATACTTTACATTATTGGGTCATTGACCCTGTGATCTTAGACTAAAAACCAACAAGGTTAATCTGCTATATATGGCCAACTGTAACTTCTATCGAACAACAATATTTACATACCGACTGCAATTCCCTTCATAAAGCGATGTATTATATATACAGTATATGCAGTCGCATGCCCTGAGTATTAACCACTTTACTTTTCAGTATAAGAATACATGAACACATCAATAAAGAATAATATATCACACGTTTATTTCTTATATATTTATCTTAAAACCAAACATAAGGCCTACCATAAAACAAATAAAAATCACAAAAGGAAATCAGAAACACAAGACTACATCTGTAGCACAATGTACAGCCTACAGGCCCATATCGCAATATATCTAGGTCATGTTATTGCCAGAAACACAGACCACATTCTGGCACAGAAATGAAAGTTCACTTTGTAGTTACAACAGAAAAAAAAGAGAGTTAGACCTAGTGCAACTTTGTCAATCATATCTGATAAACAGGTCAATTGTTTGCCTTCACCAGATATTCCTATCAGAAACAATTCGTCACTCACATCGTGTGAAATCAGGCCCTGTGAATTACTTACATAAGTTATGTATGAATCAGTCATCATGGTTCCCAGCTGATTGGTAAAAAAATATCAAATAAAATGGCTACTTTCAGTTGTCATGAATGAATATCAGCTGTCTCCCTTCTCGTAAGTCAAAATCAAACTTTCTATGGTATATCACATTAATAATATATCAGAATTCAAACGCAAATTCGTTGTAAATACATTATACAGCTTAGCCATTGGCGAAGCCATTTGCATTTTCAATTCTCTTCTGACACATTTAACCTTCCAGAACCAAGCAGACGAATATTTCAAAATAACTTCAAAACAAATCTGAAACTTATTCAAAATTTTCCATATTAATAGTTTCTTTCAAAATGATACGAAAATAAAATAAACCTTAATTCCATTTAGTATTTCCGGACAGAAAAGGGGAACTACTTCTCATCTCACACAGCTGTTTAGCTGTTACATCACATGAAAAACTCCCACCGCAAAGCCAATTATATAGAATGAATTTCGAAACCAGCTGACTACAGATTCACAGAAAATGGTAATATATATAAATATAAGGATTGTTTTTCAATCCTTATATTTCACAATCACAAAGTGCTGCACATTGAATTTATTTCCATAATCCATTGCATTGCATTTATACTCACTGCTTTCCAAAAACGAAAAACAATTCTTAACAACAAGCAGACAATTTTCAAATAGCTGCATTCATGTACTCTAAGGTCTTTGACCTTTTAACCCTAATTGAATTACCATCATTTCCTTGTCACAAATACTTTGTGTATAGGGTTTAAAGTTCATCAAGCAAATGGTTCTCAAATTATTTACCACATGATAAAAATTGTCTTTGGTCATGTACCCGGTGACCATTAACCTTTGGTCAATCTTCTTGTCTAGGGAGCAAAATGTTTCTGATGATGTTAATTACATAGCACATTAGAATACTGACCAATCCCAGGACCAACAAGTTGAGATAATCTTCAAAGGGAGACAATCACTATATCAGAAAATTAAAACTATATATAGATATGTAGTCAACTCCAATTATAATGAGACTATATAATGGGACACCTGTTACATCGAGACTGTATGTAATGGAACATCTGTTATAATGAGAATGTATATAATGCATACCTGTCAACATTAGGAAATTTGTCTGGGGTATAAAATATGCACAACGGTCGAACTTTTTACAAATGCGTTGTCATTCTGATATATATGAGTGCACCAGTTGCGTTGAAATAAGTGAAAGGGGGAGGGTATGGGAGGGGGTGTCCCCCTTCGGAAATAACAAGAAAAAATTGTAATTTCAAACTTCAATATCTGCCATTTTATGAATCTAAAAGGGAGTTATTGTCAATAATATTGATGATATATATATCACATTTCTTTTAATTTTCTAGTCGACTTTGAATTTTATAAGGAATAGATATAGGCTTTATTTTGAAGTTTTAATACATGCAATATATTCATGTACACACACAACTTGGGAGACTCAAAATGATGTTATGGTCATTGTGTTAAATTAGAATGTTTAAAATTTAGTATTTCTTAATTTATTATAACAAATTTAAAAATATACTAAATTCTGAATATTCTAATATAACAGTTGGATTTGGAATGCAGAAAATAAATAACTAGACTTACCTGGAAGAAATATAATCTCAGTTTGATTGCTAAATACTTGAAAGTATGATAATTCTTAAAGTCAAAGGCTTGATTTATTTATCTATTTATTTTTGGAGATTTGAACATTTATTACCAAAATATTTGCATACCCAAATATTTATCTGAAAGTTTTTATCTTCATATTGTACCTTTTTCATTAATTGATAAGATAAAACAACAAATGATGACTGAATAGTTCACTAAAAAAAATGAGATTTGATAAAGAAAAATCAAATCTGCTTTTAAAAAGAAAAAAAAAAAGATTATTGAGGTTATATAAATGTGTTTACTGTCATTACTGACATTTTATTAAATTCAATTCAATGTGTTACAAGAACATATTATTATCTTTGTATAAAATATTATGTAAATGAAATAAAACATCGTTTTTGTATTGAAATCATCACAAATTTAAGATACATGTATAACACTGTATAGTATGTGGAGTGCGGACGTCATAGAAGACACCACTATCTCGCTTCGATATTTCTCAGCTATATTTTTAAAGTAAAATCATTGAGGATTGATGCAGAAGCTGCATGAAATTAATATAACATCAATTATGTTAATCTTTGATAATTGTATATAGGACAGAACATATGGATAGTGATTATAGGTGTGGATATTTAGTCTTTAGATATACAGGTACCTGTCCACAGTACAGGTCATTGTGTAAATTACCGTCGGCACACGTCCGATAATGACACCTCTGTATGGTCTAATAACATTAATTAATAAACAGGGTTATTAGTCCTTGTTCTTCATGACTATTTGGAAGATATAGGGGACTAATATAACCTAGAACAGATGTCTTAATACTTCAATGATATGGAGGCGCCAGAAATTTCAAGCTATTTTTTGTCGCCAATTAATAGACTGAAAATTACGATTTAGAACATTTAATCTTGACAAAAATGTTTACCGATCGCAGGAAAATGGACAAGAAGCGGTAGAAATATAGGGAAATCGGTTGAAAATTAGAAAAATCGGTAGAAATCGGTAGATTTTTTCTCGGCGGTAGACAAGCGGTAGATGAATAGAAAAATCGGTAGACTACCGTCGAAATCGGTAGACTTGACAGGTATGATAATGGGACACCTGTTGTAACGAGACTGTATATAATGGGACATCTCTTATAATGAGACTGTATATAATGGGACACCTGTTATAATGAGACTGTATATAATGGGACGCCTGTTATAACGAGACTGTATATAGTGGGACATCTGTTATAATGAGACTGTATGTAATGGGACACCTGTTATAACGAGACTGTATATAATGGGACACCTGTTATAATGAGACTGTATATAATGGGACATCTGTTATAATGAGACTGTATATAATGAGACACCTGTTATAATGAGACTGTATATAATGGGACACCTGTTATAATGAGACTGTATATAATGGGACATCTGTTATAATGAGACTGTATATAGTGGGACATCTGTTATAATGAGACTGTATGTAATGGGACACCTGTTATAACGAGACTGTATATAGTGGGACATCTGTTATAATGAGACTGTATGTAATGGGACACCTGTTATAACGAGACTGTATATAATGGGACACCTGTTATAATGAGACTGTATATAATGGGACATCTGTTATAATGAGACTGTATATAATGAGACACCTGTTATAATGAGACTGTATATAATGGGACACCTGTTATAACGAGACTGTATATAATTTGACACCTGTTACAATGAGACTATATATAATGGGACATCTGTTATAATGAGACTGTATATAATGGGACACCTGTTATAACGAGACTGTATATAATGGGACATCTGTTATAATGAGACTATATAATGGGACATCTGTTATACTGAGAATGTATATATTGGATGACCTGTTATAATTAGACTGTATATAATTGGACACCTGTTATATTGGGACTGTATATAATGTGACATGTTATGATGGGACTGTATATATAATGGGAAACCTCTTATAATGAGACTATATAATGGGAGACCTATTCTAATGAGATTGCATATAAAGGAACACCCGTTATAAAGAGAATATATAATTTGACACCTGTAATAACGAGACTGTAAATAATGTGAAACCTATTATAATGAAACTATATAATAGGACACCTGTTACGTCGAGACTGTATAATGGGACACCTGTTATAATGAGAATGCATATAATGGGACATCTGTTACATCGAGACTGTATATAATGGGACACCTGTTATAATGAGACTGTATATAATGGGACACCTGTTATAATGAGAATGTATATAATGGGACATCTGTTATAATGAGACTGTATATAATGGGACACCTGTTATAACGAGACTGTATATAATGGGACATCTGTTATAATGAGACTGTATATAATGGGACACCTGTTATAACGAGACTGTATATAATGGGACACCTGTTATAATGAGACTGTATATAATGGGACATCTGTTATAATGAGACTGTATATAATATGACACCTGATATAACGAGACTGTATATAATGGGACACCTGATATAACAAGACTGTATATAATGGGACACCTGTTATAATGAGAATGTATATAATGGGACACCTGTTATATTGGGACTGTATATAATGGGACACCTGATATAACGAGACTGTATATAATGGGACACCTATTATAATGAGACTGTATATAATGGGACACCTGATATAACGAGACTGTATATATAATGGGACACCTATTATAATGAGACTGTATATAATGGGACATCTGTCATAATGAAACTGTATATAATGGGACACCTGTTATATTGGGACTGTATATAATGAGACATCTGTTATAATGAGACTGTATATAATGGGACACCTGATATAACAAGACTGTATATGATGGGACACCTGTTATAACGAGACTGTATATAATGGGACACCTGATATAACGAGACTGTATATACTGTAATGGGACACCTGTTATAACAAGACTGTATATGATGGGACACCTGTTATAACGAGACTGTTTATAATGGGACACCTGTTATAACGAGACTGTATATAATGGGACACCTGATATAACGAGACTGTATATACTGTAATGGGACACCTGTTATAACAAGACTGTATATAATGGGACACCTGTTATAACGAGACTGTATATAATGGGACACCTGATATAACGAGACTGTATATACTGTAATGGGACACCTGTTATAACAAGACTGTATATAATGGGACACCTGTAATAATGAGACTGTATATAATTGGACAAATGTTATAACGAGACTGTATATAATGGGACACCTGTAATAACGAGGCTGTATATAATGGGACATCTGTTAAAATGAGAATTTACCTATATAACTGTCGAGTCTACCGATTTCGGCGGTAGTCTACCAATTTTTCTATTCATCTACCGCTTGTCTACTGACGAGAAAAAATCTACTGATTTTTCTAATTTTCAACAAATTTCCCTATATTTCTACTGCTTCTTGTCCATTTTCCTACGATCGGTAGACATTTTTGTCAGCAATAAATGTTCTAAATTGTAATTTTCAGTCTATTAATTGGCGACAAAAAATAGCTTGAAATTTCTGGCGCCTCCATATCATTGAAGTATTAAGACATCTATTCTAGGTTATGTAAGTCCCCTATATCCTCCAAATAGTCATAAAGAACAAGGACTTATAACCCTGTTTATTAATTAATGTCATTATCGGACATGTGCCGACGGTAATTACACAATGACCTGTACTGTGGACAGGTACCTAATATACAGATAGATTTCCTGTATATCGAAAGACTAAACATCCACACCTATAATCACTATCCATATGTTCTGTCCTATATAAAGTTATCAAAGATTAACATAATTGATATTAATTTCATGCAGCTTCTGTATCAATCCTCAATGATTTTACTTTAAAAATTTAGCTGAGAAATAGCAAAGCGAGATCATGGTGCCTTCTATGACATCCGCACTCCACATACTATACAGTGTTATACATGTTTCTTAAATTTATGATGATTTCAATACAAAAAAGATGTTTTATTTCATTTACATAATATTTTATACAAAGATAATATCTTCTTGTAACACATTGAATTGAATTAAATAAAATGCCAGTAATGACAGTTAACACATTTATATAACTCAATAATCTTTTTTTTCTTTTTAAAAGCAGATTTGATTTTTCTTTTTAGCAAACTATTCAGTCATCATTTGTTGTTTTTTTCAAAAAGGTACAATATGAAGATAAAAACCTTCAAATAAATATTTGGGTATGCAAATATTTTGGTAATAAATGTTCAAATATCAAAAAAATAATAAATAAATAAATAAATAAATCAAGTCTTTGACTTTAAAAATTATCATACTTCCAAATATTTAGCAATCAAACTGAGATTATATTTCTTCCAGTTAAGTCTAGTTATTTATTTTCTGCATTCCAAATCCAACTGTTATATTAGAATATTCAGAATTTAGTATATTTTAAAATTTGTTATAACAAATTATTTTAAACATTCTAATGTAACACAATGACCATAACATGATTTTGAGTCCCCCAAGCTGTGTGTGTACATGTATATATTATATGTATTAAAACTTCAAAATAAAGCCTATATCTATTCCTTATAAATCATCATCATCAATTTTATTGACAATAATACCATTTTAGATGCATAAAATGGCAGATATTGAAGTTTAAAATTACTATTTTTTCTTGTTATTTCGGAAGGGGAATACCCCCTCCCCGTTTCATTTATTTCGATGCAACATAAAAAGTTTGACCATTATACACATTTTCTACACCAGACAAATTTCCTAATGTTGACAGGTATGTACAATGTTGACAGGTATGTACAATGTTGACAGGTATGTACAATGTTGACAGGTATGTACCTATTGCTCTGGATCTCTTACATTATTCTATATAAATAAAAAAAAAACGACTTAATGGTATGTTGAAGATTTGTCTCCATCTTCTTCATTATAAGTGGAGATGACAGTATATGTATTACCTGTACACTTATATATATATATATATATATACCTCTTTCTAGTTTAAAGCTAAATGATCTAATTAACTCTGACAAGACAGCAATACCACTGGCTGCATCTACTGCTCCAAGAGTCCAAGAATCCATGTGAGCTCCAATAATTACATATTTATCTGTAATTATAGAATATGTCAAAATTCAATGTGAACCTCGAAAATCACATACTGTAAAGTCATTTATCTATTTTTCCCAAAATTTATATTTTGGGTAAACATTGCTCTTATACAGATCCATGATTTGCAAAACATAAAATAAATTTATAAATAAAAACCAAACACTAAATCAGTTACATACAACCTTATATATATAACTTAAAATTGGGATATTAAATATAGATTGACCAATCAAATGTGAATTTGTTGAAAATTACAAACACTGGGCCAAAGAAGTTTTAAAGCATTTGGTGGTCTAGTGGTAAAGAGTTTGACGCAGAAAGTCAAGGTTCAATTTCCGGTATCATGATTGTGACCGTTCCATCACCAATTGCTCACAAATTGAAAGTCACAGGTCTTTTGGATGACACTTGAAACTCCATATAAGTCAAAATTTGTAACACTCCATCTAAAACTGGAGAAATCTCCATGTAGGTCAAAATTTGTAAAACTCCATCTAAAGCTGGTGAAATCTACAAATAGGTCAAAATTTGTAACACTCCATCGCAAGCTGGAGAAATCTCCAAATAGGTCAAAATTTGTAACACTCCATCGCAAGCTGGAGAAATCTCCAAATAGGTCAAAATTTGTAAAACTCCATCTCAAGCTGGAGAAATCTCCAAATAGATCAAAATTTGTAACACTCCATCTAAAGCTGGAGAAATCTCCATATAAGTGAAAAATAATTGGTGAGATGTAAAATTCAAACAAAATTGAATGGGTTTAACCACTTCAGTGTGTATTATGATGCAGTGTTATCTTTATGACATTGCATAATTAATATTACAAAGTACATGTAAACAAACATCATGACATGTTGTTACTAGTTTTCAGTGTCAATATTTTGGACTCTGGTTTACATTGTAAGCAGACTACATCAGTATAGCAAATAAAGAAATAAAAAATATGCAGTAGGGTTTCTATATGTTATTTACCAATCAAAAGACATGATGTTCTGATTTTTGAATTTTTGATGATGGATATATATACTTGTTAGCAATGGACATTTCTTAAAGATGTTAGCAAATCAACTAAAATGACTATGCTTACTGTAACAGCCGACAAGTAGTTACATCTGTACCTGAGGGTATCACAGTAGGGGGTTATGGCCCTATGGTCAGCCGACATGTAGTTACATCTGTACCTGAGAGTATCACAGTAAGGGGGTTATGGCCCTATGGTCAGCCAACATGTAGTTACATCTGTACCTGAGAGTATCACAGTAGGGGGTTATGGCCCTATGGTCAGCCAACATGTAGTTACATCTGTACCTGAGGGTATCACAGTAGGGGGTTATGGCCCTATGGTCAGCCAACATGTAGTTACATCTGTACCTGAGAGTATCACAGTAGGGGGTTATGGCCCTATGGTCAGCCAACATGTAGTTACATCTGTACCTGAGGGTATCACAGTATGGGGTTATGGCCCTATGGTCAGGGTATCACAGTAGGGGGTTATGGCCCTATGGTCAGCCGACATGTAGTTACATCTATACCTGAGGGTATCACAGTATGGGGTTATGGCCCTATGGTCAGGGTATCACAGTAGGGGGTTATGGCCCTATGGTCAGGGTATCATAGTAGGGGGTTATGGCCCTATGGTCAGTCGACATGTAGTTACATCTGTACCTGAGGGTATCACAGTAGGGGGTTATGGCCCTATGGTCAGGGTATCACAGTAGGGGGTTATGGCCCTATGGTCAGCCGACATGTAGTTACATCTATACCTGAGGGTATCACAGTAGGGGGTTATGGCCCTATGGTCAGCCGACATGTAGTTACATCTGTACCTGAGACTTCTTGTTTTTAATATAAGTGTTTCTATATCTAGACAAATATTACAATTACTGATATAAATTCATGTCATAAATACAAAAAAATATTTATGTAAAATATGAAAACCTGCTCTTTCATTTAATGTTTGACATTTTTTATTTGGTAAATTATCAGTTGCATTATTGTAGGAAAACACCACAAGTCAGTTATATAATTTCACAATTTTTATGACAAAATGTAAAACAAGTTTATTTGTATTATAAGCAGAAATATGTATCTAATATGTCTGTATAGGGAATTTTGTGTACTTTGTAATGATGTTTTGATTGCTTGTGTGAAAGTAGAAATGAGAGAATGATATTAAGTTTTGTTGTAGTATGAAAGCACAGAATGACAGATGTGGATGTGTGATGCTATCTGGATGTGAGAGGCTATCTGGATGTGTGATGCTATCTGGATGTGAGACGCTATCTGGATGTGTGATGCTGTATGGATGTGAGAGATGCATGGGTGTTTTCAGTGAGGTTGGCATATGTGTTATAAACAGAGATAGCATGAATGAGCCGGGAAGTCAATTGAAAAGGAGTATCTGTGACCAACACTTAACTGTATCAAGGTTGCATTTACCAGAATAAACGTGTAAACAAGAAAATTGGATTTCCTTGTACTTACTTACTAAAACAGTTTTAGAACAAAAGTACTTGGTAACACTAGATTCCAAATCTCTTTAATTGACAAGCATTGAGCAATTGCTAGTTGTATTGAAGTCTGTTTTATCTGCCTAGCAGAACTATAGATCAAACACAACTTTAATTCTCTCAGAAATGAACAGAATTAAAAGCACTAAAGGAGTGCATCCTACTCACTGTTAGACATTAGAGGTTTAATCACATAATGATTACCTAATAACTTCTGTGTGTAAGATATGCATGTTTGTCAATAATAAAGATATAATCATCAATTCCAATCTTTAATACCATAAACCTTGAATTAGAACAGCTTGAAATATTATTTATTGTTATCTCCTAAAATAGAGGCGGGGTTACTCAATCACATAACTGTAATAATTATACATTGAACATGGGAACTATTTTTGTTGTTAATTGTTGAATTCAGTTTCAATGTGACTAAAAATAAAAATTGTCAATGCCGTTGGTTCAGAACTCACAACATAAGTGTATGTCAGTGCCTTTAGTTCAGATCAAACAACGTAAAAGTATGTCAGTGCCTTTGTCTCAGAACTAACAATGTATGTGTATGTCAGTGCCTTTGTCTCAGAACTAACAACATAAGTGTATGTCAGTGCCTTTGTCTAAAAAATAACAACATAAGTGTATGTCAGTGCCATTGCCCAGAACTAACAATGTATGTATAGGTCAGTGCCTTTGGTTCAGAACTAACACATAAGTGTATGTCAGTGCCTTTAGTTCAGAACAAACAACGTAAGAGTATGTCAATGCCTTTGGCTCAGAACTAACAACATAAGTGTATGTCAGTGCCTCCGCTTAGGACTAACAACAAAAGAGTATGTCAGTGCACTGGCTCAGAACTAACAATGGAAGAGTATGTCAATGCCTTTAGTTCAGAACTAACAATGGAAGAGTACGTCAATGCCTTTAGTTCAGAAATAACAATGTAAAAGTATGTCAGTGCCTTTAGTTCAGAACTAACAACCTAAATGTATGTCAGTGCCTTTAGTTCAGATCAAACAACGTAAAAGTATGTCAGTGCCTTTGTCTCAGAACTAACAATGTATGTGTATGTCAGTGCCTTTGTCTCAGAACTAACAACATAAAGCGTATGTCAGTGCCTTTGTCTAAAAAATAACAACATAAGTGTATGTCAGTGCCATTGCCCAGAACTAACAATGTATGTATAGGTCAGTGCCTTTGGTTCAGAACTAACACATAAGTGTATGTCAGTGCCTTTAGTTCAGAACAAACAATGTAAGAGTATGTCAATGCCTTTGGCTCAGAACTAACAACATAAGTATGTCAGTGCCTCCGCTCAGGACTAACAACAAAAGAGTATGTCAGTGCACTGGCTCAGAACTAACAATGGAAGAGTATGTCAATGCCTTTAGTTCAGAACTAACAATGGAAGAGTACATCAATGCCTTTAGTTCAGAACTAACAATGTAAAAGTATGTCAGTGCCTTTAGTTCAGAACTAACAACCTAAATGTATGTCAGTGCCTTTAGTTCAGATCAAACAACGTAAAAGTATGTCAGTGCCTTTAGTTCAGAACTAACAATGTAAAAGTATGTCAGTGCCTTTAGTTCAGAACTAACAACCTAAATGTATGTCAGTGCCTTTAGTTCAGAACAAACAACGTAAGAGTATGTCAATGCCTTTGGCTCAGAACTAATAACGTGAGTGTTTTGTCAGTGCCTCAGCTCAGGACTAACAACGTAAGAGTAAGTCAGTGCACTGACTCAGAACTAACAATGTAAAAGTATGTCAATGCCTTTAGTTCAGAACTAACAACCTAAATGTATGTCAGTGCCTTTAGTTCAGAACAAACAACGTAAGAGTATGTCAATGCCTTTGGCTCAGAACTAATAACGTGAGTGTTTTGTCAGTGCCTCAGCTCAGGACTAACAACAAAAGAGTATGTCAGTGCACTGACTCAGAACTAACAATGTAAAAGTATGTCAATGCCTTTAGTTCAGAACTAACAATGGAAGAGTATGTCAATGCCTTTAGTTCAGAAATAACAATGTAAAAGTATGTCAGTGCCTTTAGTTCAGAACTTACAACCTAAATGTATGTCAGTGCCTTTAGTTCAGATCAAACAACGTAAAAGTATGTCAGTGCCTTTGTCTCAGGACTAACAATGTATGTGTATGTCAGTGCCTTTGTCTCAGAACTAACAACATAAGTGTATGTCAGTGCCTTTGTCTCAGAAATAACAACATAAGTGTATGTCAGTGCCATTGCCCAGAACTAACAATGTATGTATAGGTCAGTGCCTTTGGTTCAGAACTAACACATAAGTGTATGTCAGTGCCTTTAGTTCAGAACAAACAACGTAAGAGTATGTCAATGCCTTTGGCTCAGAACTAACAACATAAGTGTATGTCAGTGCCTCCGCTCAGGACTAACAACAAAAGAGTATGTCAGTGCACTGGCTCAGAACTAACAATGGAAGAGTATGTCAATGCCTTTAGTTCAGAACTAACAATGGAAGAGTACGTCAATGCCTTTAGTTCAGAAATAACAATGTAAAAGTATGTCAGTGCCTTTAGTTCAGAACTAACAACCTAAATGTATGTCAGTGCCTTTAGTTCAGATCAAACAACGTAAAAGTATGTCAGTGCCTTTGTCTCAGAACTAACAATGTATGTGTATGTCAGTGCCTTTGTCTTAGAACTAACAACATAAGTGTATGTCAGTGCCTTTGTCTAAAAAATAACAACATAAGTGTATGTCAGTGCCATTGCCCAGAACTAACAATGTATGTATAGGTCAGTGCCTTTGGTTCAGAACTAACACATAATTGTATGTCAGTGCCTTTAGTTCAGAACAAACAACGTAAGAGTATGTCAATGCCTTTGGCTCAGAACTAACAACATAAGTGTATGTCAGTGCCTCTGCTTAGGACTAACAACAAAAGAGTATGTCAGTGCACTGGCTCAGAACTAACAAAAAGAGTATGTCAGTGCCTTTGTTCAGCTCAAAGAACGTAACAATGTCAGTGGAAGAGTATGTCAATGCCTTTAGTTCAGAACTAACAACCTAATAGCACGTCAATGCCTTTAGTTCAGAACTAACAACCTAAATGTATGTCAGTGCCTTTAGTTCAGAACTAACAACCTAAATGTATGTCAGTGCCTTTAGTTCAGAACAAACAACGTAAGAGTATGTCAATGCCTTTGGCTCAGAACTAATAACGTGAGTGTTTGTCAGTGCCTCAGCTCAGGACTAACAACGTAAGAGTAAGTCAGTGCACTGGCTCAGAACTAACAATGGAAGAGTATGTCAATGCCTTTAGTTCAGAACTAACAATGGAAGAGTACATCAATGCCTTTAGTTCAGAACTAACAATGTAAAAATATGTCAGTGCCTTTAGTTCAGAACTAACAACCTAAATGTATGTCAGTGCCTTTGTCTCAGAACTAACAATGTATGTGTATGTCAGTGCCTTTGTCTCAGAACTAACAACATAAGTGTATGTCAGTGCCTTTGTCTCCGAAATAACAACATAAGTGTATGTCAGTGCCATTGCCCAGAACTAACAATGTATGTATAGGTCAGTGCCTTTGGTTCAGAACTAACACATAAGTGTATGTCAGTGCCTTTAGTTCAGAACAAACAATGTAAGAGTATGTCAATGCCTTTGGCTCAGAACCAACAACATAAGTGTATGTCAGTGCCTCCGCTCAGGACTAACAACAAAAGAGTATGTCAGTGCACTGGCTCAGAACTAACAATGGAAGAGTATGTCAATGCCTTTAGTTCAGAACTAACAATGGAAGAGTACGTCAATGCCTTTAGTTCAGAACTAACAATGTAAAAGTATGTCAGTGCCTTTAGTTCAGAATTAACAACCTAAATGTATGTCAGTGCCTTTAGTTCAGATCAAACAACGTAAAAGTATGTCAATGCCTTTGGCTCAGAACTAATAACGTGAGTGTTTGTCAGTGCCTCAGCTCAGGACTAACAACGTAAGAGTAAGTCAGTGCACTGAATCAGAACTAACAATGGAAGAGTATGTCAATGCCTTTAGTTCAGAACTAACAATGTAAAAGTATGTCAGTGCCTTTAGTTCAGAATTAACAACCTAAATGTATGTCAGTGCCTTTAGTTCAAAACAAACAACGTAAAAGTATGTCAATGCCTTTGGCTCAGAACTAATAACGTGAGTGTTTGTCAGTGCCTCAGCTCAGGACTAACAACGTAAGAGTAAGTCAGTGCACTGGCTCAGAACTAACAATGTATGTGTATGTCAGTGCCATTGCCCAGAACTAACAATGTATGTATAGGTCAGTGCCTTTGGTTCAGAACTAACACATAAGTGTATGTCAGTGCCTTTAGTTCAGAACTAACAATGTAAAAGTATGTCAGTGCCTTTAGTTCAGAACTAACAACCTAAATGTATGTCAGTGCCTTTAGTTCAAAACAAACAACGTAAGAGTATGTCAATGCCTTTGGCTCAGAACTAATAACGTGAGTGTTTGTCAGTGCCTCAGCTCAGGACTAACAACGTAAGGGTAAGTCAGTGCACTGAATCAGAACTAACAATGTAAAAGTATGTCAATGCCTTTAGTTCAGAACTAACAACGAAAGAGTATGTCAGTGCCTCGGCTCAGAACTAACAATGTAAGAGTATGTCAGTGCCTTTAGTTCAGAACTAACAACGTAAGAGTACGCCAGTGTCTTTTTCTAAGAACTAACAATGTAAGAGTATGTCAGTGCCTTTGTTTCAGACATAACAGCAAAAGAGTATGTCAGTGCACTGGCTCAGAACTTACAATGGAAGAATATGTCAGTGCCTTTGTCTAAGAACAAACAACGTAAGAGTATGTCAGTGCCATGGCTCAGAACTAACAACATAAGTGTATGTCAGCACCTTTGTCTCAGAACCAACACTGTAAGACTATGCCAGTGCCTTTTTCTAAGAACTAACAACGTAAAAGTATGTCAGTGCCTTTGTCTCAGAAATAACAGCAAAAGAGTACGTCAGTGCCTCGGCCTTGAACTAATAATGTAAGAGTATGTCAGTGCCTCTGTCTCAGTAATAACAGCAAAAGAGTATGTCAGTGCACTGGCTCAGAACTAACAATGGAAAATTATGTCAGTGCCTTTGTCTAAGAACAAACAATGTAATATTATGTCAGTGCCTTGGCTTAGCCGTTAGTGCTAAGCATAGGCCAAAATTTGAAGCCCTTCACCGGCATTGGTGACGTCTTCATATGAGTGAAAGATTCTTGAGAGGGATGTTAACCTGTTAAACAACAATACAACCAACAAAAATAAAAATGTTGAACTTTGACCTCACCTTTCTCATATCTTCCATTAATAACGGCTATGACATTGGAGATGCGTCTTTTTTCTAACACATTGCTGACCGTCAGATTCACAGTACTGGAAAGAAAATATCAGCCATCATGAACATGTCTATGAAGAGAAAACTTTAAGGTGATAAACTTCCAAAATGACATAAGTCGTAACTAGTCAAACAGTGCACACCAACTATAGGTCACTCACATGTGACTGCATAGCCATATTCCTTAAATATCCTGTGTGACAAATCAAAAAATGACAGCAATGACAGAGAGGATTTCAACTATATTGTTAAATACTAAACTAACCTTAAATAATAAATCTTAAAAGTAATAAACATATAACTTGACTTTAAAGAGAAATCAATCTTAATGGTGTTCTCTCAAAGATTGCCGGGTAAAAGGTAAACTGGCTGGATCACAAAGCAAATACCAGTCTATGAAGTGATGATAACTGTCAGTACATTTATCTGTCAATAATTTGGTAAACCAAAACTGTTGCTTTTAGCACTGTTGTGAGAAACACACTGCTTTTCAGTTTGTCCACACCACCAGTAGTGATTTCTGTTCTTTTTATTTTTGCATAAACTAATGTATATGTATTGATTACTTGATGAGATTTGGGCCTTTGAGACCAAGTGGTTAGATCATCGTGTATGTATGTGGAATTACATGTGTAAGGTATGTGAAGTCACATGTATAACATGTGTAAGGTATGTGGAATTACATGTGTAAGGTATGTGAAGTGACATGTATAATATATGTGGAATTACATGTGTAAGGTATGTGAAGTCACATGTATAACATGTGTAAGGTATGTGGAATTACATGTGTAAGGTATGTGAAGTCACATGTATAATATATGTGGAATTACATGTGTAAGGTTTGTGAAGTCACATGTATAATATATGTGGAATTACATGTGTAAGGTATGTGAAGTCACATGTATAACATGTGTAAGGTATGTGGAATTACATGTGTAAGGTATGTGAAGTGACATGTATAATATATGTGGAATTACATGTGTAAGGTATGTGAAGTCACATGTATAACATGTGTAAGGTATGTGGAATTACATGTGTAAGGTATGTGAAGTCACATGTATAATATATGTGGAATTACATGTGTAAGGTTTGTGAAGTCACATGTATAATATATGTGGAATTACATGTGTAAGGTATGTGAGTTACATGTATAATGTATGTGGAGTTACATGTATAATGCATGTGGAGTTACATGTATAATGTATGTGAAATTACATGTATAATGTATGTGGAGTTACATGTGTAAGGTATGTGAAATTACATGTATAATGTATGTGGAGTTACATGTATAATGTATGTGGAGTTACATGTATAATGTATGTGGAATTACATGTATAATGTATGTGGAGTTACATGTATAATGTATGTGGAGTTACATGTATAATGTATGTGGAATTACATGTATAATATATGTGCAGTTACATGTATAATGTATGTGAAGTTACATGTGTAAGGTATGTGAAGTTACATGTATAATGTATGTGAAGTTACATGTGTAAGGTATGTGGAATTACATGTATAATGTATGTGGAGTTACATGTGTAAGGTATGTGGAATTACATGCATAATGTATGTGGAGTTACATGTATAATGTATGTGGAGTTACATGTATAATGTATGTGGAGTAACATGTATAATGTATGTGGAATTACATGTATAATGTATGTGGAATTACATGTATAATGTATGTGAAGTTACATGTATAATGTATGTGGAATTACATGTATAATGTATGTGAAGTTACATGTGTAAGGTATGTGGAATTACATGTATAATGTATGTTGAGTAACATGTATAATGTATGTGGAATTACATGTATAATGTATGTGGAATTACATGTATAATGTATGTGAAGTTACATGTGTAAGGTATGTGGAATTACATGTATAATGTATGTGGAGTTACATGTATAATGTATGTGGAATTACATGTATAATGTATGTGAAATTACATGTATAATGTATGTGGAGTTACATGTATAATGTATGTGAAATTACATGTATAATGTATGTGGAATTACATGTATAATGTATGTGAAGTTACATGTGTAAGGTATGTGGAATTACATGTACAATGTATGTGGAGTTACATGTATAATGCATGTGGAATTACATGTATAATGTATGTGGAGTAACATGTATAATGTATGTGCAATTAAATGTATAATGTATGTGGAGTTACATGTATAATGTATACGGAGTTACATGTATAAGGTATGTGGTGTTACATGTATAATACATGTGGAATTACATGTGTAAGGTATGTGGAGTTACATGTGTAAGGTATGTGGAATTACATGTGTAAGGTATGTGGAGTTACATGTGTAAGGTATGTGGAATTACATGTATAATGTATATGGAATTACATGTGTAAGGTATGTGGAGTTACATGTGTAAGGTATGTGAAGTTACATATATAATGTATGTGGAATTACATGTATAATGTATGTGAAGTTACATGTGTAAGGTATGTGGAATTACATGTATAATGTATGTGGAGTTACAAGTATAATGTATGTGGAATTACATGTATAATGTATTTGGAGTTACATGTATAATGTATGTGGAGTTACATGTATAATGTATGTGGAGTTACATGTATAATGTATGTGAAATTACATGTATAATGTATGTGGAATTACATGTATAATGTATGTGGAGTTACATGTGTAAGGTATGTGGAGTTACATGTATAATGTATGTGGAGTTACATGTATAATGTATGTGGAATTACATGTATAATGTATATGGAATTACATGTGTAAGGTATGTGAAGTTACATGTATAATGTATGTGGAATTACATGTATAATGTATGTGAAGTTACATGTGTAAGGTATGTGGAATTACATGTATAATGTATGTGGAGTTACATGTATAATGTATGTGGAATTACATGTATAATCTATTTGGAGTTACATGTATAATGTATGTGGAGTTACATGTATAATGTATGTGAAATTACATGTATAATGTATGTGGAATTACATGTATAATGTATGTGAAGTTACATGTGTAAGGTATGTGGAATTACATGTACAATGTATGTGGAGTTACATGCATAATGTATGTGGAATTAAATGTATAAGGTATGTGGAGTTACATGTGTAAGGTATGTGAAGTTACATGTATAATGTATGTGGAATAATGTGTATAATGTATGTGAAGTTACATGTATAATGTATGTGGAATTACATGTATAATGTATGTGGAATTACATGTATAATGTATGTGGAATTACATGTATAAGGTATGTGGAATTACATGTATAATGTATGTGGAGTTACATGTATAATGTATGTGGAGTAACATGTATAATGTATGTGAAGTTACATGTATAATGTATGTGGAATTGCATGTATAATGTATGTGGAGTAACATGTATAATGTATGTGGAATTACATGTATAATGTATGTGGAGTTACATGTATAATGTATGTGGAGTAACATGTATAATGTATGTGAAGTTACATGTATAATGTATGTGGAGTTACATGTGTAAGGTATGTTAAATTACATGTGTAAGGTATGTGAAGTTACATGTATAAGGTATGTGTAGTTACATGTATAACTTATACATGTTATATAAGGTATGTGAAGTTACATGTATAACATGTTTAAGGTATGTAAAGTTACCCCTATAAGGTATGTAAAGTTACCCCTATAAGGTATGTAAAGTTACTCCTATAAGGTATGTAAAGTTACTCCTATAAGGTATGTGAAGTTACAAAAATCACACAGAACTTTTTATCTAGCCTTATATTAATTTTATGATTCCGTAATATAGGTATAAAATGCCATTACACTCACCTGCCATCTTTATGCCCTGGTCCAGTATGGTATACTACACCAAGACCACCACTCCAATCACTGGGAACTTGAACGCCATCTAAACCCCTAAACAATTACACAAAATAATATACCTCTTATAGGATACTGTAAAGTGGGGAAAACAACTTGGAGCATTAATATGCACTGTATTCACAGGGTTGACAGAGGTTTTGAAATGAAAAATAATTTACTGGTCAACCTGACCAGTGAATTACAAAATTTCACTGGTCGTAGCAAAATTTTACTGGTCCTTATATCAATATTGCTGAAAAATAAAAACAAACGTGAGTAAAATTTCAGAACTACTGGCTCAAATGATAAAGTGGTAGCCCAAATATTTTGGACAAATATCATTGTAAAAAGTAAAGAAAAACATAAAGGAGGACTAGCAATTTATAATTCCTACACCGATGAAAAACAAACACTAACGCAGTTATAAATGACTGTTTTAATGCACATTAAAAGGATATAACAAATGTATGTCGATGGGCCAAATGTGAATTTGGTTGAAAATAAAAACATTGGGTCGAATGTCCCCTGTTTAAGCTGTTAACCTAATTATTACAGTTCAAAAATGTTGAAGGCAAATAAATATAAATTAGATCTACTTCGCTTGACTGAAATGCATTTTAATTAGCAGGAATCCTGCCACTGCTAGCAGTATTGAAGTGTATTCTATGCATTTACATGTACAAGCTCTTTTTAGTAAACACATCTTTAATTTTCTGGGGAATGAATGACTTTTGTTTTTAAACCTCACAAGGAGTATGTGATCCTCGCTGTCAGCCATGACAGATCGATGTTTAATCACATGGTTCTCACATGATCAGACGTAATAATTTCTGCACGTGGATAAGATATAACTTTAATATTAACACAAAAAGAGGACTTTGTCTTGTCTAAAATAAATGACGGCCGTGACATGAATTTAGCAGGATGGTAGGGCACTCGCCCAAACATTTTATTTTGGGCCGGTAACTACTTGTCTTTGTCAGACTTTGATCAACTTCTGGTTGCCCAGACACCAAAGTGGTCGCATCTGGTGAGCTGGGGACTGGTTTATTTCAGGCACTGATTATTTAAAATCATCTGGCTTTACCCAGCGTTTCCACAGAAATTAGCAGAAACTTGATAGGCAACGAGGTCGCCATGTTATGAATGGTATATATGTTAATCTAAAATTTAAAAAAAATGGTCAATAAGTATTTCAAGTGGTTAAACTAATGTACTGTATCTCCAGAAATCTGTCACTTCACCTGTTTGTGGTTAATCTAATGTACTCTAAGTCAAGAAATCTGTCACTTATCTATCACGTTGTTTAAGCAGTCCAGAAATCTGTCACTTATCTATCATGTTGTTTAAGCAGTCCAGAAATCTGTCACTTATCTATCACGTTGATTAAGCAGTCCAGAAATCTGTCACTTATCTATCATGTTGTTAAAGCAGTCCAGAAATCTGTCACTTATCTATCATGTTGTTAAAGCAGTCCAGAAATCTGTCACTTATCTATCATGTTGTTTAAGCAGTCTAGAAATCTGACACTTACCTATCACGTTGTTTAAGCAGTCCAGAAATCTGTCACATTGTTTAAGCAGTCCAGATATCTGTCACTTATCTATCATGTTGTTTAAGCCGTCCAGAAATCTGTCACTTATCTATCACGTTGTTTAAGCAGTCCAGAAATCTGTCACTTATCTATCACATTGTTTAAGCAGTCCAGAAATGTCACTTATCTATCACATTGTTTAAGCAGTCCTAAAATCTGTCACTTACCTATCACATTGTTTAAGTAGTCCAGAAGTCGGTCACATTGTTTAAGCAGTCTAGAAATCTGTCACTTATCTCTCATGTTGTTTAAGCAGTCCAGAAATCTGTCACTTATCTATCATGTTGTTTAAGCAGTCCAGAAATCTGTCACTTATCTATCACGTTGTTTAAGAAGTCCAGAAATCTGTCACTTACCTATCACATTGTTTAAGCAGTCCAGAAATCGGTCACATTTTTTAAGCAGTCCAGAAATCTGTCACTTATCTATCATGTTGTTTAAGCAGTCCAGAAATCTGTCACTTATCTATCATGTTGTTTAAGCAGTCCAGAAATCTGTCACTTATCTATCATGTTGTTTAAGTAGTCCAGAAATCTGTCACTTACCTATCACATTGTTTAAGCAGTCCAGAAATCGGTCACATTGTTTAAGCAGTCCAGAAATCTGTCACTTATCTATCATGTTGTTTAAGCAGTCCAGAAATCTGTCACTTATCTATCACGTTGATTAAGCAGTCCAGAAATCTGTCACTTATCTATCATGTTGTTAAAGCAGTCCAGAAATCTGTCACTTATCTATCATGTTGTTAAAGCAGTCCAGAAATCTGTCACTTATCTATCATGTTGTTTAAGCAGTCTAGAAATCTGACACTTACCTATCACGTTGTTTAAGCAGTCCAGAAATCTGTCACATTGTTTAAGCAGTCCAGATATCTGTCACTTATCTATCATGTTGTTTAAGCCGTCCAGAAATCTGTCACTTATCTATCACATTGTTTAAGCAGTCCAGAAATCTGTCACTTATCTATCACATTGTTTAAGCAGTCCAGAAATGTCACTTATCTATCACGTTGTTTAAGCAGTCCTGAAATCTGTCACTTACCTATCACATTGTTTAAGTAGTCCAGAAGTCGGTCACGTTGTTTAAGCAGTCTAGAAATCTGTCACTTATCTCTCATGTTGTTTAAGCAGTCTAGAAATCTGTCATGTATCTATCATGTTGTTTAAGCAGTCCAGAAATCTGTCACTTATCTATCACGTTGTTTAAGCAGTCCTGAAATCTGTCACTTACCTATCACATTGTTTAAGTAGTCCAGAAGTCGGTCACGTTGTTTAAGCAGTCTAGAAATCTGTCACTTACCTATCATGTTGTTTAAGCAGTCTAGAAATCTGTCATGTATCTATCATGTTGTTTAAGCAGTCCAGAAATCTGTCACTTATCTATCATGTTGTTTAAGCAGTCCAGAAATCTGTCACTTATCTATCACGTTGTTTAAGCAGTCCAGAAATCTGTCACTTACCTATCACATTGTTTAAGCAGTCCAGAAATCGGTCACATTTTTTAAGCAGTCCAGAAATCTGTCACTTATCTATCATGTTGTTTAAGCAGTCCAGAAATCTGTCACTTATCTATCATGTTGTTTAAGCAGTCCAGAAATCTGTCACTTATCTATCACGTTGTTTAAGTAGTCCAGAAATCTGTCACTTACCTATCACATTGTTTAAGCAGTCCAGAAATCGGTCACATTGTTTAAGCAGTCCAGAAATCTGTCACTTATCTATCATGTTGTTTAAGCAGTCCAGAAATCTGTCACTTATCTATCATGTTGTTTAAGCAGTCCAGAAATCTGTCACTTATCTATCACGTTGTTTAAGCAGTCCAGAAATATGTCACTTACCTATCACATTGTTTAAGCAGTCCAGAAATGTCACTTATCTATCATGTTGTTTAAGCAGTCCAGAAATCTGTCACTTACCTATCACATTGTTTAAGCAGTCCAGAAATTGGTCACATTGTTTAAGCAGTCCAGAAATCTGTCACTTATCTATCACATTGTTTAAGCAGTCCAGAAATCTGTCACTTATCTATCATGTTGTTTAAGCAGTCCAGAAATCTGTCACTTACCTATCACATTGTTTAAGCAGTCCAGAAATGTCACTTATCTATCATGTTGCTTAAGCAGTCCAGAACTATGTCACTTACTTATCACATTGTTTAAGCAGTCCAGAAATTGGTCACATTGTTTAAGCAGTCCAGAAATCTGTCACTTATCTATCACATTGTTTAAGCAGTCCAGAAATCTGTCATGTATCTATCATGTTGTTTAAGCAGTCCAGAAATCTGTCATGTATCTATCATGTTGTTTAAGCAGTCCAGAAATCTGTCACTTACCTATCATGTTGTTTAAGTAGTCCAGAAATCTGTCACTTATCTATCATGTTGTTTAAACAGTCCAGAAATCTGTCACTTATCTATCACGTTGTTTAAGCAGTCCAGAAATCTGTCACTTACCTATCACATTGTTTAAGCAGTCCAGAAATGTCACTTATCTATCATGTTGCTTAAGCAGTCCAGAAATCTGTCACTTATCTATCATGTTGTTTAAGCAGTCTAGAAATCTGTCACTTACCTATCATGTTGTTTAAGCAGTCTAGAAATCTGTCACTTATCTATCACGTTGTTTAAGCAGTCCAGAAATCTGTCATATTTCTATCATGTTGTTTAAGCAGTCCAGAAATCTGTCACTTCACATCATCAAAATTTTAAACTGGTTTTGTTTATGACAGATTCATGTGTGTAATTTTCACTTTACTTTACAAAATATTGATGTATGGTAAAGATACACTGGTACTTTACTTATTGTCTTTTTTTACCAACTGAAGGTCAACAGAATATCCTAACAGGTCATTTTGGTCAACTCTTCAGCCTCTAGCGAAGCTTGGGTAAGAAAGCTTTTATTCTTAGCCTTACCCTGGAGATACTATTTGGCAAATTTAAAGAGAATCATTGCCATGGTTTTTGAAAAGAAGTTGAAAAAGTTCAAAGCTTATACACAACAACTGAACATGAACAAAGTAACCTATTGGTACTTATTAAGACTGAATGTCACATTTTAATGGACAAACTAATGACTGTTGAACTCCCAAAATACAATCATTGACAAATACTCCTATACTTGCCTAATTATCTCCCTTGCATCATTGTATGATATTGGTTGAGATGGAATACTTGGACAACCTTGACATTTGTCCTTAGAGGTCTGGATTTGATACACGCCATCTGAAAGAAAAAAAAAAGAAATATATTTCAATCATCATCAAAAACTCACTCATTTAAAAGTGTTAAATTAACACAGATGTCATTGTCAGTGTTATATTGAAATACTAGGGTACATTCTGATGATCAAGCCAACTAGAGGAGCATTGTTTGTTTGTTTGTATGTTTATTGTTGTTTAATGTCCCAGTCAAGAATCTTTCACTCATTCAGAGACGTCATCAAATGCCGGTGAAGGGCCTTGAATTTTGGCCTTTGCTCAGCACTTACAGCCATTCAGTAGTGAGGGTTCTTTTGTGCCAACACCTACTGTGACATGGGACCTCCGTTTTTACTGTCTCACCCAAAAGACAGGAAACCAACCTGCCGCCAGCTGGACTCGAACTCACGACCTCACGATCAAGAGTTGAGCTAACTATGTGTGTGTAGTAAAATGCATGTTCTGGCGCAATATAGATCCTCGGGCTGGAGATATCTAGATTGACCCAAAACGATACATATTGTTCTGGGCCAATATAGATCTTCCACACCTCAAGCTACCTACATACAACAACACATCCTCCACCTCAAGCCCCGCACCTTTACCGTGATAAAAATTTTGTATGATGGGAAGCCCAATTTTGTATGAACACCCAAATTATTTTCAATTTGAGTGTTTAAAAATCACAACGCAAACACACATAAAACAGACAATTACAATATGTCCTTCATATGTTTTGAAAAGCATAAAGGTGAAAGTGAAGAAGAAGAAAAATTTATTGAGAAGATGGAAAAAATCACTCATTTTTTCGAACAGAAATAGATAAACTTGCTCCTGAATTGGAGAAAGTAGGAGCAAAAAAAAAGACCAGTCAATGTAGAAAAACTTAATATCTTAAAGTATAATAAAAAGAATGCTTCTCCAGCAATTTATGCAAAGGTGATCATGGATAAAAATAAAGTAATTTCTAAATTTTCAAGAAAAGCAACGAAGAAAGAAAATAAAGAATGCTTTTGTTAGTGTTGATTTAAAACATTGTCTGGAAGAAAAATGTCGAGCAATTGAAAGTTTAGAAATTCCTAGCGTTTTCATTAATTCAATTACCGAGTGTATCCAACTTACACTTTGTGAAGCAATTATCCTTAAGAAGGAAAAACCTATACATACCTTCCCTGTTATGGATATTAGTGATCTAAATATTGAAAGTGATAGTGACATGGAGGAGGAAGAGGACACGGATGAGGAAGATGAGGAGACTAGAATGTAAGCAAAATTTATAAACATTTTCATGTTTATAAATCTACCATTTAATAGAATATCATTTTGAAATTAGTTTTACGATATCTTCTAATTGTTTTTTGACATCCACAGGATTGTCCTTTTTTTCTACTTCAGGCTTTACTAGTCTTATGTTTAAGATTTTTTTTCATACTCCTATATTTCTCCAATTCGTTGGAAATATGTTTAAATTCAACTTCTGAAATTTGTCCCTCCGTCATAGCCTGACTAATTAAATCTTGAATACTATTTAACTTCGTTTCAGTGATATTTTTCAAGGTGTCATGCTTCCTCATTTTATTAGATAAGAGCCGACGAACCACTTTTAATGCAATTCCAACACTTCCACATATGATTGCCACGAGTTAAAGAGGTAATGCCATAGGAATTGCAAAACCTATACCACTAAAGATGATACCTCCAGATATTAATGTAGTATCTACACTGTCTGTAGCATTCAACCCTCTTTTATATTTTTTATAAAAAGATCGACTAGTTTCGACTTCTCTTAAATGCCTTTCGCCGATCCTTTGTAGTTTATAATTTTGTCTACCATCATTCTGACCGCTATCTTCATGTAGCGGTTCTAATGACGGGTAAATATTCAGTTTACTCGTCTTTTTATTTCAAATTTTATTTTTAATCTTTGGCAATTAATCCGTTGACACTTCCGTTTTTAGAAGATTTATTAACAGAGAAATCTATGATATCCCCCCATGTACCTCTAAAGGAGGATTAATCGTTTTAACACTTGAGTTTGTGTAAGAAGATTTTTCCACATCATTTAATTTTAGAGTTACATCTAAATCACCCACTAACCCTAATTTTATCAAATTACCAGGAGCTAATACCACATATCCCGGAGATTTCCTTTTTCCTTTTCGACATTCCATCTGAAAAGTATGATTAATTCTTCTCATTTTTATGAGATAATTTATATCTTCTTTAAGTTCTTCCTTAAATTCTTCTTCTTCCAGATCTTCATAATAATATCCGGTCATAGACGGCATCTTTTTTTATATCACATTATTTAAAATTCTAAAACTAAATGAATTGCTCGTCCATGATTGTCAATCCTTTTTCCATGTTCATTTTTAACTTCCAAACATACTTCTGTAATTCTATCCCATTTTAATTTCATGAACTCTGGTTGATTAAAATTAACATGGTATAACTCGGAAAATTGTATACTTGGTATAATTTGGTATACTTTTAATGATTGTGCTCGATTGTCCATTGTAAAAATGGCCCACAACATCTTTGCAATGCAAATTGTTGTAAAGGCATTAAATCAATAGGTTTCCATGCTTTGGCAGAAAGTCCTCTGTCTTTGTAAAAACACCTCATCAAATCCTAATATTTTATTTCGTTTAGGCGGTAAAAGAAATGTAATATTTGGTTTAGGATGTATTATTAACATTGCATCATTAGCATTGATGTACATTTTTCTTGTGTTGGGTGAAAACACATTTTTTAAATCCTTAAAAGTATAATGCCCTGCATCTATGATTGTATGCCTTGTTCTAACACTCTCTTTAAGATCTATTTTAAGATCTGATGGTATATTATACAACCCATTCCACATGTAGATAGATTTGATACCCACATACCAATCACCTGAGGTATTACCATATTTTACAGCCTATAGGTAGATATTTTTTTTCTCCAATGTTTTGACCTCGACCTATTCACTGCATCAACTTATCTTAGTGAAATATTTGACTTGTATCTGCAATTCCTTATTTTAACATCATAATTCAACATTTTTCACTGGATAATCTAGGGGCCTACTCCAAACACCCATTTATATTTACACTTAATAGAACTTTTAAATATGACCTTGTGTGTGCGCGTAATACACTGTGTTTATAATCAAGTGACAAAATAATGATCATTCAAGTTACAATATCATTGGGATTCAAGACTTGAATGATTCCCTTATCTCGGTACCATTCGACCTATCCTCCACATCGACCTATAGGCCATAAAATATGGTATCTCTTTGAGTTTAGTAATCATGTGTAACATTTTTATGAAGTATATAATTAAAAATGAAAATTTTCATGAAAATGACGCACCCCATAGGTGCTCAATATTCCAATAAAGAGGATCTTCATTTAACATCGTTTGATGTTTACGTCTCGGAGACTAATCATTTTCACGCTTCGCTCAAAGATATCTTCTTAAAATACAACATCCCCAACATTTTTGGAGCTGGAGATGAAAACGCAAAAAAGCTGTTGAGTAGATGGTATTATGATCCTATCACTTTTTGGAGAAACCAACTGAATTTCTAGATTTGGTGTGCAACGAGTGGTTGTGGAGTGTCCATTGACAAAACGATGACGGGTGATCATTTGTCAAAATCATTATTTAAATTCCACATTTATTTTCAAATACAAAGAATTCTAAAAGAAATGTTCTGTCCACTACCTAGTGATCCAGATTTTAGTTTATACGATAATAATGTCGATAAATCTGCTTATAAAAGAATTTGTAGAGAGTTTGGCATACCACCTGAAATGGATTGGAAGATTAAGGGGACTATCTTTGGAATTCATGAAGATAACTGGTCTATTTTTATTAGTAAAAGATTTATATACTTTACCAGGAGCTGTAAGAATTGACGAAAGCATAAGAACTTATGTCTGGGCTATTTTAGGTGCTCAAGCAGAAACACGATCTTCCATAATAAGTACTAGCGCTACAGGATTAGACGCTCAAGAACAATTTCTAGTTCTTGAGGAAGATGCGATAAACAGACCTGTGGCTTTACCAACGGACATAGATCGTTATGAAAAAACGTTAAATTTTGCACAAAGTAAAGTAGATTATGTCTTTTTTCCGGGATCATATATGGCATACACAAGTTGTTAAAAATATAGTTTCTGTTAAAAAACCCCTTATTAAAAAAGACATGGATCAGGAAGATCAAGTCTGCCATTCTTTTATTCACATTAATGGCTTTTCTTACTTTCGTTGAGTTTTGTTATTAAAAACCCTACAACCATCATTCCGAGCACCCATATTCTAAGAGTTGAAAGTAGCCACGACAAGATAGATCCTAATATGCCAAGTAATGCAGCTCCAAAACTAACTGCTAACTTTTTTAACAGTTTACCAATGGCTACTAATTGTTTTTTCATCCATTCTTTTAATCCATCTTTATCTGATGGTGATGGTGGTGGCGTTGGAGCAGGAGGACTAACTGTTGTTCCAGGTATTAATAATTCTGCAAAAAAGCAATTGTCATACCGATTGCTGTTAATACACGAAAAATAGAGATACCTTGTTCCCTGAACAAATTCACAATTCTCTCTCTCAAGGGTAGATTTTTATATAATAAATCATGAATACTGTCAAGTATGCTACTAAGGTTCAATTTTAGTTGACCCTTTAAATTTTTATATTTTCTTCCCTAATCTCCAATACATTTTTCATTTTATGAATTTCCCTTTCGATGTGATCTTTGTCATCAGGATTATTTTTTAAATCTTCTTCCCATTGCTATATCTCTCTTTCTAATTCAATTTTTTTTTATACTTGAATAGTCAACTCATCACGATTGCGGGTCAAGGCAGTTTTAACTCCTTCCAAATCTCGCATATCTTCTTCTGTGATTAAAGTTTGTATTGATGTAAATAATTTTTCAATTCCATCATCAATTCTTTTAACATTTGTTTGATCATTCATGTCAGCCATTTCTATTTCTTCTATCTCTTGGGTGAGACTTTTAGCTTCATTTGAAACTTTGTTGAGTTGTTGCACGGGGAGTTCTTCGATCATACCTAATACTCTAAGTAAATTAACGCCATATGGCCTTAAAGTGTTAATCGCATAAAATTTTATTTTTTTTTTGTTTTAGTTTCCCACGTTAATTAATATAATTCCTTTCCTTGTCTAACCCACAAATGACCATCCCTCGATGATATAACCTTCAAATTGACTTTAATCCCAAACTTAGATCTATGTTTTGCCCACTCATCCCATAACGCTGCGGTTGTTTTTTCGGACGCTACATTACTTTTATCTAAACCTCGTGGTAAATCGCCTACATCCACCTATTGTGTCATCATCTGTAACATTATCGTATTTTGAAATGTTTTGTTGATCATCATCATCATCATCGCCTAAATGTGGCATATTTTCATCCTCGTCGGGATTTACATTACCATGATCATAAACAGAAATCTCTAAATTTTCTGCCATTTTATCAACTTTTAAAATTTTTTATCTATCATTTTTAAAAATATGAACATCTATGGCAATAAAATGGACCCCGACCGTCGGTTGAGGATCCCTCATGGCATAAAAGGAATTCAACAAAGTGTCGCTATTTCTCATAATCCTTCTACAATCTCAGAAAACGAAACGTTAACCGTTCGTTTTCCTAATATGGGAGAAAATGATATGATTGTCCCTGGAACCACTAAAATAGCTTTTTCTATCGAGGCGGCAGTGGATGGGGGGGACATTACAAAACTCGGTCTTTTTAATAATTTAGGGCGAAATATCGTAAAGAAATTAGAGGTAAAGATGAGTGGTAATACTATTTTATCCATCGATGATGCCGATAAATGGCTTGTGTATAAAGTTCTGTGGCTCCCTGAGAGTGAATGTCAAAACATGATATATCAAGGTATTCAAGGCACAACTTTGAATATCAATCGATCACGACCTGTTCGAAAACTTGGTGTGGGCGAAATATATGAAGTTGCAGCAGCCTATGGAAACCGTTTTTGTATACCTCTAGATTTTGAGTTGTTAGAAACGCATGAACCTTACTACAAATCTGGATTGAAAGACTGATTAGAATATATGATTACTTTTAATGATTTTAAAAAGGTCGTCATTGCGGCTGACGATGATAAAGAGGTAAGTTATACCATCAACAACATCTGTCTCGAATTCGATAAAGTGACGTATAAGACAGAGAGTATGCCAAGGTCAACACGTTATTTATTTTGACTGTATCCTTCGATATAGAAAATCAACCATCAGAAAATCTGATGCTGTTCTCAATTATCAAATCAATACGCCGGCTAAGAGTTTGGCAGGTGTACTTTTCCTATTTGAGGATACAACACGAAAAGATGTTGAAGATTTTTACAATCCACAAATTAAAAAGGTTGAAGTTAAAATAGAAGGTCAACCGAATCAGTTGTACAGCCAAGATATGAGAGCGTATCAACAATATGATGAAATAAAAAAATGGTTAGTCCAAGGTAGAAATAGAGATCCGTGAGTGGGACAAGTAGTGACCTAAACAGCAATGACCGATATGACTGTGAGAAAATATTTACACAATCATTATGGATTATGGTTAGATCTACAAAGTACCAATGATAATGGTCTTCACAGAATGGGACGAGAGTTACAAAATTTATCGGAAAGTATTTCAGTCAGAATTGAAAGAGAAGAGGAAGTTGATACCGATCCTCTAGATGTGTATATCTACGCAGTAAAAGATACGCAGATAAATCTTCAAGATGGCCGATTTGTAACAGTGATATCTTAAAATTTTTTTTTGTTTTTTAATAAAAATGTTTATTAAAGAACCTCATTACGCAATTATATGCGGTGATACGAGATGTGGCAAGACAGAATTTGTTTTACATCTTTTAACCCTAACCCTCTTATTTGACCTTTACATGTGCAAAACATCTACTGTTTAACCCAATAATGAACTTTATATGACCTCTTATTTAACCTTTACAAGTGTAATGGTATGCCAGCTGAGGTATCAAAGTTTGTTGATAAAGCACATTGAAACATTGAAATGAGAAATAACATAGTGGACACCCTAAAAATTATTTGTATTACATTGTAAGTTTTGTCATTATTGTCTTACAGTTTCAGAGATGGAAATTGATGATTGATGTAGGTTACGCTTTGTGTCAATATCAGTCATACAAATTTTATTTTTCAATATTTCATTTCCCACCAAGATGTTGTGATTAACATTAAGAAATGACTGTAAGTGAAACACCACAAGGTTTTACCTAGGCTATGGATTTACACCAATGAAGTGTGAGTTATATCCCCTTACCAATAGCTGCATATTTTGGTGTCTGAGGATCACCCATCAAACTGTATCTGACATGGGCTAACTGTACTGCCCAACCTGGGAGCCACCAGGTGTCGGGATACACGTCTGTACTATTATTAGCATAGTCCAATGGATCCGAGTAAAAAACAACACCTATGGCACCATTCTCTTCTGCATGTTTTACCTGTAAAAATTATAGAAAATGTGAGTTTCATAAAAGGTATCAAAGGCATTTGCATGAAATACATCCTTCAGAGTAGAAATACATTGTTTTGGGGTTGTTTAGTCTGTTCCTACATTCATTTGTTAACTGTCGCCAAGTAACCAACGCTTGTCATAGTGCATGTATTGTCAATATTTACATATTATAGTTTTCAAACTGAAAAGCAAAATAATGGAATTGAGGGTTGATAGGAGCTTGTTTACTTGATTAACTAAGTACATCTAGACCTTTCTGCAATATTAGCTGAAGCTTATTGTTTCCAGACATTTATTATGTCATTATGCTACTATATCACATGAATGTACTAGAAAGGTCATTTCTTTATTGTTAATGATCTAGTGTTTTCTGGAACTGTAATAGGTTATATATATATATATATATATATATGTGTGTGTGTGTGTGTATATATATATATATATATATATATATATATATATATATATATATATATATATATATATATATACACACACACACACACACACACACACACATACATATGTATAGGTAGATGGTCAGTTTGAAGAAGAGACCAGTTAAGACTAAGGGGAGACCAGTTAAGATTAAGTACAGACCAGTTAAGATTAAGGGGAGACCAGTTAAGATTAAGTGGAGACCAGTTAAGATTAAGGGGAGACCAGTTAAGATTAAGGGGAGACCAGTTAAGATTAAGTACAGACCAGTTAAGATTAAGGGGAGACCAGTTAAGATTAAGTACAGACCAGTTAAGATTAAGTGGAGACAAGTTAAGGTCAAATGGAGACCAGTTAAGATTAAGTGGAGACCAGTTAAGATTAAGTGGAGACCAGTTAAGATTAAGTGGAGACAAGTTAAGGTCAAATGGAGACCAGTTAAGATTAAGTGGAGACCAGTTAAGATTAAGTGGAGACCAGTTAAGATTAAGTGGAGACAAGTTAAGGTCAAATGGAGACCAGTTAAGATTAGGTTAAGACCAGTTGAAACCAAGTTCCGAACAGTTAACACCAAGGGAGAGTAATCAAGACCAAGCTAGGAGAGCATACCTCATCTTATACGGTACAGTCTAACGTTGATTATCCGGACACTGATTATACAGATTTTCTGCTTGTATGGACAATGCCATGTCCCAAAATATTTTTAACCATGTGTTACCGACTGTCCACAAGTTGGCAAAAATAGGGGGGAGATACGGGAGGACATGTAAAAATTATTTCACAATAATGACACTACCAAGTCATGTAAAATTAAATTTTTTCACCTGTGTAACTTGTTTTAAATTGATATGTCAAGTACAAAATTAAGACATTGACGGCTAGAAAAAATAGCTTTAACAAGGAATTTGATTATGATTAAAGCAATGTGGTACAGGCACCCCATATCAGGCCTCATGCTATGGAAATCTAGGTCAAGACTAGAAGGAGTTTGCAACAGACCAAAGTTTCAGATTTCTTCAAATCACAGTGAATTTTAGGACTAAAGATAATGTCAGTGAGCTAACACTTCAGTGATTTTCCCATTCCTATTAACGAGAGAACATCTGTAGGTGTAAAATTAATGACATGAAGTAGGCTACATAAGGATCTAGATTTACATGTGATTTCAGTCATGCAATTTAATATGAAGTGAAATCGTGTTTTTTTCATACATACACACACGTATGTTAGGTCTATATTTTACTAGCAGAGAACTTTACTTTAACTTATCAACAAATTAAAATTACAACATGCCTGTGAAATCATCAATGTTTCTTCAGTGACATAATCACAGAGAATGACCAACTTAACACTATCTAAATTTGGGATGTACGGACTTCAACAATATGATCGATCATCCAGAGGACCAATTTTCCAGACTTTTTATGTGTCTCCCATTCAGTCCGGATAATTGGCGTTAGACTATATATTGAAAAATATATGGAACTCAGAAGTAGTGTTTATAAATAATATTTCCTTCAGATTGGAATTTATGTGTGTATTCATGTGGATCTCGGGCTATAGGAACTGTGAACAACATTAATATCCTGAGTACCATCATTTAGATTAAGTTTTTGTTTTGTTGTTGTTAATAAAATTTATCAATTTACTTGACTGTATTCTTGATTTTTGCTGGCATAATTTAGGGTAATTCTGACCCATAACGTCATAAAATATTCTGCCTTATACTTGTACAGTCTCATTATGATGGAACAGCAAAATCTAAGGTAGAACAATAAAGTATAGAGTTTTTCTGAGCGATATATATCTTAGTGTGGTCATTTTATGTATGAGGGTACATCAATTTGTGATATCATATAAGAAACTTCATATACAGCTGATATAAAATGCCATCCAGACTGACACTGAATGTACGGGAGATAGCTGTAAGAAATCTAAATACATGTGTAATCATGTGACTTTACAAAACATTGAGGCACAACAATAAACTAAACAAAATTAACTAAAGCCCTATTGCTTATCCTGTGTGTCTGACTCAGGAGAAAATCATTAAATGAAATCATGGTGTAGAGCAAAACTAAACATTTAATAATAATTTAGAACAAGAGGTCCATGGGCCACATTGCTCACCTGAACTGTGTTGGTATCTTGCAAAAGTTACAAATATGGGAATCTCAATTTACAAATTATTTTAACACTCATTGGGAGTGAAGGAGATTTAAAAATGAATGAAAATGACAAAGTCAGGAAAGAAAGGGTTAATTTTAAAAATTAATTTTCCAATTTATCGAGTCATACATCCATGTAAATCTCTCATATCCATGCAGTAGTTCTGGAGAAGATTTTCAAAGAGGGGTACCCTCTCACACTTACTTTGCCCCACCCTGGATCCAAATCTGAGCTGATCTGGACCAAAAACACAAATCCGGTAGGGGACCCTGGGTTCTAGCTTCCTGTAAGGTTTTGTCAAAATCAGCAGTTTTGAATAACAAGCTGAGACTATGAATAAATGTTTCCCCGCCCCCTTCACTTTATTGCAATTCATAAATGAATGCATCATGATGAATAACAGGGGAGGAAATTAAAGAAATCATAAAAAAATGAATGAAAATTACAAAGTCTAAAAAGTTGTCAAAAACGCATAAAAAAATTCTATGAAATTAACAAATTTGAATCATACATCTAAGTAGTTCACTAAGAATCAGTTTTTCAATCCATGCAGCAGAAGAAGATTTTCACAGAGAGGTACCCTCATAGGCCTATTTACCCCACTCTGGCTCCACCTCTACTGGGTTAGGGTTACTACATTCCCTAAAGCGGTTTTGAAGAAAAAGGTAACAGTGTGAAAAGCTACACCCTCTTCATTTTTGCAGTCTTAACAAATTCAGAAAAAAATCAAATTTCAGCAAAATTCTTCCAAAAAAGCATTTCTCTACCTAAAGTAAAACACATAAAATGAATGCATTGTAATGAATAAAAGGGGAGAAAATCAAAGAAATCATACAAAAATGTATGAAAATAAAAAAGTCTAAAAAGACATCAAAAACATGTTCTGATTTCTACAAGATTACCAAACTTGAATCATACATCTATGTAGATATAAATTGTTCAATCCATTTAGCAGTTCTGGAGGAGATGATTTTTGACCCATCATGGGTCCACCCTGAGCCAATCTGACCGAAATTAACAAACTTGGTAAAGGACCTTGAGTACTCACTTACTATAAAGTTTCATAAAATTCCCTTCAGCCAGTGTGGAGAAGAAGTTGAAAATGTGAAAAGTTAACAGACAGGTGGATGGTACAACAGACAAACAAAAAGTGATCAGAAAAGCTCACATGAACCTTTCGTTCAGGTGAGCTAAAAATGAACCCTTCCATCACTATAGATCACACTTAACTGGTCTACAATAGAAAAAACAGACTAGTCCATGTGGATACAAAGTGGTGACAGTTTTAAAGTCTTTTTATTTATTTATTTATTTTTTTACACGTTTACTCAGGTTAGTATAGCCAGGATTTGATATAACTCCTACAGACCCACATGGCTAGGGGGTATGGAGTTTTTTGGTTAATACTCGCCTTCCATTCACTCCACCTCACAAACACTCAGGGCTCAATCATACCAATAAAGAGGAGAGAAACAAGAGAAAAATAAAATTACACACACACACACACACACACATATATATATATATATATATATATATATATATATATATATATATATATATATATATATATATATATATATATATATATATATATATATATATATATATATATATATATATAAACAAACCATAACACCACAGTATTATGAAGAAATAAAGAGGGATATGGAAGAAGATAGAGAAGAAAAAAAAGTGGGGGTAAGAGATAGCATTCACTGTATACATATATGAAGGTATACATTGGTTGCTAGAAAATGAAATATTTTCATTAAATTCAGTACAGAGAATTGAAAATACATATCAATTATATTAATAAACAACATATTTATTTGTATACCTATATACATGTAAACTCAGTTTCTTATACATGCGATACATGTAAAACAATCAAATTTGTTTTATTTAAGCAAAGTTGTCAGACACCCTCAGGCTAAAAGATGAATATCAATAATAATAATAAGTTAGTGTTTAATCATTGAAGTTAAAAGTTTGTAGTAAAGTTTTCCATTTTCCCCAAAATTATCCTTGAAATTGGTACCTTTACAGTGAGCAATACATAACTCTACTTGATAATGGTCATATAGATTCCATGAATAAGAGTGTCAATGTTAAATGGTTTACACCAACATCTAGTTTTATAAATATGCTGTTTTATAATCAATATTATTTCATTGTTTGTATTATTTTCGTAATTGTTATTGTCATCTGGATGTACATGTAAACCAAGTACAAATAAATATTTGTTTATTAAAAATGGAATTGAGAAACTGTCTACTAAAGATTTGAAATTGTTCAAAAATTGTTTAACTTCTTGACATTCCCAAAGGACGTGAATAATTGTCTCAGTTTCATTGTTACAAAAGTTACATAGTGGACTTACTTATCTATTTTACTTATAAATAGATTTGTTGTTAGTACATAGTGGACATACATCTTTATCTATTTTACGTATAAATAGATTTGTTGTTAGTATATAGTGGACGTACATCTTTATCTATTTTACTTATAAATAGATTTGTTGTTAGTACATAGTGGACGTACATCTTTATCTATTTTACTTATAAATAGATTTGCTGTTAGTATATAGTGGACGTACATCTTTATCTATTTTACTTATAAATAGATTTGTTGTTAGTATATAGTGGACGTACATCTTTATCTATTTTACTTATAAATAGATTTGTTGTTAGTACATAGTGGACGTACATCTTTATCTATTTTACTTATAAATAGATTTGTTGTTAGTATATAGTGGACGTACATCTTTATCTATTTTACTTATAAATAGATTTGTTGTTAGTACATAGTGGACGTACATCTTTATCTATTTTACGTATAAATAGATTTGCTGTTAGTATATAGTGGACGTACATCTTTATCTATTTTACTTATAAATAGATTTGTTGTTAGTATATCATGCACTACTCTGAATTGAAACCATTGTAATTTTTTGTTCTTTTGCTGAGGTAAAAATTTGTTCAAATATTTCTACCAGTTTTCTTTGGTCTATTTGAAATATTTCTTTCCATCTTTTTATTCCTGTAGGCTTTGCATTATTTGTGTTAAGTATGTTGTAAATATTTTTATCCCTTTGATTTACTGAAACAAAATGTGATATTTAAAGGTATGGAGGACTTTGTCAGTGTACTATATTCATGTAAATTATAAAAGGGGAAAAGCTTATAAATAGCAGTAATGAGTCCATAATATTTCCAAAAATTATTTTGTATACCATATTTTCCTTTTAACTCTTCAAAATTGTAAAATATTTTGTTACGGACATCCTTCAACAGGTCACTCACAACAATGATACCCCTGCTGTACCAGTCTCTTTTGAGTATTATCATTAATTTTTATCTTTTCATTGTACCAATTGGTGTTTTTAAGAGTAGTTCCCCTTTATTATTTTGTATATTATTTCTTTCACAAAATAATTGATTCTGAAGTCGATCTCTACAAATTTTAATATATTTATTAACAATAGTAAATCAATATCAATTTGAGACATTAGTAAACATTGCCATTTAGGCTCTCCATTGTTTTTCAGAAGTTTTTTAATCCAAGCTAATATTAAAATCTCTTTTAATTTGGTCCCTTTTACCATCCCACAAAAAATAAAAAAATAAGTGAAATGATCTTTTAAATAGTAAACTCATCAGGGGTTGGTAGGGAGACAAACAAATGATTAATTGAGAAAGAAGCAGTGATTTAATTATATGAATTTTTCCAATGGGGGTGATCTTTCTTTTTCTCCATGAGTCAATTAAAGCTTTACTGATATTTATTTTTAATCCGGAAATTACAGAAAATTTTTCTAAAACAGAAATTGCCTCTTTTATGGATTTTTTTAACCATCAAGAATTAAGGATGTATCATCCGTGTATTGTAAAATTAGTATTGGACAGTTACTGACCTTAATACCAGAAATATTCTTATTATTTCATTACCAAATCCCCCAAAAAGTCAAAACTTTAAACATAAAAGTCCAAATGATTGAATCAAACGCTTTTTCAAAATCAATCAGGAATAACATTCCTGGTATATTTCTTTCCTCTGTATATTGTATAATTTTGTAAACTAGACATTTTTCCCACTGTACCTCCCCTCTAAGAAAACTGTCTGACCTTTATCAATAATTTTAGATATAACTGATCTTAATCTTTTTACTATAACCCCAGATGCTATTTTATAAACTACATTCTAAAGTGAGATAGGTTTCCATTTTTTTTAAACTGTCTAGATTTGCCTTCTTTTGGAATGCATGTTATTATTCCCAGACACTGTGTTATTGGTAGTTCCCCCTTTTTGAGGACATAGTTAATAGATCAGGGTTAGGGTGTTACAAATGACCCTAAATATTTCCAAAAGCAATTGAAAAATTCTGCTGAATATCAATCAGATCCTAGACTTTTATTATTTTTCATGTTTTTCCAAATATTTCCAGTTTCTTCTAAATATATTAAGCCCTTGGTGTTTGGGGAATCACTATTATTCAATACTGGAATATGATTATTATTTATATCCCAAAATTCTTCTATGGTGATATCTTCATCCACCACATGATTATAATCATACAGTTTCTGATAAAAGAGAAAAAACCTCTTGTAAAATATCATCTTGTTTTGTTACTACTGTACCATCCTCTTTCTCTATTTTAGGTATTACTTTTGACATAAAATTTCTATTCTCAAGATTAAGAAAATATTTTGTGGGTTTCCCCGTCCTCAGCCCATTTAACTTTTGACCTAATGATCATACACCCCTTTAATTTAGAATTTCGTAAATCCTGTAATTCTGATCTCAAAGTATCAAACTCTGCTGAAAAGTCTTCACCTACATCTACAAGACTCTGAATGTTCTCTGAAAGAAATTTTTCTGTAAGATTTTGTTGCTATATAGTTTCCCCCTAATTTCCATAAGTAGAACTTCCAGAAAATGTTGATCATCAATAACAAACTGCAATTCAGTATCTGAAATATCACAAATGGAATCCAAATTATAGACTGGTACAGCATACTGGGATTTTACTGATGCAATACAAGCTTTAACAATATTAAGATTATCAACATCTTGTAATAAGGAGCTGTTAAACTTCCACAATCCTGCACCTATCTTAAAATTATTTAATTGAAGAGTAATTTTGGGGAAAGAGTGATCAGATCTGTATCCTGCATCTACATTTGCACTAAAAATATTTGATAATAAATTCTCAGAGACTAAAAAATATCTAAACAAGGCTGTTTCACAGGGTTACATTTTCTCCATGTATATCTGATCAAGTCAGGATGAAGCTCTCTATATACCGGTATATCTGTGAGTGAATATTGTTCAATAATTTCTACAACTTTGGCTTTTTGTTCTTTATATTTTTGTAACTTTTATCATAATCAAGTTCAGGTGTTAGTACAAGGTTAAAATCTCCACATATGATTACTTTTTCATTCTTAAAATCATCAACAGTTTGTGAAATTTGATCATAAAATGAGGGGTTATCTTGATTTGGTCCATAGACAGTAATAAGTGTTAATCTTGAGTCCTGAATTTGAATGTTTAAAGCTAAAAAATTGCCAGTTCTATCTTTTTTCTCTTTAAAAACTTTCCCTTCATATTATTATTTATTAGGATTAGGTCCCTGCACTAGTATGGCAGCTGCTATCTGCCTTACCGAGGAAGAAAAAGAAAGACGATAGAAAGAAGAACATGGTAGTGGAAAGTGACGATAGAAAGAAGAACATGGTAGTGGAAAGTGACGGTAGAAAGAACATGGTAGTGGAAAGTGACGATAGAAAGAAGAACATGGTAGTGGAAAGTGACGATAGAAAGAAGAACATGGTAGTGGAAAGTGACGGTAGAAAGAACATAGTAGTAGAAAGTGACGGTAGAAAGAACATGGTAGTGGAAAGTGACGATAGAAAGAAGAACATGGTAGTGGAAAGTGACGGTAGAAAGAAGAAGATGGTAGTGGAAAGTGAGGGTAGAAAGAAGAAGATGGTAGTGGAAAGACAGTAGAAAGAAGAACATGGTAGTAGAAAGTGACAGTAGAAAGAACATGGTAGTGGAAAGTGACGATAGAAAGAAGAAGACATGGTAGTGGAAAGTGACGATAGAAAGAAGAACATGGTAGTGGAAAGTGACGGTAGAAAGAAGAAGATGGTAGTGGAAAGTGAGGGTAGAAAGAAGAAGATGGTAGTGGAAAGACAGTAGAAAGAAGAACATGGTAGTAGAAAGTGACAGTAGAAAGAACATGGTAGTGGAAAGTGACGATAGACAGAAGAAGATGGTAGTAGAAAGTGACAGTAGAAAGAAGATGGTAGTGGAAAGTGACGATAGACAGAAGAAGATGGTAGTGGAAAGTGACGGCAGAAAGTAAGTGACGGTGGTAGTGAAAAGTGACAGTAGAAAGAAGAAGATGGAAAGTGACGGTAGGAAAGTAGTGTACTGGGTAGAAAGAAGATGATGGTAGTGGAAAGTGACGGTAGAAAGAACATGGTAGTGGGAAATGACGAAAGTGATGGTTAGAAAAAAAAAGATGACGTAGTGGAAAGTGATGGTACTGGAAACTAAGAACATGAAGATGGGTGGAAAGTGACAGTAGAAAGAAGAACATGGTTGTGGAAAGTGACGGTAGAAGGAAGAAGATGGTACTGGAAAGTGACGGTAGAAAGAAGAAACATGGTAGTGGAAAGTGACAGTAGAAAGAAGAACATGGTAGTGGAAAGTGACAGTAGAAAGAAGAACATGGTAGTGGAAAGTGACGGTAGAAAGAAGAACATGGTAGTGAGAGGTGATGGTAGAAAGATGAACATGGTAGTGGAAAGTGACGGTAGAAAGTACATGGTACTGGAAAGTGACGGTAGAAAGAAGAAGATGGTAGTGGAAAGTGACGATAGAAAGAAGAACATGGTAGTGACGGGAAATGACGGTAGAAAGTGACAGTAGGAACAGTAGTGGAAAGTGACGGTTGAAGAGAAAAAGAGATGGTAGAAGAAGATGGAAAGTGACGGTAGAAAGAAGAACATGGTACTGGAAAGTGATGGTACAAAGTAGAAGATGGTCGTGGAAAGTGATGGTAGAAAGAAGAAGATGGTAGTGGAAAGTGACGGTAGAAAAAGAAGAAAGGATGATAGTGGAAAGTGACGGTAGAAAGAAAGAAAAGTGACGTAGTGGAAAGTGACGGTAGAAAGAAGAAGATGGTAGTGGAAAGTGATGGTAGAAAGAACATGGTAGTGTAAAGTGACGATAGAAAGAAGAACATGGTAGTGGAAAGTGACGGTAGAAACAACATGGTAGTGGAAAGTGACGATTGAAAGAAGAACATGGTAGTTGAAAGTGACAACAGAAAGAAGAACATGCAAGTGGAAAGTGGCAGTAGAAAAAGAAGAACATGGTAAAGGAAAGTAGTGAAAGAAAGTGACGGTAGAAAGAAAAAAAAAAGATGGTAGTGGAAAGTGACGGTAGAACGTAGAAAGAGGTGGAAAAGTGACAGTAGTGGGAAAGTGACGGTAGAAAGAAGAAGATGGTAGTGGAAAGTGACAGCGGAAAGAGACGGTAAAAAGAAAGAAGAAGATGGTAGTGGGAAATAGAAAGGAGACATGGTAGAAAAGAGAAGAAGATGGTAGTGGAAAGTGAGGGTAGAAAGAAGAAGATGGTAGTGGAAAGTGATGGTAGAAAGAAGAAGATGGTAGTGGAAAGTGACGGTAGAAAGAACATGGTAGTGGAAAGTGACGGTAGAAAGAAGAACAAGGTAGTGGAAAGTGACGGTAGAAAGAAGAACATGGTAGTGGAAAATGAGGGTAGAAAGGACATGGTAGCGGAAAGTGAGGGTAGAAAGAACATGGTAGTGGAAAGTGACGATAGAAAGAAGAAGACGGTAGTGGATAGTGACGGTAGAAAGAAGAAGATGGTAGTGGAAAGTGAGGGTAGAAAGAAGAAGATGGTAGTGGATAGTGATGGTAGAAAGAAGAAGATGGTAGTGGAAAAGTGGAGGGTAGAAAGAAGAATGGTAAGAAGATGGTAGTGGAAAGACAGTAGAAAGACAGTAGAAAGAAGAAAATGGTAGTAGAAAGTGACAGTAGAAAGAACATGGTAGTGGAAAGTGACGATAGACAGAAGAAGATGGTAGTAGAAAGTGACAGTAGAAAGAAGATGGTAGTGGAAAGTGACGATAGACAGAAGAAGATGGTAGTGGAAAGTGACGGCAGAAAGTACATGGTAGTGAAAAGTGACAGTAGAAAGAAGAAGATGGTAAAGGAAAGTGACGGTAGAAAGAAGATGATGGTAGTGGAAAGTGACGGTAGAAAGAAAAAGATGGTAGTAGAAAGTGACGGTAGAACTAAGAATATGGAGGTGGAAAGTGACAGTAGAAAGAAGAACATGGTTGTGGAAAGTGACGGTAGAAGGAAGAACATGGTAGTGGAAAGTGACGGTAGAAAGAAGAACATGGTAGTGGAAAGTGACAGTAGAAAGAAGAACATGGTAGTGGAAAGTGACAGTAGAAAGAAGAACATGGTAGTGGAAAGTGACGGTAGAAAGAAGAACATGGTAGTGGAAAGTGACGGTAGAAAGATGAACATGGTAGTGGAAAGTGACGGTAGAAAGTACATGGTACTGGAAAGTGACGGTAGAAAGAAGAACATGGTAGTGGAAAGTGACAGTAGAAAGAACATGGTACTGGAAAGTGATGGTAGAAAGAAGAACATGGTAGTTGAAAGTGACAGTAGAAAGAAGAAGATGGTAGTGGAAAGTGACGGTAGAAAGTAGAAGATGGTCGTGGAAAGTGATGGTAGAAAGAAGAAGATGGTAGTGGAAAGTGACGGTAGAAAGAAGAAGATGATAGTGGAAAGTGACGGTAGAAAGAAGAAAATGGTAGTGGAAAGTGACAGTAGAAAGAAGAACATGGTAGTGGAAAGTGACGGTAGAAACAACATGGTAGTGGAAAGTGACGATTGAAAGAAGAACATGGTAGTGGAAAGTGACAACAGAAAGAAGAACATGCAAGTGGAAAGTGACAGTAGAAAGAAGAACATGGTAGTGGAAAGTGACGGTAGAAAGAAGAACATGGTAGTGGAAAGTGACGGTAGAAAGAAGAACATGGTAGTGGAAAGTGATGGTAGAACTAAGAACATAGAGGTGGAAAGTGACAGTAGAAAAAAGAACATGGTAGTGGAAAGTGACGGTAGAAAGAAGAAGATGGTAGTGGAAAGAGACGGTAAAAAGAAGATGATGGTAAAAAGAAGAAGATGGTAGTGGGAAATGACGGTAGAAAGAAGAAGATGGTAGTGGAAAATGACGGTAGAAAGAAGAAGATGGTAGTGGAAAGTGATGGTAGAGAGAAGAAGATGGTAGTGGAAAGTGATGGTAGAAAGAACATGGTAGTGGAAAGTGACGGTAGAAAGAAGAACTGGAAAGTAGTGGTAGAAAGTGACGAAAGTAGAAAGAAAGAACATGGTAGTGGAAAGTGACGGTAGTAGAAAGTAGAATGGTACTGGAAAGTGATGGCAGAAAGAAGAACATGGTAGTGGAAAGTGACGGTAGAAAGATGAACATGGTAGTGGAAAGTGACAGTAGAAAGAACATGGTAGTGGAAAATGAGGGTAGAAAGGACATGGCAGTGGAAAGTGAGGGTAGAAAGAAGAAGATGGTAGTGGATAGTGACGGTAGAAAGAAGAAGATGGTAGTGGAAAACGATGGTAGAAAGAAGAAGATGATAGTGGAAAGTGACGGTGGAAAGAACAAAATGGTAGTGGAAAGTGGAGTAGTGACGGATGGTAGTAGAAATAAAAAGATGATGATAGTGGAAAGTGACAGTAGAAAGAAGAACATGGTAGTGGAAAGTGACGGTAGAAAGAAGAACATGGTACTGGAAAGTGATGGTAGAAAGAAGAACATGGTACTGGTAAGTGACGGTAGAAAGTACATGGTAGTGGAAAATGGCGGTAGAAAGGACATGGTAGTGGAAAGTGAGGGTAGAAAGAAGAAGATGGTAGTGGAAAGTGATGGTAGAAAGAAGAACATGGTAGTGGATAGTGACGGTAGAAAGAAGAACATGATGGTAGAAAATGACGGTAGAAAGAAGAAGATGATAGTGGAAAGTGACGGTGGAAAGAACAAAATGGTAGTGGAAAGTGACGGTAGAAATAAAAATATGGTAGTGGAAAGTGACAGTAGAAAGAAGAACATGGTAGTGGAAAGTGACGGTAGAAAGAAGAAGATGGTACTGGAAAGTGACGGTAGAAAGAAGAAGATGGTAGTGGAAAGTGACGGTAGAAAGTAGAAGATGGTCGTGGAAAGTGATGGTAGAAAGAAGAACATGGTAGTGGAAAGTGATGGTAGAAAGAACATGGTAGTGGAAAATGACAGTAGAAAGGACATGGTAGTGGAAAGTGAGGGTAGAAAGAAGAAGATGGTAGTGGAAAGTGATGGTAGAAAGAAGAACATGGTAGTGGATAGTGATGGTAGAAAGAAGAAGATGGTAGTGGAAAACGACGGTAGAAAGAAGAAGATGATAGTGGAAAGTGACGGTGGAAAGAACAAAATGGTAGTGGAAAGTGACAGTAGAAAGAAGAAGATGGTAGTGGAAAGTGACGGTAGAAAGTAGAAGATGGTCGTGGAAAGTGATGGTAGAAAGAAGAAGATGGCAGTGGAAAGTGACGGTAGAAAGAAGAACTTAGTAGTGGAAAGTGAAGGTAGAAAGAAGAACATGGTAGTGGAAAGTGACGGTAGAAAGAAGAACATGGTAGTGGTGGTAAAGTGTAGTGGTAGAAAGTAGAAGATGGTCGTGGAAAGTGATGGTAGAAAGAAGAAGATGGCAGTGGAAAGTGACGGTAGAAAGAAGAACTTAGTAGTGGAAAGTGAAGGTAGAAAGAAGAACATGGTAGTGGAAAGTGACAGTAGAAAGAAGAACATGGTAGTGGAAAGTGACGGTAGAAAGAAGAAGATGGTAGTGGAAAGTGATGGTAGAAAGAAGAAGATGGCAGTGGAAAGTGACGGTAGAAAGAAGAACTTAGTAGTGGAAAGTGAAGGTAGAAAGAAGAACATGGTAGTGGAAAGTGACAGTAGAAAGAAGAACATGGTAGTGGAAAGTGACGGTAGAAAGAAGAACATGGTACTGGAAAGTGACGGTAGAAAGTACATGGTACTGGAAAGTGATGGTAGAAAGAAGAACTTGGTAGTTGGAAGTGACAGTAGAAAGAAGAAGAAGATGGTAGTGGAAAAGTGGTGACGGTAGAAAAAGAACATGAAAGTAGTGGAAAAAATGATGGTAGAAAGGAACATGGTAGTGGAAAGTGACGGAAAGTGACGGTAGTGGAAAGTGACGGTAGAAAGAAGAAGATGGTAGTGGAAAGTGACGGTAGAAAGAAGAACATGGTAGTGGAAAGTGACTGTAGAAAGAAGAACATGGTAGTGAATAGTGAGGGTAGAACTAAGAACATGGAGGTGGAAAGTGACAGTAGAAAGAAGAACATGGTTGTGGAAAGTGACGGTAGAAGGAAGAACATAGTAGTGGAAAGTGACATGGTAGAAAGTGATCAACATGGTAGTGGAAAAAGTGACGGACATGGTAGAAAGTGAAGAAGATGGATGGTACTGGAAAGTTACGGTAGAAAGAAAAACATGGTAGTGGAAAACAATGGTAGAAAGAAGAACATGGTAGTGGAAAGTGATGGTAGAAAGAAGAACATGGTGAGTGAAAGAACAAAACGTACGGTAGAAGAAAGAACATGGTAGTGGAAAGTGACGGTAGAAAGAAGAACATGGTAGTGGAAAGTGACGGTAGAAAGAAGAACATAGTAGTGGAAAGTGACGGTAGAAAGAAGAACATGGTAGTGGAAAGTGATGGTAGAAAGAAGAACATGGTAGTGGAAAACGACGGTAGAAAGAAGAACATGGTACTGGAAAGTGACGGTAGAAAGAAGAAACATGGTAGTAGAGTGACGGTAGAAAGAAGAACATGGTAGTGGAAAGTGACGGTAGAAAGTACAAGAACATAGTAGTGGAAAGTGACTTGGTAGTAGAAAGAAGAGAAGATGGTAGTGGAAAGTGACGGTAGAAAGTAAGAAATGGTACTGGAAAGTGATGGTAGAAAAATCATGGTACTGGAAAGTTACGGTAGAAAGAAAAACATGGTAGTGGAAAACAATGGTAGAAAGTGAAGTAGAACTAAGAACATGGTAGTGACAGTAGAAAAAGTAATGGTTGTGGAAAGAAGAACATAGTAGTGGAAAGTGACGGTAGAAAGATCAACATGGTAGTGGGTACGTGGAAAAGATGACGGAAAGAAGGAAGAACATGGTAGTGGAAAGTAACGGTAGAAAGAAGAACATGGTAGTGGAAAGTGATGGTAGAAAGAAAAACATGGTAGTGGAAAGTGACGGTAAAAAGAAGAACATGGTAGTGGAAAGTAACGGTAGAAAGTACATGGTAGTGGAAAGTGACGGTAGAAAGAAGAACATGGTAGTGGAAAGTGACGGTAGAAAGAAGAAGATGGTAGTGGAAGGTGACGGTAGAAAGAAGAAGATGGTAGTGGAAAGTGATGGTAGAACTAAGAACATGGAGGTGGAAAGTGACAGTAGAAAGAAAAACATGGTTGTGGAAAGTGACGGTAGAAAGAAAAAGATGGTAGTGGAAAGTGACGGTAAAAGGAAGAATATGGTAGTGGAAAATGACGGTAGAAAGAAGAACATGGTAGTGGAAAGTGACAGTAGAAAGAAGAACATGGTAGTGGAAAGTGACAGTAGAAAGAAGAACATGGTAGTGGAAAGTGACGGTAGAAAGACGAAAATGACGGTACATGGAAAGTGACAGTAGAAAGAAGAACATGGTACTGGAAAGTGACAGTAGAAAGTACATGGTACTGGAAAGTGACGGTAGAAAGAAGAACATGGTAGTGGAAATTGACGGTAGAAAGAACATGGTAGTGGGAAATGATGGTAGAAAGGACATGGTAGTGGAAAGTGACGATAGAAAGAAGATGGAGACGGTAGTGGAAAGTGACTGTAGAAAGAAGAACATGGTAGTGAATAGTGAGTGACTGTAGAAAGAAGAACATGGTAGTGAATAGTGAGGGTAGAACTAAGAACATGGAGGTGGAAAGTGACAGTAGAAAGAAGAACATGGTTGTGGAAAGTGACGGTAGAAGGAAGAACATGGTAGTGGAAAGTGACGGTAGAAAGAAGAACATGGTAGTGGAAAGTGACGGTAGAAAGAAGAAGATGGTAGTGGAAAGTGACGGTAGAAAGAACATGGTAGTGGAAAGAGACGGTAGAAAGAAGAACATGGTAGTGGAAAGTGACGGTAGAAAGAAGAACATGGTAGTGGAAAGTGACAGTAGAAAGAAGAACATGGAAGTGGAAAGTGACGGTAGAAAGAACATGGTAGTGGAAAGTGACATGAAGAAAAAACATAAATGTCATAATAGGATAAGTAGAAAACTGTTTGCACACACACCTTTAGTAAATCACCATCTCATTTATGCTTGTACAGTAAACAGGAAGTTCTCCATCGAAAATGAAACTAAACTATATAGATAGCAGATCCCAAAACGGATATGCTACAAACTGAGTCGGGAATGACCAAACAATGTATAGACTACGTTTGCAGACAGTTACAAATTTTACCATTTCAATATAAGTATTATTTACTTTGTTCCGAATTATATTGGATTATAATGAAAATGAAACTTGGCGAACATAAAGAAACTTGTTAACATATCACATATTTACATACAGACATTCGCCTTATATACTTCTATACACTTACATTGCTACACAAATACAGTCGGAACATACATGTATATATTTAATGGCTGTTACATATAATGTACTTACATGTGCGTGACCTCTAGATCAAACGCTATTGTTTTAGAAAATATAATAAATTTATCGTAGTAGGTTGTTGTTTCATTTTATGCTGGGATACTTCCCATAAGCTTGAAATTAAATTAACAGTAGCATAAAATTTCTTGTTAATATGTGTATATATACACATATATATACATACACATACACATACACATTTATTTATATATAAACCTACAAAAATGTATTTGCAATGTGCGTACAAGCACTACCATGTAACATACATTCACCTATCGATATGCCTGTAACAGACATACCTACATATAAATACATAATATAATATATATAATTCAGTTTCATTTAAAAGCTCAATAAACATGTGAAAATATTTTCAAAAGTCTGAACTGAAAGCACTAGGAAACGAAGAGAGGAACCAGTGCGCAGACTTTTATAACAAAAGTTAACTTAATGATAAAACACGGGCAAATAATATATACAGAATATGGTGCAATCAGCATTATAAGTGGCAAAATCGTCTGCTTTATTTACTGTATATCAAAAACATAGACAGTTTTAAAGTCACAGATATTTGTATATTTAGCTTTGTTATGGTGCACCATTTGTAATTACTATATAATGATATGAAGCATAACCTTGTTTGATGGATGGATTTTCCCGTACTTGATAATCACGACACAGCCAACAACAGAGACATTTAGCTTCTCCAAAGTTCTGAAATCATCCTTTGTACCGTAATTAGCATAGACAAGATTTCCCTGAAATATGTAAATTATATGAATAATTAACTCCAGTCTCATCAGTTTATTAAGATCAAAACCAAAATCAATAGGATATTACAACTAAACACACAGTGGTCGATAATAAAATAATGTACAGTACTAATCAAAAGTAAATGGTCATACAAAACGTTTTTTAGACGAAACAGTAAAAATAGAGAGCAATACAAGAAATACTTGTAGAAAATCATAAACTCATTCACCCCTGAACTGGTCAAGTCTTAGTCGGTTAAAGAAGAGGCCCTTGTTTTTCAGGGATCGATGTGTTAATAAAAATCTCCTTTCATTTTAATACACGCTTTGTATATCTAATGAACTCCCATTTATAAATTTCAAAGCATGTTTAAAGAACATCATGAACATGCAATATGTCTTTGAAAATATAAATATCTTGTTGAGGTATGTTTTTAATTTCCATGGTAACAGTATATCTCTTGTATCGTATCATGACAAAAACTATTTTTCAAACTGCTGAGACTGAAGAACTAACCCAAGGATCAATGAACAATATTCTGTAAAATGTGTAGCTTTCATAATTTCCAATTAATATTTTAGTTTTTTTTATTACCTCTGGGATATAGTCCTATAAAAATTGTAATACTAAATTATAAAACTGACACAGAATTTTAACTATGTGTACATTTAGATGTAAAGGTGTTGTTTCAGACATTGTCATGTGTACAGATTTAGATGTAAAGGTGTTGTTTCAGACATTGTCATGTGTACAGATTTAGATGTAAAGGTGTTGTTTCAGACATTGTCATGTGTACAGATTTAGATGTAAAGGTGTTGTTTCAGACATTGTCATGTGTACAGATTTAGATGTAAAGGTGTTGTTTCAGACATTGTCATGTGTACAGATTTAGATGTAAAGGTGTTGTTTCAGACATTGTCATGTGTACAGATTTAGATGTAAAGGTGTTGTTTCAGACATTGTCATGTGTACAGATTTAGATGTAAAGGTGTTGTTTCAGACATTGTCATGTGTACAGATTTAGATGTAAAGGTGTTGTTTCAGACATTGTCATGTGTACAGATTTAGATGTAAAGGTGTTGTTTCAGACATTGTCATGTGTACAGATTTAGATGTAAAGGTGTTGTTTCAGACATTGTCATGTGTACAGATTTAGATGCAAAGGTGTTGTTTCAGACATTGTCATGTGTACAGATTTAGATGTAAAGGTGTTGTTTCAGACATTGTCATGTGTACAGATTTAGATGTAAAGGTGTTGTTTCAGACATTGTCATGTGTACAGATTTAGATGTAAAGGTGTTGTTTCAGACATTGTCATGTGTACAGATTTAGATGTAAAGGTGCATTGTTTCAGACAGATTCATGTGTAACAGATTTAGATGTAAAGATTGTTGTTTCAGACATTGTCATGTGTACAGATTTAGATGTAAGGACAGTGTTGCAATTTCAGACATTGTCATGTGTAAACTATTTAGATGTAAAGGTGCAATGTTTCAGACATTGTCATTCAGGTACAGATTTAGATGTACAGGTGTTGTTTCAGACTCAAGTCATGTGTACAGATTTATAATGTAAAGGTGTTGTTTCAGACATTGTTATGTGTACAGATTTAGATGTAAAGGTGTTGTTTCAGACATTGTCATGTGTACAGATTTAGATGTAAGGATTGCATTATTTCCCCTCAAGATTCAGGTAACACTATATATAAGTACGGATTGAAATATTTCCCCTCAAGATTCAGGTGACACTATATATAAGGACAGATTGCAATATTTCACCTTAAGATTCAGGTGAAACTATATATAAGTACGGATTGCAATATTTCCCCTCAAGATTCAGGTGACACTATATATAAGGACAGATTGCAATATTTCACCTCAAGATTCCGGTAACACTATATATAAGGACAGATTGCAATATTTCACCTCAAGATTCAGGTGACACTATATATAAGGACACCTCGAGATTCAGGTGAAACTATATATAAGTACGGATTGCATTATTTTCCCTCAAGATTCAGGTGACACTATATATAAGGACAGATTGCAATATTTCACCTCAAGATTCAGGTGACACTATATATAAGGACAGATTGCAATATTTCACCTCAAGATTCAGGTGACACTATATATAAGGACAGATTGCAATATTTCACCTCAAGATTCAGGTGACACTATATGTCAGGACAGATTGCAATATTTCACCTCAAGATTCAGGTGACACTATATATAAGGACAGATTGCAATATTTCCCCTCAAGATTCAGGTGACACTATATGTCAGGACAGATTGCAATGTTTCACTCCAAGATTCAGGACACTATATATAGGTACTTACCTTAACTGATGCTGCGGGAGAGTATGCATTAAAAGGTAAATAGTCTCGATGTAAGTGTGTGTCATTGAAGTGAGCATAGTAAGAGACAGAGCTATTGGGAGCAATCAGGGTCACATTGTTCTCGTTTAAGCTGTAAAAAAAAAGATATATACATATAAATGTACATATATAAAACCAATGGCTTGATAAAAATGATTTTTTGTGGTAAAAAGTGTGAAATTAATTAAAGATAACAATTATACTCAAAGGTGCAAGAAAAGCATTGACAGATCGAAACAAGTGTAATAATTCATGAACAACATACTAATATGAACACAAAAGTTTATACCCTCTAGTGAAAAGGTATCAACTGATTAATGTCAACATAACAAGTAAAGGTATAATACTGTTGAAAAACATTTTTATACTCACTAACCAGACTAATGCCATGACAACAGATGTAATAATTATCAGTCATACACAAGATGACAGTTGTGATAATTATCAATCATATACAAGACAACAGCTGTGATAGTTATCCATCATATACCAAACAACAGGTGTGATAATCATCAATCATATACATTATACTAACTAAACACCCTACTGCCATGACAACAGATGTGATAATTATCAATCATATACAAGACAACAGTTGTGATAGTTATCCATCATATACCAAACAACAGGTGTGATAATCATCAATCATATACATTATACTAACTAAACACCCTACTGCCATGACAACAGATGTGATAATTATCAATCATATACAAGACAACAGTTGTGATAGTTATCCATCATATACCAAACAACAGGTGTGATAATAATCAATCATATACATTATACTAACTAAACACCCTACTGCCATGACAACAGATGTGATAATTATCAATCATATACAAGATGACAGGTGTGATAATTATCAATCATATTCAAGATGACAGGTGTGATAATTATCTATCATATACAAGACAACAGTTTACCAATTATATTCAAGACAACATGTGTGATAATTATCAATCATATACATTATACTAACTACTGCCAGTATGACAGGTGTAATATCTATTGAATAACTAATTTATACAGACTACTGCCAATATAACAGACAAAAACTAAACAGGAGAAATAATTCTGAACCATCTCATTTATACTCACTCCTGCCAACATGACAGACAAAAACAAAAAAATGGTGAGGTAACTCTGAAACATTTAATTTATACTCACTCCTGCCAACATAACAGACAAAAATTAAAACATGTGTGATAATTCTGAAACATCTCCTTTATACTCCCACCTGCCAATATAACAGACAAAACAAAACAGGAGTAATAGTTCTGAAACATCTCCTTTATACTCCCACCTGCCAATATAACAAACAAAACAGGAGTAATAGTTCTGAAACATCTCCTTTATACTCCCACCTGCCAATATAACAGACAAAACAAAACAGGAGTAATAGTTCTGAAACATCTCCTTTATACTCCCACCTGCCAATATAACAGACAAAACAATACAGGAGTAATAATTCTGAAACATCTCCTTTATACTCCCACCTGCCAATATATCAGACAAAACAAAACAGGAGTAATAGTTCTGAAACATCTCCTTTATACTCACTACTGTCGATAGAGCAGGTAAAAAAGGTGTGCAAATGGTGTGATAATCATTAAAAAACCCTCTAACATCACTATTGTAGGTGAAATAAGTAAAAACAGGTATGATAATATTTCAACAACTTAAGTATACTCACTAATGCCAGTATGACAAAGTAACATTGTAATCCTTATGTATAAGACTGTCTAATGGAAAGGTCTGCCACATATCTCGTGCATATTTCACAACTTTCATTGTCTCTCCTACAGCGGCTAACCTCACTGTTTTTGTCCATTGACTGAAATAAATTTTTTTTGTCAATATGAATATTCATTACTTTCAAAGATAGCATTGCTTTATGTACCAGTCCATCTACAGGACAAATATTTATTACTTTCAAAGATAGCATTGTTTTATGTACCAGTCCATCTACAGGACAAATATTTATTACTTTCAAAGATAGCATTGTTTTATATAACAGTCCATTTACAGGACAAATATTTATTACTATCAAAGACCGTGTTGTTTTAAATAATAGTCCATCTACAGGACAAATATTTATTACTTTCAAAGATAGCGTTGTTTTATATAACAGACCATCTAAACACAAATATTTATTACTTTCAAAGACAGCGTTAATTTAAATAACAGTCCATATACAGGACAAATATTTATTAATTTTAAGGATGGCTTTGTTTTAAATAACAGTCCATCTACAGGGCAAATATTTATTACTTTTAAGGATGGCTTTGTTTTATGTAATAGTCCATCTACAGGACAAATATTTATTACTTTCAAAGATAGCATTGTTTTATATAACAGTCCATCTACAGGACAAATATTTATTACTTTTAAGGATGGCTTTGTTTTAAGTACCAGTTCATCTACAGGACAAATATTTATTACTTTTAAGGATGGCTTTGTTTTATATAACAGTCCATCTATAGGACAAATATTTATTACTTTTAAGGATGGCTTTGTTTTATGTAATAGTCCATCTACAGGACAAATATTTATTACTTTCAAAGATAGCGTTGTTTTATATAACAGTCCATCTACAGGACAAATATTTATTACTTTTAAGGATGGCTTTGTTTTATGTACCAGTTCATCTACAGGACAAATATTTATTACTTTTAAGGATGGCTTTGTTTTATATAACAGTCCATCTACAGGACAAATATTTATTACTTTTAAGGATGGCTTTGTTTTATGTACCAGTTCATCTACAGGACAAATATTTATTACTTTTAAGGATGGCTTTGTTTTATATAACAGTCCATCTACAGGACAAATATTTATTACTTTTAAGGATGGCTTTGTTTTATGTACCAGTTCATCTACAGGACAAATATTTATTACTTTTAAGGATGGCTTTGTTTTATGTAATAGTCAATCTACAGGACAAATATTTATTACTTTTAAGGATGGCTTTGTTTTATGTAATAGTCCATCTACAGGACAAATATTTATTACTTTTAAGGATGGCTTTGTTTTATGTAATAGTCCATCTACAGGACAAATATTTATTACTTTTAAGGATGGCTTTGACCTATGTAATAGTCAATCTACAGGACAAATATTTATTACTCTCTCATTACTTACTTCCTCATTTTCATTTCACCAAGATTATCTCCCCTTGTCAGGAACACAAACATTTACCTACTTTGTTTGAACAAACTTGAAAACCAAAGGATAGTTGAAGGTATAAACTTAATTTTTATACAATGAAAAATATCTCTCACTGATATACATATACAGTGGAATCTTGTCAAAATCGGATGAGTCGAAATTCTGGTTATGTCAAAGTCAAATGGACGGTCCCTATTATTTTGCTATATGTTTAAACTACTTTTATTCCGGATATCTGAAAAGTTTTTATCTCGAAATTTCGCTTATCTGGAGGTATTTTTCTGGTTCAATGTATCAAAATATTACATAATTTTCTCTTGTTATCTCAAAATTACCTTCTGTGATTGAAGATTTACATTTTTATGCAAAATGCATTATAGGTATTTAATTGTTTACCAGCAAAACACAGAACAATCAACCTCCATTAATGAGTCAAGGTGAAAGAGTAATTATTGATTGCTTAAACCAATTTGAATTAAGCGGTCTCCTGAGTAAGTCTATTTGTTGCCCAAGAAGAACAGAAAATATGTAATTTGAACATTTTGGTTATCTCAAATTTCAATTATATCTCAAAGTAAATGGGGTGGTCACGTCAATATCAAGATAACCAGATTCCACTGTATCACACAATTTCTCTGAATACAGTAAAACTTGAACATAACAAACTCTATTTGTACGAATTAATGCACATAACGAATCAATAGATAATCCCCGTCTGTACCTCTATATATTCTTAGTTGAAAAACAAGTTTATAACAAATTTTATATAACAAATTTTTGCCTATAATAAATCATTTCCATGTCCCTAGACATCCAAGCCAATGTCTTTTATAGTACAGTAAAACCTGCTATAGCAGTCATCTGTATATAAGGACTACCTGTTTATAAGGACCATTTTTTTCAAGTCCCTTGACTGCATACTTCAACTAAATAGAACCTGTGTATAAGGGTCACCTGCACATAAAGGTTAATATTTTATGGTCCCTTGGGTGGCCCCTATATACAGGTTTCATTGTATTATAATGAAGTGATCAATGTCATTAAAACAAATGTCAATTGTTGACTTTTTTGCCAAGCATAAGCAGGCCTAATCTTTGATTAAATAAGTTGTGTAAATTAAAATTAACAAAAAGTGTTTTATTTTTACTTCATAGAAAGTTCCTTTCTTTTTTTCCTAGGAAAGTTCTTGTTTAGTCAGAATTTAGAGTGATTGTTTTTGTTTTTTTGTTCTTGACAAATTGCATAATAACCATTCAGCCCACTTCGCTATACTTATATAACAAACTGTCCTTATAATGAATTGAAAAATAAGGCCATTTGAAATTCATTATATGAGGGTTTTACTGTATTCATTTTATGGTTTTTCCTGTGAAATAGTGGAAAAAAAGGATATCAATTTTGATAGCAAATATAGTCCAATTTTGGTCATGAAATGAATGGGGAAAACTCTCTGCAATAATTATAATTATGATGGACAAACTTTGATCAGTAATCTCACCTGAGCCAAATGTGAGTACAATAATATTAATCTGTAACAATATGCATTAAAAACTTCCATCTTGTGGTGATATCATGTGATTGACTTACGGACGGACGGATAAACATAACTAAGTCAATGAACTCTATTTACTTTCTTGTCATACATAATGTATCATGTAAACGTGAATCAAATAATTTCCGACAAACTGTAGCTGAAGCTGAAGACAGATGATATCTGACATGCTGTATCAGATGAGTGGTCAATTTATTAGATCAGACTCCATTCTGATGTTTAGAAGATTTTCCCAGATGAATAACCAGTATCAGTTCTTATTTCTTTAACTGTTTTTTTCACATATACTCCAATTTTGAAGCCCCAAGATTTAAGACTGGATAACGTATTATTTGCGGTCTTTCTATTTACCCATTTGTCTGTTTACAACAATTTAATTTCTGGATGAGTATGATTATGTCCAGATTTTACAACATTTACCACAGTTTTGGGATTTTACAATCCTTAGATATGTCTTACTTTTCAGGGTATACCTTTTCTCATCTTGTTTATACAGACATCAACAGCTCTAGAAGAAGACCTAAAAAATTGGTATGTATGATATTGGCTGATGGCCATTTAGACTTGATGAATATGATTGTATTAATCTCTCACCATGCTCACCTGCAACTCTCTTAGCAACGATTCTAACCATTTGGTCACCATAATAGCAGAAAGATATATGTCACAATGCAAGTTTATCTTGTTCAGTATTCAGTACTTTTGTGGTCTTACATGACATGCGCTCTCTCAAAGTTTTATCTAAGGGGGCTTAACTAAGTAGTTTTAGTTATGGGTTCTCACGAGAGGTAAAGCACTTCTACAATTGGTCTAACAAGATATAACAGTGGTCTTACAAGACAAACTGTACTTCTACCGACAGGTCTAAAAAGATGCGACAGTGGTCACAAGACAGATTTTACTTATACCGACAGGTCTTAAAAGATGCGACAGTGGTCTCAAGACAGATTTTACTTATACCGACAGGTCTTAAAAGATGCGACAGTGGTCTCAAAACAGATTTTACTTATACCGACAGGTCTTAAAAGATGCGACAGTGGTCTCAAGACAGATTTTACTTATACCGACAGGTCTTAAAAGATGCGACAGTGGTCTCAAGACAGATTTTACTTATACCGACAGGTCTTAAAAGATGCGACAGTGGTCTCAAGACAGATTTTACTTATACCGACAGGTCTTAAAAGATGTGACAGTGGTCTCAAGACAGATTTTACTTATACCGACAGGTCTTAAAAGATGTGACAGTGGTCTCAAGACAGATTTTACTTATACCGACAGGTCTTAAAAGATGTGACAGTGGTCACAAGACAGATTTTACTTATACCGACAGGTCTTAAAAGATGTGACAGTGGTCTCAAGACAGATTTTACTTATACCGACAGGTCTTAAAAGATGTGACAGTGGTCTCAAGACAGATTTTACTTATACCGACAGGTCTAAAAAGATGTGACAGTGGTCTCAAGACAGATTTAACTTATACCGACAGGTCTAAAAAGATGTGACAGTGGTCTCAAGACAGATTTTACTTATACCGACAGGTCTTAAAAGATGTGACAGTGGTCTCACAAGACAGGTTGTACTTCTATGAGTGGTCTTGTTATGAGGGTTAATGGGTTCTTGTTTACAATTATTTGTACTTGTTGAACTTAGTGCATCTGGACCTTTCTGGAAGATCAGTTGTTTGTGTGTTTGTTCAAGGACATTCTAACTCTGTCATCATGTTACTATATTTAGCCATACGGTTTTCCCAAATCTTCTAGAAAGACCATTTTCTTGATTATTCCTATCTAGTGATTTCTAGAGCTGTTTTAGAGTATATATACAGAGATGGTCAGGTCTTTGGGATATAACAAGTAAAGTTTAGAACAAGTTTACAAGTTTAGAACAGCTGAGACTATTTTTGAGACCAAGTCATAGGAGAACAGACCATATTTTTTATATTGGGATTTATGTCAGATTAGTGCACATCAATATTACATACAAATTGGAATTTATTGTGTATTCAAGTGGATCCTTTTAATATTACATTCGGACTGGAATTTATTGTATATTTGTGTGGATCTCTGAACTGGAATTGAACTGAGAGATGTGATTTAATTACTGTAAACTGTCATTTAGATTAAGTTTTTATTTTGTTATTGTTAATAAAATTTATAAATTTACTTTACTGTGTTCTTGATTTTTGCTGGCATATTTAAAGGTAATTCTGACCTCAACAGGTCTCACTAGATGTGACAGTGGTCTCACTAGATGTGACAGTGGTCTCACTAGATATGACATTGGTCTCAAAAGATATGACAGTGGTCTCACTAGATATGACAGTGGTCTCACTAGATATGACAGTGGTCTCAAAAGATATGACAGTGGTCTCACTAGATATGACAGTGGTCTCACTAGATATGACAGTGGTCTCACTAGGTATGACAGTGGTCTCACTAGATATGACAGTGGTCTCACTAGATATGACAGTGGTCTCACTAGATATGACAGTGGTCTCACTAGGTATGACAGTAGTCTATCAAGATGGATTGTACTACTATGACAATGGTCTAACAACAGGTTCAACTGTATAATCCTTGGTCTGTTTAACATATAACCTATGTGGTACTCTAGAGGTGACGGTATAAGTATTGGTATAGGGTGTAACTTGTTACTTATGTGGTATTGGTATAGGCTGTAACTTGTTACTTATGTGGTATTGGTATAGGGTGTAACTTGTTACTTATGTGGTATTGGTATAGGGTGTAACTTGTTACTTATGTAGTATTGGTATAGGGTGTAACTTGTTACTTATGTAGTATTGGTATAGGGTGTAACTTGTTACTTATGTGGTATTGGTATAGGGTGTAACTTGTTACTTATGTGGTATTGGTATAGGGTGTAACTTGTTACTTATGTGGTATTGGTATAGGGGGTAACTTGTTACTTATGTAGTATTGGTATAGGGTGTAACTTGTTACTTATGTAGTATTGGTATAGGGTGTAACTTGTTACTTATGTGGTATTGGTATAGGGTGTAACTTGTTACTTATGTAGTATTGGTATAGGGTGTAACTTGTTACTTATGTGGTATTGGTATAGGGTGTAACTTGTTACTTATGTAGTATTGGTATAGGGTGTAACTTGTTACTTATGTGGTACTCTAACAGGTGACAGTATAAGTATTGGTATAGGGTGTAACTTGTTACTTATGTAGTATTGGTATAGGGTGTAACTTGTTACTTATGTAGTATTGGTATAGGGTGTAACTTGTTACTTATGTAGTATTGGTATAGGGTGTAACTTGTTACTTATGTGGTACTCTAACAGGTGACAGTATAAGTATTGGTATAGGGTGTAACTTGTTACTTATGTAGTATTGGTATAGGGTGTAACTTGTTACTTATGTAGTACTCTAATACAAAGGAGTAACAAATTCTACTCTTCATGTAAACTTACTTTATGTGATCGTCAATATTAAGTGTGTCTTGCAAATCATCTTGTACTCTTTTGCTAAAGTTTCTGTCGTAGTCCTGAAATGTAACAAACATACGTATAAGATATAAAGATATTAACAAAACCGCTAATCCATGTAGATAATGTCAGTGTAAAAAGCTTACATGTAATATACTGACATAAGCTTTTATATTGACTAGCTATCATATAATTGACTAGCTGATATATGGTCCATATATTCATTACAGACTTTGGAAATTACATTTATGACAATCTATGACTTTAATACTTACAGGCATATAAGCATCAGAACTCAATAATACAAAGCTGACAATGGCATAGAATATAGAAAACATCAGTAGATCTAAATATTATATTTTCTGCCACAAAATATTTCTATATTTATTATATACTGAAAAACTATCATTTAGGCCATGCCAGATTAATTATTTGTTCTTCAGATTATAAGAGGAAAAAATTTAGGCAAGCGAGTAATTTGATAAATTTTTTTTTTTTTTCAAAACTTTTTTCCAGAGGTAGTGTACTTTTGGAGACTTAAGCAACCGAGTTTTTATCTTTTAATATTTTTTCAATCCCAGATATATTTAGTTAAGTTCTACTAAACATTAAATGTATCTATGATAAATGTATTTTTGACACCTTTTGATAACAAGATCAAATGCCAAATTTTGACTTAGTTATACTGAAAAACATAAGTGGTAAAGACAATTAAAATAATACAGACAAAAGTAATCACTCCTTCAAGTCATCAAGTTTTCAGTGAGGAATAAAATGTCTTCAAGTATCTAGTAAGTAAACAAGCATCCAGTAAGGAATAAAATATCATCATGTATCCAGAAAGGAATAAAATATCATCATGTATCCAGTAAGGAATAAAATATCATCATGTATCCAGAAAGGAATAAAATATCATCATGTATCCAGTAAGGAATAAAATATCATCATGTATCCAGAAAGGAATAAAATATCATCATGTATCCAGTAAGGAATAAAATATCATCATGTATCCAGAAAGGAATAAAATATCATCATGTATCCAGTAAGGAATAAAATATCATCATGTATCCAGAAAGGAATAAAATATCATCATGTATCCAGTAAGGAATAAAACGTCATCATGTATCCAGAAAGGAATAAAACGTCATCAAGTATACAGTAAGGAATAAAATGTCATCATGTATCCAGAAAGGAATAAAACGTCATCAAGTATACAGTAAGGAATAAAATGTCATCAAGTATACAGTAAGGAATAAAATGTCATCATGTATCCAGAAAGGAATAAAACGTCATCAAGTATACAGTAAGGAATAAAATATCATCAAGTATACAGTAAGGAATAAAATATCATCATGTATCCAGTAAGGAATAAAATATCATCATGTATCCAGAAAGGAATAAAATATCATGTATCCAGAAAGGAATAAAACGTCATCAAGTATACAGTAAGGAATAAATTGTCATCATGTATCCAGAAAGGAATAAAATATCATGTATCCAGAAAGGAATAAAACGTCATCAAGTATACAGTAAGGAATAAAATATCATCATGTATCCAGACAGGAATAAAATATCATCATGTATCCAGTAAGGAATAAAATATCATCATGTATCCAGAAAGGAATAAAATATCATCATGTATCCAGTAAGGAATAAAATATCATCATGTATCCAGAAAGGAATAAAATATCATCATGTATCCAGTAAGGAATAAAACGTCATCATGTATCCAGAAAGGAATAAAACGTCATCAAGTATACAGTAAGGAATAAAATGTCATCATGTATCCAGAAAGGAATAAAACGTCATCAAGTATACAGTAAGGAATAAAATGTCATCAAGTATACAGTAAGGAATAAAATGTCATCATGTATCCAGAAAGGAATAAAACGTCATCAAGTATACAGTAAGGAATAAAATATCATCAAGTGTACAGTAAGGAATAAAATATCATCATGTATCCAGTAAGGAATAAAATATCATCATGTATCCAGAAAGGAATAAAATATCATGTATCCAGAAAGGAATAAAACGTCATCAAGTATACAGTAAGGAATAAATTGTCATCATGTATCCAGAAAGGAATAAAATATCATGTATCCAGAAAGGAATAAAACGTCATCAAGTATACAGTAAGGAATAAAATATCATCATGTATCCAGACAGGAATAAAATATCATCATGTATCCAGTAAGGAATAAAATATCATCATGTATCCAGAAAGGAATAAAATATCATCATGTATCCAGTAAGGAATAAAATATCATCATGTATCCAGAAAGGAATAAAATATCATCATGTATCCAGTAAGGAATAAAACGTCATCATGTATCCAGAAAGGAATAAAACGTCATCAAGTATACAGTAAGGAATAAAATGTCATCATGTATCCAGAAAGGAATAAAACGTCATCAAGTATACAGTAAGGAATAAAATGTCATCAAGTATACAGTAAGGAATAAAATGTCATCATGTATCCAGAAAGGAATAAAACGTCATCAAGTATACAGTAAGGAATAAAATATCATCAAGTATACAGTAAGGAATAAAATATCATCATGTATCCAGTAAGGAATAAAATATCATCATGTATCCAGAAAGGAATAAAATATCATGTATCCAGAAAGGAATAAAACGTCATCAAGTATACAGTAAGGAATAAATTGTCATCATGTATCCAGAAAGGAATAAAATATCATGTATCCAGAAAGGAATAAAACGTCATCAAGTATACAGTAAGGAATAAAATATCATCATGTATCCAGAAAGGAATAAAATATCATCATGTATCCAGTAAGGAATAAAATATCATCATGTATCCAGAAAGGAATAAAATATCATCATGTATCCAGTAAGGAATAAAATATCATCATGTATCCAGAAAGGAATAAAATATCATCATGTATCCAGTAAGGAATAAAACGTCATCATGTATCCAGAAAGGAATAAAACGTCATCAAGTATACAGTAAGGAATAAAATGTCATCATGTATCCAGAAAGGAATAAAACGTCATCAAGTATACAGTAAGGAATAAAATGTCATCAAGTATATACAGTAAGGAATAAAATGTCATCATGTATCCAGAAAGGAATAAAACGTCATCAAGTATACAGTAAGGAATAAAATATCATCAAGTATACAGTAAGGAATAAAATATCATCATGTATCCAGTAAGGAATAAAATATCATCATGTATCCAGAAAGGAATAAAATATCATGTATCCAGAAAGGAATAAAACGTCATCAAGTATACAGTAAGGAATAAATTGTCATCATGTATCCAGAAAGGAATAAAATATCATGTATCCAGAAAGGAATAAAACGTCATCAAGTATACAGTAAGGAATAAAATGTCATCATGTATCCAGTAAGGAATAAAATATCATCATGTATCCAGAAAGGAATAAAATATCATGTATCCAGAAAGGAATAAAATGTCATGAAGTCTCCAGTAAGGAATAAAACGTCATCAAGTATACAGTAAGGAATAAAACGTTATCTTGTGATGCTTGTCATAACCAAATAGTGAGTAGAATTATACTCTGCCCCACCAAGTCATGTGACAATATTCTCTTGAGCTTGACGGGTGATTTTCAGATTAAATCAAGGTTCTTATCTGGTCACTATCAATATGCTAAACTGGTTATGATTAATTAAGAATGTAATTTCTACCGTACCCTTAAGATTATACATGCAGCCCAGATATGATATTTCTAATGTACATTTAAGTTTATTTGGCTACGCATTTAGGCTTATTATTTGGCCCTGTATTATACCACTTTCCTTTTAGAAAATCTATTTTAAATTGAGCTCAACGGATGACATCTAATTGACAGAAATGATCGTCTTGAGCATTATAACATTGGTATTATGTTTATAATATCTATAACCACTAGGTTGTTGCCACTGCTGATGGACTGTTTGAGTCCCCGATGGTATACATAAACCTAGTACCTGGTATTTCATACCAGCTGTTCATCTTATACTAAAGTAATATCTGGTACTGATGACACCATTTAAAACCTAGATTCTTTAAAAGCTAAGATAGTTATCTTTTTACAGTGGTTAATCTTGGATGGATTTGGCTATGTATCTAGACTGATTATTTGGCCTTGTATTATACCTCTTTCCCTTTAATAAATCTTTTTAATTTGGAACTCAACTGATCAAGTTGAATTGACAGAAACGATTGTCTTGGGCATTATAACTTTTGAATCATGTTTATAATATTTATACATACAGCCCAGATATGATATATCTACTGCATACAGCCCAGATATGATAAATCTACTGTACACTTAAGTTTATACATGTACATACAGCCCAGGTATGGTATTTCTACTGTACCCATAAGTTTATACATACATACCAGATATGATATATCTACTGTACCCATGTTTATACATACAGCCTTGATATAACATTATGAATATATATATGCATCATGATCTCTTCATTGTCAATGATGATATTAGGTTTTGGCAAATAAATAAAGGAAAACACAATTACTGTTAAAGTGTTTAAACTGACCAGACATTTAGCAATGTATTTATGCCTCACTTTTGTGATTGTATACATGTGTCAGTTTTGTGACTACAAACATGTAATAGTTTGTGATTGTATCAATGTGACAATTTTGTGATTATATACATGTGACAATTTTGTGATTGTATCAATGAGACAGTTTTGTGATTGTATACATGTGACAGTTTTGTGATTAAATACATGTGACAATTTTGTGATTGTATCAATGTGACAGTTTTGTGATTATATACATGTGACAATTTTGTGATTGTATCAATGTGACAGTTTTGTGATTGTATACATGTGACAGTTTTGTGATTATATACATGTGACAATTTTGTGATTTTATACATGTGGCAGTTATGTGATTATATACATGTGACAATTTTGTGATTGTATACATGTGACAGTTTTGTGATTGTATACATGTGACAGTTTTGTGATCATATACATGTGACAGTTTTGTGATTATATACATGTGACAATTTTGTGATTGTATACATGTGGCAGTTATGTGATTATATACATGTGACAATTTTGTGATTGTATACATCTGTCAGTTTTGTGATTGTATACATGTGACAGTTTTGTGATTATATACATGTGACAATTTTGTGATTGTATACATGTGGCAGTTATGTGATTATATACATGTGACAATTTTGTGATTATATACATGTGACAGTTTTGTGATTGTATACATGTGACAGTTTTGTGATTATATACATGTGACAATTTTGTGATTGTATCAATGTGACAGTTTTGTGATTATATACATGTGACAGTTTTGTGATTGTATCAATGTGACAGTTTTGTGATTGTATACATGTGACAGTTTTGTGATTATATACATGTGACAATTTTGTGATTGTATACATGTGGCAGTTGTGTGATTATATACATGTGACAGTTTTGTGATTGTATACATGTGACAGTTTTGTGATTATATACATGTGACAATTTTGTGATTGTATACATGTGACAATTTTGTGATTGTATACATGTGACAGTTTTCTGATTGTATACATGTGACAGTTTTGTGATCATATACATGTGACAGTTTTGTGATTGTATCAATGTGACAGTTTTGTGATTGTATACATGTGACAGTTTTGTGATTATATACATGTGACAATTTTGTGATTGTATCAATGTGACAGTTTTGTGATTGTATACATGTGACAGTTTTGTGATTATATACATGTGACAATTTTGTTATTGTATACATGTGGCAGTTTTGTGATTATATACATGTGACAGTTTTTTGATTATATACATGTGACAATTTTGTGATTGTATACATTTGACAGTTTTGTGATTGTATCAATGTGACAGTTTTGTGATTATATACATGTGACAATTTTGTGATTGTATACATGTGACAGTTTTGTGATTATATACATGTGACAATTTTGTGATTGTATACATGTGGCAGTTATGTGATTATATACATGTGACAATTTTGTGATTGTATACATGTCAGTTTTGTGACTACAAACATGTAATAGTTTTGTGATTGTATCAATGTGAGTTTTGTGATTATATACATGTGACGATTTTATGATTGTATCAATGTAATAGTTTTGTGATTGTATACATGTGACAGTTTTGTGATTATATACATGTGACAATTTTGTGATTGTATCAATGTGACAGTTTTGTGATTATATACATGTGACAATTTTGTGATTGTATCAATGTGACAGTTTTGTGATTATATACATGTGACAATTTTGTGATTGTATCAATGTGACAGTTTTGTGATTGTATCAATGTGACAGTTTTGTGATTATATACATGTGACAATTTTGTGATTGTATACATGTGGCAGTTTTGTGATTATATACAGGTGACAGTTTTGTGATTATATACATGTGACAATTTTGTGATTGTATACATGTGACAGTTTTCTGATTGTATACATGTGACAGTTTTGTGATTGTATCAATGTGACAGTTTTGTGATTGTATACATGTGACAGTTTTGTGATTATATACATGTGACAATTTTGTGATTGTATCAATGTGACAGTTTTGTGATTGTATACATGTGACAGTTTTGTGATTATATACATGTGACAATTTTGTTATTGTATACATGTGGCAGTTTTGTGATTATATACATGTGACAGTTTTGTGATTATATACATGTGACAATTTTGTGATTGTATACATTTGACAGTTTTGTGATTGTATCAATGTGACAGTTTTGTGATTATATACATGTGACAATTTTGTGATTGTATACATGTGACAGTTTTGTGATTATATACATGTGACAATTTTGTGATTGTATACATGTGACAGTTTTGTGATTGTATCAATGTGACAGTTTTGTGATTGTATACATGTGACAGTTTTGTGATTATATACATGTGACAGTTTTGTGATTGTATACATGTGACAGTTTTGTGATTATATACATGTGACAATTTTGTGACTGTATACATGTTTATATGTGACAGTTTTGTGATTGTGTTCTTGTATTCATGTTTTGTTTATATTGTTAATATCATACTTGTATTATCTCCCATTTGCATAATTGATCATTCTAAACAAAATGTTTCTTGCATTTAACAAGTACTAAAATAGGCCAAAAGCCCACTTTATTTTTTTTTTTAATTATTTCAGACATGATGTCATATATGTACAATATAATAGCATGATACACAGGTTTAATAACATAGATAATGCATTTAAATTATATGATTGTGTTATCAATCTAAAAATATATATTTTAGGTTTTCAGTTAAAATATTACAGAACCAATTTTGATTTTGTTACTTGCTAAGTGTTACAAGGACAATTATTGTTTGCCTGTTCTGTAATTATGCAACCTGATTCTTCTCAATAGAAATAATACATTACAAATGAAAATTGCTAGAATACTAAATGCATCCATCTACAGGAACACTATTTTTATATAAGAATCATTATCAGAAATATATAGTGATATGAACTTCATACATCTGAGATTACAAAAGTAAATTCCAGTAAATATCTTCCCAAGTAACTTCTACAACTTGGCCCAGAGCACTAAACAACTATTATCTCCTCTGCTTGTTGGGGTATCTGATGATCTATAGAACTTGCTAGGACTTTTAAAAGCACTGATCCAGTCTCACATGATCTAGAGTATTTGATGGAATATAAAAACTGCTCAGGTATCAAATGATCTAATGTGCTTGCAGTCACATGTCAGATGATCTTTTGGTAAAATGCAAACACTGATCAGGTTTCAGGTGAGCTCATGTGATTTACGTTAGGTTTCAAAACTGAAGAGAGCTGTTGTGCTTGTAGTAAGAATTCAGGTGAGCTGTGGTGCTTGTAGTAAGAATTCAGGTGAGCTGTGGTGCTTGAATTCGGAATTCCTGATTATTTATTTTGCTTGCAGTTAAGTTTCAGGAGAGCTCATGTCCTTACTGCTAGATTTCAGGTGAGCTTTTGTGTTTTCAGAAAGTGGTCAGGTTTGAGTTTTCCCTAGTGTTTGTCAGTAATTCTTATTGCTCGAGTGCCTACCATCATTTGGTTTTATTTATCAATATAAAGGAGTGTATGGGGATTCATGCACCACTGCTATACTAAATGATATTTCTACCATTCTGTATAATGCAGAAATATTTTTAATCCTTTGGATGAAAAAAAAAATAAAATAAAAGAAAATTTACATAGATATTGAGTAGCAGTCTTCATGGATTTATTACCAGGCAAATGACTGAATATAAAAAAGAGTACTATGTCAGATTTAGTCTCATCATATCCACATACACTTGACATGTTATCAGAAGCAAGAGAAATCAAAATTATATCAAGTATCAGGCATTACTAATGATAGAGAAACTTCAATTTGTAATATAGAGACTCTCCTGGGCACAATGGCTTGAGCACAAATGTTGACATAATTCATTGAGAGCACAGTGGTTTAAGAACTGCACTTGGTATTGTTAATTGAGACCATACTGGTTTGAGAACTGCACTTGGTATTGGTCATTGAGAAAACAGTAGTTTGAAAATTGCACGTGGTATTTTTCATTGAGAGCACAATGGTTTGAGCACTGCACTTGGTATTGTTAATTGAGAGCACAGTGATTTGAGAACTGCACTTGGATTTGTTAATTGAGCACAGTACTTTGAGCATTGCACTTGGATTTGTTCATTGAGAGCACAGTGGTTTAAGCACTGCACTTGGTATTGTTCATTGAGAGCACAGTGGTTTAAGCTCTGCACTTGGTATTGTTCATTGAGAGCACAGTGGTTTAAGCATTGCACTTGGTATTGTAAATTGAGAGCACAGTGATCTGAGCACTGCACTTGGTATTGTTCATTAAGCATTGTATGCTGAGCATTGCTCTTGGAGCAGTGGTTTGAGCACTGCACTTGCTACTGTTCATTGAGAGCACAGTGGTTTGAGCACTTCAATCTTTTAAGCATTGCACTTGGCATTGTTCATTGAGAGCACAGTGATCTGAGCACTGCACTTGGTATTGTTCATTGAGAGCACAGTGATCTGAGCACTGCACTTGGTATTGTTCATTGAGAGCACAGTGGTTTGAGCAATACACTTGGTATTGTGAATTGAGAGCACAGTGGTTTGAGCACAGCATACTTTGAGCATTGCACATGGTATTGTTCATTGAGAGCACAGTGATCTGAGTGGTGCACTTGGTATTGTTCATTGAGCACAGTGGTTTGAGCTTTACACATGGCATTTTTCATTGAGCACAGTGGTTTGAGCACTACACTTGGTATTGTTCATTGAGACCACAGTGGTTTGAGCACTACACTTGGTATTGTTCATTGAGCACAGTGGTTTGAGGACTACACTTGGTATTGTTCATTGAGACCACAGTGGTTTGAGTGCTACACTTGGTATTGTTCATTGAGCACAGTGATTTGAGCACTACACTTGGTATTGTTAATTGAGAGCACAGTGGTTTGCACACTGCATACTTTAAGCATTGCACTTGGCATTGTTCATTGAGAGCACAGTGATCAGAGCACTGCACTTGGTATTGTTCATTGAGAGCACAGTGGTTTGAGCACTGCACTTGGTATTGTTCATTGAGCACAGTAGTTTGAGCACTGCACTTGGTATTGTGAATTGAGAGCACAGTGGTTTGAGCACAGTATACTTTGAGCATTGCACTTGGTATTGTTCATTGAGAGCACAGTGATCTGAGCAGTGCACTTGGTATTGTTCATTGAGCACAGTGGTTTGAGCACTATACATGGCATTTTTCATTGAGCACAGTGGTTTGAGCACTACACTTGGTATTGTTCACTGAAAGCGCAGTGGTTTGAGCACTACACTTGGTATTGTTCATCAACACACTGTCAGCTTGTAATTTCATCACTCAGCTTCATGTTTTTATGAATCAGTTAAGCACAACTACATAGACTTTCTACAATTTAGAACATCACATTTTGTCAGCTTCTTGGATTAGTACATCACATCCTGTCAGTTTCCTGGATTAGTACATCACATCCTGTCAGCTTCTTGGATTAATACATTACATCCTGTCAGCTTCCTGGATTAGTACATCACATCCTGTCAGCTGTCAGCTTCTTGGATTAGTACATCACATCCTGTCAGCTGTCAGCTTCTTGGATTAGTGCATCACATCCTGTCAGCTTCTTGGATTAATACAGCACATCCTGTCAGCTTCTTGGATTAGTACATCACATCCTGTCAGCTTCCTGGATTAGTACATTACATCCTGTCAGCTTCTTGGATTAGTACATCACAACCTGTCAGCTTCCTGGATTAGTACATCACAACCTGTCAGCTTCCTGGATTAGTACATGACATCCTATCAGATTATTGGATTAGTACAACTCATCCTGTCAGCTTCTTGGATTAATACATCACCTCCTGTCAGCTTCTTGGATTAATACATCACATATCACATCCTGTCAGCTTCTTGGATTAGTACATCACATCATGTCAGCTTCCTGGATTAGTACATCACATCCTGCCAGCTTCCTGGATTAGTACATCACATATCACATCCTGTCAGCTTCTTGGATTAATACATCACATCCTGTCCACTTCCTGGATTAGTACATCACATCCTGTCAGCTTCTTTGATTAATACATCACATATCACATCCTATCAGCTTCTTGGATTAATACATCACATCCTGTCAGCTTCTTGGATTAGTACATCACATCCTGTCAGCTTCTTGGATTAGTACATCACATCCTGTCAGCTTCTTGGATTAGTACATCACAACCTGTCAGCTTCCTGGATTAGTACATTACATCCTGTCAGCTTCTTGGATTAGTACATCACATCCTGTCAGCTTCCTGGATTAGTACATGACATCCTGTCAGCTTCTTGGATTAGTACATCTCATCCTGTCAGCTTCTTGGATTAATACATCACATATCACATCCTATCAGATTATTGGATTAGTACATTACATCCTGTCAGCCTCTTGGATTAGTACATCACATCCTGTCAGCTTCTTGGATTAGTACATCACAACCTGTCAGCTTTCTGGATTAGTACATTACATCCTGTCAGCTTCTTGGATTAGTACATCACATCCTGTCAGCTTCCTGGATTAGTACATGACATCCTGTCAGCTTCTTGGATTAGTACATCTCATCCTGTCATCTTCTTGGATTAATACATCACATATCACATCCTATCAGATTATTGGATTAGTACATTACATCCTGTCAGCTTCTTGTATTAGTACATCACATCCTGTCAGCTTCTTGGATTAGTACATCACATCCTGTCAGCTTCTTGGATTAATACATCACATCCTGTCAGCTTCTTGGATTAGTACATCACATCCTGTCAGCTTCTTGGATTAGTACATCTCATCCTGTCAGCTTCTTGGATTAATACATCACATATCACATCCTATCAGATTATTGGATTAGTACATTACATCCTGTCAGCTTCTTGGATTAGTACATCACATCCTGTCAGCTTCTTGGATTAGTACATCACATCCTGTGAGCTTCTTGGATTAATACATCACATCTTGTCAGCTTCTTGGATTAATACATCACATCCTGTCAGCTTCTTGGATTAGTACATCACATCCTGTCAGCTTCTTGGATTAATACATCACATCCTGTCAGCTTCTTGGATTAGTACATCACATCTTGTCAGCTTCTTGGATTAATACATCACATCCTGTCAGCTTCTTGGATTAGTACATCACATCCTGTCAGCTTCTTGGATTAGTACATCTCATCCTGTCAGCTTCTTGGATTAATACATCACATATCACATCCTATCAGATTATTGGATTAGTACATTACATCCTGTCAGCTTCTTGGATTAGTACATCACATCCTGTCAGCTTCTTGGATTAGTACATCAGATCCTGTCAGCTTCTTGGATTAATACATCACATCCTGTCAGCTTCTTGGATTAGTACATCACATCCTGTCAGCTTCTTGGATTAGTACATCACATCCTGTCAGCTTCTTGGATTAGTACATCACATTCTGTCAGCTTCTTGGATTAGTACATGACATCCTGTCAGCTTCTTGGATTAGTACATCTCATCCTGTCAGCTTCTTGGATTAATACATCACATATCACATCCTATCAGATTATTGGATTAGTACATTACATCCTGTCAGCTTCTTGGTTTAGTACACCACATCCTGTCAGCTTCCTGGATTTTGATTGGTTCCTTTTATATGCTGTCTAAGCAGTGTAGTATCCGTCTTCTCTTGACAATAGCAAGTAACTATTACTGGCAACTGATCATAAATGATCAAGAAAAGATACAAGGTAAACTACAATCATTTGAATTACTCACAAACTCTGATGTAATAGAAATACCATGATTGCGTAAGAGAGATATTTTATATGTTGTTTTAAGAACATAACATTCCTTCTTTAATTCTAATCAATAGATTATCCTCATCGCCCAATCACAATAACCATTGATCCGCAGTAATGAAACCCTGCATCAGGTAACAGAGCTTCAATAAAAGTGCTGTTTTAATTCAGTATTTGCCACAATTTAATGAAAATGATTTTTAATGAATTTGTTATAAAATGCGATACCCTGCAAATTTATTGATTTTACTTTTGGTCAAATTACTTTTGCCATGTAATGACACCCGAGTAAAAACAGAGTTATACGAGTGATCAATGTCCTTTGTTTTCTTATTGTTTCTTCACATGATAACTTAAATATAAATCGGAAATAAGGTTCATTAGTGGCTTACAATTAAGGCCTGAATTGTTTTGTTATATGTAACTGGAAAACAAATGCATTGTTGTATATCTCACACTTGATAAGTGACTGTAATACTTACCTGTAATTAACAAGTAATATCACAGGTACAGAACATTTGCTTACAGAATTCTATCAATTTGAACGAAAAGTACTAGATTCATTAGCATTAAAGCAGATAGCAGTATTACTGAGATTAGTTTACAAAAGACTAAATGTGTGTTTGTTGTATTGTCTATTGATGTAGATATCTGTGAAGAGACACACTGTCTTCAGTTGTCAGTAATCACAGAAATCAATCAGAGTTACTAATGCTTCTATGTCTGTTAACTTTGCATTCACATAAAAAATTAGTTATGTGGTTGTTTTGATCTAAAGAAAAAATGTTTTCTTATTGATAATTAACAAAAACATGAATTTTTAGCAGCAGTATTTTTTGCTGTTTATTTATTTATTTATTTATTGGTCTATTGGATTTGTCAGGGTTGTGATATTGGTTTTTTACACCAGTTTTTAATGGTGGAGGAGAGAAGCCAGTTACAATGTAACAAAGAAGGAACCACTGTGCTTCAACAAGTAAACTGGCAAACTTTGTAACAAAATCAGATGAAGGTACAGTAGGGATGAGAGAATTTGTGGTTTAAAGTGTGATGCTGTAACTACTCTACCATGGAGTCTCCCCAAGTGTTTTGTTTGAAAGAAAACTTTGAAAGTTTTAGAATGAAAATGTTACTGTGTCCTTGTACACAATCCATTGTTCTGGCTATACTGTATCAGGGATACTAATAAGACTTAAAGATTTGATTGATATGTTCATTAATTATGTATTGTATGAATTCAACAAAACATTTTGTTTTTAGTATTGTGGTAATGCTTTATGCCACACTCAACAATTTTTCAGTTATAGGCTTATCATGTTTATAAAAATATAGTGTTGAAGGATAAAATCCACTCTCAGTTAACCATGAATACCACATATGACATCTGAATTCTGTGATTTTACTAGCAAACTGTCTCAAAACATCTGCTCAAGTGCTAGTGGGACAGGGAAGGGGGCATGACAACATGCGCTAACTAGAAAGAAGAGACTTTTGGGTATAAAGTGTTGTGCCCAAACCACACAGTTACAGACGCCACTTTATAAAAGAGTGCAAATGTTTCTTAAACTGTCTTAACAGTAAAGACATTTGACATAATATTTCATCAAAAATTTCTATTTATTGAAAATCATTGATTGTTTTTAAAACTGCATCCCCAATCAAGATACATAGGGCTGGAAAAAGCTTTAGCTTTCATCATAACTTGAGCTATATATGCAGGCAGTGTGGTTGAATTGTGAAGTAGTTAAGGTCAAATGTGAAGGTCAAGGTAAGTAGGAAGGTCCTAGTAAACTAGGCCACCACATTTGATTTTCATATGAAGTTACAATACTCTAAACACATGAATCAACTACTTTTTCATAGCTATTTAAGGTCAATTCTTCATTCCAATTTAATAGATATCTTGACATATATTTATGATGTTCATTGAAGGCATGGAACCATTCTACACCAATTTCACTTCTTTTCTTTCATTCTTTCTTTTATATGCAGGGTAAACAATGTAGGCCAATACTGAATCATGTCCGTAAAAGATATAAAAAAAATACAACAAAAACATGATATTACAAAAGTTTTCAATAGATCTTGATTCCCAGTAATCAATATTTTCTACTATTACATGGTGAGTGTTACAGTCTCCACAGAACTGTGTAAAATGATTTCAGGAGCTAAATATCTGACTAAGTATCTCAGGCGATATTTTTGATGAAATAAAAAGGTTGGCATTTTGCCAGATCATTTTACCAGAAATGTTACATAAATATCATAAATGGTAACTTGTACCAGTACTACTTCATAAGCTTCAAACTCAAAATCCTGTAAAGGTCTGGTCAAACTCACAAATATATATCTTTTAGTCTACTTATAGTCTTCAAATTGATATTTCTTGGAAGATGAAAGAGGTCTCCATGACCGAATGGTAAGAGCATCATGTTTTATATTATGTTTTAATTGTTGGTGCAAGTTTTAGCCTCTTGGATACATAAACCATGTTTATTTGGGGAAATTTGTTAGTAGCAGAAGGGGACCTGCCTCTTTCTAAACTAACTGTAGGCATTTTCTTTCTTCTGTCAATAAAAATTGGTCTATCAACATGCATTATTGAAATTATGCTGAGTATGGCGTAAAATAAAAATTAAACAAGAGGAAAAAAAGAGTAAATGAAAATAATTTTAATATCCTAATAAAATAAATGTAAGTAATATATATATCATGATCAGTAATTATAAGTCATTTTGATATCATAATAGAGTAATTATTAGTGATTTTGATATCATGAGAAATATAGTAAATGTAAGTAAATCAGATATTATAATAGAGTAACAAAGTAATTTTTATAAATGAAATACATATATAAGTAATTTTGATATTATGATAGAGATAATTACTACAATGTTGACCACTAACACAGTGATATAACAGGTACTTAACAGACAATACTAAACCACTAACACAGTGACATGACAGTTGTTTAACAGAGACAATGACTACACCACTAACACAATGACATGACAGGTGTTTAACAGCGACAATGACTAGACCACTAACACAATGACATGACAGGTGTTTAACAGCGACAATGACTAGACCACTAACACAATGACATGACAGTTGTTTAACAGAGACAATGACTACACCACTAACACAATGACATGACAGGTGTTTAACAGCGACAATGACTAGACCACTAACACAATGACATGACAGTTGTTTAACAGAGACAATGACTAGACCACTAACACAATGACATGACAGGTGTTTAACAGCGACAATGACTAGACCACTAACACAATGACATGACAGGTGTTTAACAGCGACAATGACTAGACCACTAACACAGTGACATGACAGGTGTTTAACAGCGACAATGACTAGACCACTAACACAGTGACATGACAGGTGTTTAACAGCGACAATGACTAGACCACTAACACAATGACATGACAGGTGTTTAACAGCAACAATGACTAGACCACTAACACAATGACATGACAGGTGTTTAACAGAGACAATGACTACACCACTAACACAATGACATGACAGGTGTTTAACAGCGACAATGACTAGACCACTAACACAATGACATGACAGGTGTTTAACAGCGACAATGACTAGACCACTAACACAATGACATGACAGGTGTTTAACAGCAACAATGACTAGACCACTAACACAGTGACATGACAGGTGTTTAACAGAGACACTGACTAGACCATTGACACAATGACATGACAGGTGTTTAACAGAGACACTGACTAGACCATTGACACAATGACATGACAGGTGTTTAACAGAGACACTGACTAGACCATTGACACAATGACATGACAGGTGTTTAACAGAAATAATGACTAAACCACTAACACAGTGACATATAACTAGACATTTTAAAGCTCATCCTGTCTTAAATTCACTATTAATCACCACAGGCTTATAAATGACATGTATGCCCATGTTCCCATAAGTTAAGTTAGAAAAATTTGCTTTTATAATAAATTTATTCTCTCATCTAAGTGTGAAAATGGCGAAAATTGGTGCAAATTTCCAGGCATACAGTACAATATTTGCTATAGATAAGATACAATAAATCTAAGTAATAGACTTATGATTCTTTTTGTGAGCCACAGCTGAGGTTTTTGGCCTGATTGATATTACACACCTGCTGTATACCTGGAAAAATTTGCTGTCATTCATTTTTTGGCCTTAAACAAGAGGACAAATTGTAAATGAAAGCAAAATTTTCAAGCTTGATAATTAAAGCATACACATATATGCCGTCCCTGAGATTATGGTTGTTTAGGGAAAATTCATGATGAGCAAATTTCCTGTTGAAAACAGGCAAAAATAATCCAGGCAAACATTTTCAAGCACACAGTATTTTTAAAGTTACCACTCCCTGATTTACAGGGCTTTTGGCATCATCTTAAGGATTTGTACACAGATCTTTTACACGACACCTTAAGGATTTGAACACAGACCTCTTATATGTGAGGGGAGGTCTATGGTATGACATCTTAAGGATATGAACAAAGACCACTTACATGTGAGGGGAGGTCTATGGTATGACACCTTAAGGATTTGAACACAGACCTCTTATATGTGAGGGGAGGTCTATGGTATGATCTCTTAAGGATATGAACAAAGACCACTTCCATGTGAGGGGAGGTTTACGGTATGACACCTTAAGGATTTGAATACAGACAGGGTTTAATACACCTATTTTTTTTGGAAAGGGTCATGTACCCTTTAAATTGGGAATTTGATGTTGCAATGGGCTAAAGTTGGTAAAATAATAATATTAATTATGGTAATTTTACTAATAAAATAAAAAATAAAGATACAAATTTGTGATTCATTTATCTCTTTACAAAACTGACAACATGGATTTCAATTGAAGACATGAAGGTATTAAATCAGATTTTTTTTGGTATAATTATCAAAGGTTAGTGAACATAATTGGGAAATTTTTACTCAAAATTGGAAAAAAACATAACTGATTTTGTTTTGGGAATGGGCCCTTTTACCGGACCCATATGTTGATGATATTAATCCCTGACAGACCTCCTACATGTGAGGGGATGTCTTTGGTATTACACCTTAAATGGATAGTTCACCCTTTTGACAAGTTTTATTTAAAATAAAGATTATGATTCCCTGAATACATTCTGAAAATATTATAAGAAATAACCGAAATACAGAAATTTTATTACAATAAAATTACCGCTATAGGAACCGGCCATACTGTTTTGCAAACAATAAAAAAGACAGCCCCCTCTGTTGTTTGTGATGTAGGCTACACCCTTCTTTTCACAAACACCAAATACATACATGCTTACAGATTCCGGATCACAATTTTTTTCAAATAATATCAAAATGTCGGTTTTCGAATTTTAAAAAGTTAGCTTAAAATAAAGTTAAATGGTAAAGGAATAAAAATTCTAAAATCCTGTATTTGTTATAAATAATTATTGATTGAACTCGCTTTGCATCAATTAAGAATCTACCCAGAGACATACATAGCACATATTTATATACATGTCTGATATACCCTAGTGTCAGGATTTTTTTCTGTGTGCTTTGATTTCAGTGTAGTGTAGATTCTGAGATATAATCATAGATGTATATCCTTATTAAAGCACCCACTGTGACAGTCCTAATTCAGGAACATGCCATACACAAACGCTTGGGCACTGTGTATAAAGTTGGCTGGCTTGTGTTGTTATAGCTTTGTTTGATGCAAAGGATAAGATTGCTCTCTCTCTCTCTCTCTCTCTCTCTCTCTCTTATGCGCCAATACTAAATACTCCATTATAACTGAGGCATTCAAAATATATAAAGCTTCTCAATTCTCAACAACCCTGACAACGTAAGTCGTTCACATTGCAGTTTTCTACAAGAATCATTATAATTTAGTATGGCTAGGGACGTCCCTGGATTTACATCCACCATGTTTACCACAAGTTTTCATACACTGTAATCTTGTCCCAAATGTCGATGATAGAATAGACCGTGTAACAACAATTCAAAATTATATAGGGCCAAAAAAAAAACCCAGAAATTTTAATTCATTATATATCACAGAAAAAATTTACTTTCGTCATTTGACAGCTGGACATATGTTGTCAGCTGGACATATGTTGTTAGTTTGAGCACTGACCGCTGTATTGAGTGCATGTCTGGCCAAACTGACTCTCATTTTTGGCAACATTTATCAATTCATTTTTTTCAAAAATACATCGCTGAAATTAATCAATTCACATGTCAATTGATCTGTCAACATCTATACCAAATTCTGGAACAGTTATCTAGGCAGTTCTCATTATACCTCTTACATATAAGGGGAGGTCTATGGTTTGACACCTTAATGATTTGAAAATAGACCTCTAACATGTGAGGGGAGGTCTATGGTATGATACCTTATTGATTTGAAAATAGACCTCTTCCAAGTGAGGGGAGGTCTATGGTTTGACACCTTAATGATTTGAAAATAGACCTCTTACATGTGTGGGGAGGTCTATGGTATGACACCTTATTGATTTGAAAATAGACCTCTTCCAAGTAAGGGGAGGTCTATGGTTTGACACCTTAATGATTTGAAAATAGACCTCTAACATGTGAGGGGTGGTCTATGGTATGATATCTTATTGATTTGAAAATAGACCTCTTCCAAGTGAGGGGACGTCTATGGTTTGACACCTTAATGATTTGAAAATAGACCTCTTACATGTGTGGGGAGGTCTATGGTATGACACCTTATTGATTTGAAAATAGACCTCTTCCAAGTAAGGGGAGGTCTATGGTTTGACACCTTAATGATTTGAAAATAGACCTCTTACATGTGTGGGGAGGTCTATGGTATGACACCTTATTGATTTGAAAATAGACCTCTTCCAATTGAGGGGAGGTCTATGGTATGACACTTTAATGATTTGAAAATAGACCTCTTACATGTGAGGGGAGGTCTATGGTATGACACTAGGGACCTGGACACAAACCTCTTACATAACTTTATAAGTCTTTTGTATGACACCTTAAGGATTTGCATACAGACCTCTTACATGTGAGGGGAGGTCTTTGGTATGACACCTTAAGGATTTGCATACAGACCTCTTACATGGGAGGGGAAGTCTATGGTACGACACCCTAAGGATTTAAAAACAGAACCTCTTACATGTGAGTGGAGTGACACACTGCCGGCTGTCCATCAAGAAGTATTAATCACGTAAGATTTTAGATGTACATCAAAAACATGACACAGCTTAGAGATATATCTATTTAACCACAACAGTTACATAAAAACAAGAAGCTAAATACTAATGACCTTCCCTCTAGTTCCTGTTCAACATGGAAGCAATAAAGTAAAAAGTATTCTATATTCTATCATAATAAATGTCATATATATGTACTTGCAGGATATCTATATAGAAAAGTTGTTATGATGTGGTGCAAAAAACTTTCTCAGAAAAAAATATAATGTATTAAGTGTTTTATTGATCAGGTTTTGTTTTTACAGCTAAATGGAAACAAGATCCAGAGATAAAATGTCCCAGAGAAACAGCATAGATATTTACTGCTCCTGTATTCAGCAAGAAAATTAGAACAAATTTCAGTTAAGACATATTTAGACTGATTTAAGTCATTGATTTTCAGAAGAGTCCATTGTTTTTCAGGGGTTGATGAGTCAAAGTACATATAAACTTACCCAGAATGCATACAATGTAGTTGTGTGGAAGAATTATGGCATTACTGTGTGGCTCAATAAATTTGGAAATGTTTTTCTTTCTTTTGTAACAAGGCATCACAAGTGATACTAATCCCTTCACATTGGAAATATTGTAATATACTTGTATAATGGAATGATATAAGATTTGTTAAGTTCTGTTGAGAAATAATTCAAAATTTCATCAAAATCTGACAATGTTGAAATTTTGAACAATCAGAAGCCTCAGTTTGCTAAAGACGGCAATTAAACCCACATCAATGAAATTGCAATCCATAAATAACCGTAAATTCCATATTTCATCAAAATTGAACAATGTTAAAATTTTGACTAATCAGAAGCTTCAGTTAGCATAGATGGCAACGAAACCCATAACACTGAAATTGCAATCCTTTGATACACATTAATGTCAAACTTCATCAAAATTTTAAAATGTAAAAATTTTGACCAATCAGAAGCCTCTGTTTGCCATAGACGCCATCTTTTTATGAAGTCATAATATACATGTGCACACCCAAGCCTAAAATCTTATGATGTTTCATGAAATTCTGTTGAGAAAAAAACTTGTTAGAGTGCTGACAAAAATATTTCAATTAAATAAGCAAAGGGAAATAACTCTGGTCATAAAGGAGAATGGATTGTGAAATGCAAACTCGACCAAGATATTACCATAGTAAACACTTGTATCCAGTTTCCGGATATTCTGTTGAGAAATAAGCTTGTTAGAGCCCTAACAACAAAATTTTAATGAAATAATCAAAGGGCAAATAACTTTGTAATTAAGGGAGCACAGGTAACAAAACGCAAACTCGTCCAAGATATTACCATAGCAAACTGTTGTATAAAGATTCGTGAAATTACGTTGAGAAATAAAATTGTCAGAGTGCTGACAAAAATATTTCATTAAAATAAACAACGGGCAATAACTCTGTAAATAAGAGAGCGCGGGTTACAAAATACGATCTCGTTCCGTTGAGAAATAAAATTATTAGAGAGCTGACAAGCAAAGTGTAACATACGTACATACAAGCCTAATCCTATATTCCCTCAAAACTTCTTTTGCGAGGGGATAATAAGGCTGTTGTGTGGGAACAATACCCCCTCGTGATCATTAAGTATAACCAGAGTCGTAAACTCTTACTTGTAACAATTACACTCCAACCTACAGTAAACCTTGCTTATAACTGCAAATCACTAAATCCTATTAATGGCCTTTGTCCAAAATAAATCTGGGTATGTAAAGTTCCACTGCACGAGTCAACAGACATGTTGATTCATATGCAGGGGTATTCCACCAGGTTGTTTGATACAGTGTCTCTCTTGGTTTACAAGTGATGAAATGTTAACATCCCAATAAAAATAATAAACTACTTCCATGCAAATCAGCAACAACACTAAATGGACACCAACATAACAACTTAAGAAATTCAGAAAAACATCAAGGATTTAAAGAAGATTTTGAGTATAAAAAGAGAATTGAAGGGCAAAATTTGTTACGACTGTCAACATTTTTTAGTAAAATAGCAATTCTAGCAAAAACTTAATAGTTTCATAGATATTAAAATCTAAAAACACATTCTAGGTTTGTCGAAACACACAGCAGGTCAGCAATCAAAAATAGTAAAAATAGAAAAGGTCTCATAAGACTGGTGGTCTTTTATAAGAATGGTCTCTGAAAACAAATACTACTGTAGTTCTACTGTACTAAATCAGTGTAATGTCAGGCTTGCTATATATTGCTGTTATTTAGCTTGAAGATTTCACTTTCATTCACCTTTTCATCTAGGGGAGAATTTGGGAAAATTAAACTGGGAGCAAAAATTTCAAGGCACACAGTAATAATGAAAATAAAAACATGAATAATACTACTAATAATGAAAAGAACAGATAAACATAAAGAAAAAAAAATAATAAAGTAAAACAAAGGAAATACAATAGTGTAAATAAGTGATAACTAACACAAAATTATAACATAAAGAAAATAAAATAAAAAGTGAAACAAAGGAAATACAATAGTGTAAATAAGTGATAACTAACACAAAATTATAACATAAAGAAAAAAAAATAAAAAGTGAAACAAAGGAAATACAATAGTGTAAATAAGTGACAGCTAACACAAAATTATAACTAATGTTAAAACTATGACTAATGTTAAAATTGTAACTAATGTTAAAATTACAACTAATGTTATATGAAAATCAGATTATTGTTTTATAGGGTTAAAATTTTGTTGTTTTAAATATAAAACAAATTCACTGACGTTAAATTTAGCTGAAATAGAAAAACCTGTTTGTAAAGAAACCCGCAACTATCATTAGGTGTAATTTATGTTAATTTTTTTATAAGTTAAAATTCATTGATAAATAAAAACAATGAAATAAATGAAACTTTCTGATTCTTTAGTAGTTAAAGAATGCAAACACAATATAGCTGTCAGTACTTGTTTAAACAAATTAATCAATTAGTAAATGAATGGATAAACAAATGAAATGATTGATTAACAAAAATATTTGACTAACAGCCAACAATCAGGATGCATTTAATTTTGGTAAGAAATGAATTATTGGTATCAGTTTCTACAGATAATTGATGCATATGATTATTTAGATAAGGGTCAAAGGTAAAGTTTTTACAGATCTATTACAAAGATAAAGATTGACATCTGATTAATGCCCTGTATAAACTCTGCCAATCACTGTAGATTGCTGATAACAATGCATAACAAACCACTTCCCATTACCACAACTTGTTAATTTTGTGTTAGTGGATTTAGAAGTATAACGCTGACTTATGTTTTCCACGATATGTTAAATCTGACAATTTTCATTACGTCTCCTTTAACATCGGATCATTTAGAAGCATCCTTAGATCATTGAAAACCCATGTTTCCGGGGTACATATTTGCTGTAAGAATACGTTGTTTACTAATGCTATTAACTGATGATTTCTTTACTTGGAAGACTGGATGATTTAACAATGTCTAATGGTTTTAAACTATGCATGATGGTTTTACACCATTCCATGGTTTTACACTGTCTGATGGTTTTACACTGATATTTTTACAGTCTGATGGTTTTATACTGTCTGATAATTTCAAATTGCCCAATGGTTTTACACTGCCTGGTGGTTTTACACTGTTAGTTTTACACTGTCTAATAGTTTTACACTATGCATGATAGTTTTACACTGTCCGATGGTTTTACACTGTCCGATGATTTTACACTGTCTGATGGTTTTACACTGTCTGATATTTTTACACTGCCTGATGGTTTTACACTGTCTGATGGTTTAACACTATGTCTGATGGTTTTATACTATCTGATATTTTTACACTGTCAGGTGGTTTTACACTGTCTGATGGTTTAACACTATGTCTGATGGTTTTACACTGCCTGATGGTTTTACACTGTTAGTTTTACACTGTCTAATAGTTTTACACTATGCATGATTGTTTTACACTGTCTGATGGTTTTACACTGTCCGATGATTTTACACTGTCTGATGGTTTTACACTGTCTGATATTTTTACACTGCCTGATGGTTTTACACTGTCTGAAGCTTTTACACTATGCCTGATGGTTTTACACTGCCTGATGGTTTTACACTGTATGGTGGTTTTACACTGTCTGAAGCTTTTACACTATGCCTGATGGTTTTACACAGTCTGATATTATTTACACTGTCTGATGGTTTATTTTGAAAAATGTGTGGCCTTGAATCTTCTTTATACAAAATTCTATAAACCTGAGCCTTAGACCCCAGGTCTTCACATGCATTAGACCAGAGCCTCTAGAACCCAGTAGAGCCAGACGGTGAGCTACCAGAAGGCCCCTGCTGTCCGGGAGCCCAGGGCCGAGCAACCCAGGGAGATGAGGACCCCAAATTGGCCAACGCCACCACCAGATCCACCACTCAAACCTACTCCGTAGGGACAAGCACGTGTAACAAACTCCACCATGGTTGCAAATTAAACACAAGGAGTCTTTCCGTAGCTACAGGGGTAGCTCCAGCATGTGGCAAGGGTTCTGAGTAGTCACGCCGCACATTAAATCACCTATAACTGAGTGTCTGATGGTTTAATACTATCTGATATTTTTACACTGTCAGGTGGTTTTACACTGTCTGATGGTTTTATACTATCTGATATTTTTACACTGTCAGGTGGTTTTACACTGTCTGATGGTTTTACACTGTCTGATGGTTTTATTCTATCTGATATTTTTACACTGTCAGGTGGTTTTACACTGTCTGATGGTTTTACACTGTCTGATGGTTTTATACTATCTGATATTTTTACACTGTCAGGTGGTTTTACACTGTCTGATGGTCTTATACTATCTGATATTTTTACACTGTCAGGTGGTTTTACACTGTCTGATGGTTTTACACTGTCTGGTGGTTTTATACTATCTGATATTTTTACACTGTCAGGTGGTTTTTACACTGTCTGATTGTTTTACACTGTCTGATGGTTTTACACTGTCTGATGGTTTTATACTATCTGATATTTGTACACTGTCAGGTGGTTTTACACTGTCTGATGGTTTACACTGTCTGATGGTTTTATACTATCTGATATTTGTACACTGTCAGGTGGTTTTACACTGTCTGATGGTTTTACACTATCTGATATTTTTACACTGTTAGGTGGTTTTACACTGTCAGGTGGTTTTACACTGTCTGATGGTTTTACACTGTCTGATGGTTTTACACTATCTGATATTTTTACACTGTCAGGTGGTTTTACACTGTCAGGTGGTTTTACACTGTTTGATGGTTTTACACTGTCTGATAGTTTTACACTATCTGATATTTTTACACTGTCTGGTTGTTTTACACTGTCTGATGGTTTTACAATGTCTGATAGTTTTACACTATCTGATATTTTTACACTGTCTGGTGGTTTTACATTGCCTGGTGTTTTTACACTATGCCTGATGGTTTTACACAGTCTGATATTTTTACGTGGTCTTATGGTTTTACACTGTTTACACTGTTTGATGGTTTAGCACTGTCTGATGGTTTTACACTATCTCATGGTTTTAGACCTTCTGATGGTTTTACACTGTCTGATCATTTTACATTATCTGATATTTTTACACTGCTGGATGGTTTTACAATGTCTGGGTTAGGGTTAGGGTTAGGGTTAGGGTTAGTTTTACACTGTCTGATATTTTTACACTGTCTGATCATTTTACATTATCTGATATTTTTACACTGTCTGATAGTTTTACACTATTCCTGATGGTTTTACACTTTCTGATGGTCTTATACTGTCTGATGGTTTTACACTGTCTGATGGTTTTAAACTGATGGTTTTACACTTTCTGATGGTTTTACACTATCTGGTGGTTTTACACTGTCTGATGGTTTTATACTGTCTGATGGTTTTACACTATCTGATGGTTTTACACTCTGATATTTTTACACTGCCTGATGGTTTTACACTATCTCATGGTTTGACACTGTTTGATGGTTTACATTGCCTGGTGGTTCTTCACTGTATTGTGGGTTTACCTTGTCTGTTGATTTTACACTATTCCTGATGGTTTTACAATGTGTGAAGGTTTTACATTGTGTGATTTATTTATACTGTCTGGTGGTTGTACACTTTGTCTGATGGTTTAACACTGTCTGATGATTTTACACAATCTGATGGTTTTACACTTTCTAATGGTTTTACACTGTCAGATATTTTTACACTCCCTGATGGTTTTACACTGTCTGATGGATTTACACTGTCTATTGGTTTTACACTGTCTGGTGATTTTACACTATGCCTGATGGTTTTATACTGTGATATTTTTACAATGTCTGATGGTTTTACACTATTTCTGATGGTTTTTTACTGTTTAGTGGTTTTACACTGTCTGATGTTTTTACACTGTCTGATGGTTTTACACTATCTGATTATTTTACACTCTCTGATGGTTTTACACCATCTCATCGTTTGACGCTGTCTGATATTTTTGCACTGCCTGGTGGTTTTTCACTGTCTGGTGGGTTTACATTGATGTTTTTACACTGCTTTGTGGTTTTACATTGTCTGATGATTTTACACTATGCTTGATAGTTTTACACTGTCTGATGGTTTTACACTATGTCTGAATGTTTTTCACTGGCTTGTGGTTTTATACTCTGATGGTTTTATACTGTCCAGTGGTTTTACACTGTCTGATGGTTTTACACTGTCTGATGGATTTACACTGTCTGATGGTTTCACACTGTCTTTTTGTATGTTTGCAGATCTGTTTTGACTTGATTTAACAAGTGGCATGACTATTTAAAGCCCTTGCCAATTATCCCTGTGAGTCTGAGAGAGAGAGAGAGAGAGAGAGAGAGAGAGAGAGAGTGTGTGTGTGCATGTGTGTGTGTGCATGTGTGTGTTTTTGTGTGTGTGTGCATGTTTATACCTTTGCTTGACTGGTTTGTACTTTCAATGGCTTTTTAAGTGCCACTACACTTGTAGAGTGTGATGAAAGTAACCAAGCTGCACATTCTATTTACTTTCTAGAGCTGTGCAAACATGAGATGAACTCTCACCTCTGAAAATCTGGCATGACCAGGGATTGAACCAGAGATCTTCATGTTGATGATCTGTCATTCTACCTACTCTGTCCGCTATTGAAGATCTGATGATTTTTAAAGTGATATAAACTGCCACAATGATTATTTTTGTTCCCTGACATATAGTCGAGAATATGATAAAATGTGTGTTCAAATACATTATCAAACACGTAAAAGATCTTCTTTTCAAAGTTATTTGTTTTATTAGAATTTAAGTTTTCCCGTGCCTTAAAAATTCCAGCTGTATTTCCGTATGCAATGACCTTTCAGATAAACTCTTTTGCCATATCAAATGTACTTCGTAATTCGGTCAGTGGATCTTAGTCATTTACTCAGCTCATTTTTATATTTACTTTTAAAATACAGGACGAGATTTTTATTGGAAAGTACATGCATTATGTAAAATATATGCTTTTCAATGCTACTTTAAATACCTGAAGAAAACTGCATGAATATATGAATAAATACATCAGGTCACTAAAAGAAATTTTTCCAATCTTAAATGTTACCCTGAATGCTAACATTGACAAAATCAAAACAATATAACCGTGTCAAGTATGCATACCTCATGTTTTACAAATGCGTCGCCATGTCCAGTGGAGTTGGGCAGTTCATGATCATAATTCATATGTGTCAAGAATGATAAATGGAACCAGTTAAAAATTGGTTGATATCACCTGATATGCCCGGCATGTGGACAATTTCAGAAGCAAATGTTTTGAAACCACGAAAAGACCAACTTTGCTTGACTTAGGTATGAAATGATGATGTACAAAAATAAACGCAATTGGTAATAATAATAGAATGTACATTAACTGCAAATAGCATGTGTTTATTGGACACTCGATAATCTACATAAAAATTTACCAAAAGTTAATCTGCAATGCTCCAAGTAATGGCGGACAAAGAATAACTGATATTACAGATTACATTTGGCAAGAAAGTTGCAATTTTACACATGCATTTGTTATTCTAACCACCAGATGGTCTCTTTGGAATGAACATGAGATAAAATATTACATAAAATGGGCATGTAAAATTTGTCACCTACAACAGCTCATATCACTTTAAACTGGAAGGTAAGGCTTTACATTGTAAGTTATGATGATTCTCCATCTCAAAGTCTAATGACTTTACGTAAGATGGTCTCATGGCTGACATTGGATAGTTTGCTGCTTAAACTACAAAATATCATGGCTTTACACTAGTTTTGAGTATAAAGGGCCTGATGTGTGGTGGTCCTGATGTATGGAGGGTCTGATGTGTGGAGGGTCGGATGTGTATTGGTCCTGATGGTGGGTCGGATGTGTAATGGGTCTGATGTGTGGTGGGTCTGACGTGAGGTGGGTCTGATGTGAGGTGGGTCTGATGTGTAATGGGTCTGATGTGTGGTGGGTCTGATGTGAGGTGGGTCTGATGTGTAATGGGTCTGATGTGTAATGGGTCTGATGTTTAATGGATCTGATGTGTGGTGGGTCTGATGTGTAATGGGTCTAATGTGTGGTGGGTCTGATGTGAGGTGGGTATGATGTGTGGTGGGTCTGATGTGTAATGGATCTGATGTGTGGTGGGTCTGATGTGTAATGGGTCTGATGTGTGGTGGGTCTGATGTGAGGTGGGTCAGATGTGTGGTGGGTCTGATGTGAGGTGGGTCTGATGTGTGGTGGGTCTGATGTGAGGTGGGTATGATGTGTGGTGGGTCTGATGTGTAATGGATCTGATGTGTGGTGGGTCTGATGTGTAATGGGTCTGATGTGTGGTGGGTCTGATGTGAGGTGGGTCAGATGTGTGGTGGGTCTGATGTGAGGTGGGTCTGATGTGAGGTGGGTCTGATGTGTAATGGGTCTGATGTGTGGTGGGTCTGATGTGTAATAGGTCTGATGTGAGGTGGGTCTGACATGTGTAATGGGTCTGATGTGAGGTGGGTCTGATGTGTGTAATGGGTCTGATGTGAGGTGAGTCTGATGTGAGGTGGGTCTGATGTATAATGGGTCTGATGTGAGGTGGGTCTGACATGTGTAATGGGTCTGACATGTGTAATGGGTCTGATGTGAGGTGGGTCTGATGTGAGGTGGGTCTGATGTGTAATGGGTCTGACATGTGTAATGGGTCTGATGTGAGGTGGGTCTGATGTGTAAAGGGTCTGATGTGTGGAGGGTCTGATGTTAGGTGGGTCTGATGTGTAATGGATCTGATGTGTGGTGGGTCTGATGTGTAATGGGTCTGATGTGAGGTGGGTCTGACATATAGTGGTCCTGATGCATGAGTGGTCTAATGTGTAATGGATCTGATGTGTGGTAGGTCTGACATGTGGAGATCCTGATGCATGAAGGTTCTGGTGTGTAATGGGTCTGATGTTTGGTGGGTCTGACATGTGGTGGTCCTAATGTGTGAAGGGTGGGTCATCTGGTAATATATTGAAGGATTTGATTACTTTTGCACTGATGGTTTAACTTGGAAAGATCTGATGGTTTAAAATTAGAGGGATTATTCTAAAGCTGAGTTTCTGATGTGTGAAATATCTTCCTGGTTTTGAATTGAAAAATCTTATGTGTAGACTGGAAAGTCTGATAGTTTTCCTGTTACATTGTCAGGCTGGGTATTCTGCTTCATAAACATCTTATTTCTTGAAATGTTTGTACAGAAGTAAAGATTACCATATTTATCCTGTCTTAAATTTGCCCTGTCTTAAATCTGCCGGTCTTAAATCTGCCCTGTCTTAAATTTGCCCTGTCTTAAATTTGCCTGTCTTATATTTGCCCTGTGTTAAATTTGCCCTGTCTTAAATTTACCCTGTCTTAAATTTGCCCTGTCTTAAATTTGCCCTTAATCAACAGTCTTATGGAAGGCATGTATTTCCATGCCTCAACTATTTAGCTTGAAAATTGACAGCGAAAAATTGCAGGTATACAGTAACTGACCTGAAGAATCCCTGATACAGTATAGGACATCTGGGTCATTGATAGATGGTCGTTGTATAGGCTCTTCCTGATAACGTAACCAAGTATTAAACCAATGAAGAAACAAACTAACAGTAATAGCACTTTTAACACTCTGCCTTTCTTCCCACTCAGGAAGCCTGTTCCTACTCCTGCCCCCTCCTTTTGCAGGATGTCAAGGTTTTTATACTCAATGTCTACATTATCAGACTCTGCCTCCCATCTGGAAACTTGTTTTCCTTGAACATACTTCACTTTGGAGGGCATTCTGGAAAAAATAGAAAAATCAAAGCTTTTACTGTGATGTAATAACTGGTTTGCCTAAAAATACAGTGGACAACTGTAAATCTGATTTTATTTGCGCCAAGTTTATTTTTGCATAATTTCGTGAGAACTCTCACTCGTGAAAATGAAATTATTGCATAATGAATTATGTTAATTAACCATGAAAGACACAATGGATTTACCTAAACCATGTAAACCATTGATGTGAAGTAGTAACAGAAGGCTGAAACTATGTCAATAAAATAAAATCTAGTATGGTATAAACATGTGTCTATATCATATTTATTATATACAATGAATATGATATAACCCAGACACATGTTTATATTAGATTTTACTTTATTGACATAGTTTCGGGCACCTGTGACCCTGAAATACAAAATGGATTTACCTAAACCATTTATGTGAAACTTGTAGTAACTGGTTTACCCTGAAAGACGCAGTGGATATAAACTTAATCATTGCAATATAAGTGTTCATTTTTGTCAGAGAGGAAATATGTAATTACAGTAAGTAATAGGTCTTAATTAGGGGTCTGTGACATTCCTTTGACCCCATGAAAGTTTGTCACAGTGATCATTAGATCAATAGAGAGTTGTAAACTACTGTGTACCTGGAATTTTCCGCCCTTTTCTGACAGAAAAACTTACCAGCCACCCCCCATCCCCTTCTGTGGTTTTGCTTGACAGTTTTGTTTCAGGTTTAATTCACTCTCACATCTTAGGGCAAAACTAAAGTAGATTAAACAGGTGTGATGATTTCCATGTTTACAGTATGTAGATATTGAGTTAACAATAATGTAAATTTGAGAAAAAACTGATCATTTGTTCATAAGAAGAAGATTTTTAAAGATCTACATTGTACCAAGTTTTGGTGCTTTTGAAGCTTGTATTGGTAGTCAAACTCCTTTTTATTCACATTCTTGAAGCCCACTCCAAGGAACAAGCTCCCTGGCCATATTGTCTTGGTCAGATTTAATGTTATACAGGGTATGTTTGTCTAACTTTGGACACATATCCATAGCTCAATGTCAGAGGCACCTCATCATGAATGTGTAGGGGCTGTTTCATTCATAATTGTAGATTTTGAAACCGTTCCAATGCATTAAGAGAACCACAAATCAAAACTACGAGAAAAACACTTTATAACAGCCATATTGGATTGATAACATCATAGCCACAAAACAATGTCAGTTGTACCTCATAATGAACATATTAGACTTTTCTCTGTTATAACCTTGGACATTTCTGATACATATATGTATATGGACATAAATCAAAATTTGGGGAAAATCAGTATAGCTTAATGCTGACAATGGCAACCATATTAGACTTATGCTAATTAGATACATGTATTTCCCCAGTGTCAAATTTTTGTCAATTTTAGATATAGAATTCAGTATTGCACATTTTAACAAGATCCAGGAGAAAACTCATTGTGTTGCATTTTTTTCTAGATTCAACCTTTTTGAGCTATTTTTACTGGGTGTAATAGTTTTTGGACTTATTTATTTGGAAGCCATATAAAATTTATGCTAATTAGCACTTCTCCCAGAAATGAAATTTGACAAACTTTATTTATAATGTTCAATAAGATCCTTTTAACAAGATGGAGCAAGAAAGACCTTCTGTTGCAATTTGTTTGAGTGTGAAATTTACTACACTGAAAGCGCATCATCCTGACTTCAAAATTCAAACATATACTTACAGGATAGTGCTACTACAACTGCATCTTGTAATATCAATATTGATTTTACATTTCCTTATAAAATTCAAATAACACTAAATTTTTTGATCACAATGAGAACTTGAACAGCTGTACCATATTACCAGAAAACAATTTGCATGGAGATGTCTATGATAACTTTTGTTGATGTGAAATTTGTCAAATATGTCACTGAAAATTATATTGTTATCAGAATTTTGCATCTGATGCCGTATTACATCAATAACATAATAGAATGTGTATACAATGCTCAAGTATAATGTTTGTTTCTTGTAAAATTTACTAATGTGTCTCAGCATTTTAACTGAAATATGTACAACAGAACCTGTCTAGTGTGACTACTGTCATAAAAGGCCACCTGTCTAAAAAGACTACATAAAAATACTGAAGTCTTTAGTCTGTTTGTTTTTGGATCTTATATCTAAATGTGTAAATATTTTATATTCACACTTTTGTATTTATCCTACACAAAAAAATTACCTATTTAAAAAGCATTACCTGGAAAATCAGCATTTCCAGAGAGAAGCCTCTGTTTGTAAGTCCATATAGTATATTTCAATAAGTACAGACTCTTATGATGTGATGTGAACAGGTACTCTAGCTCTGTATGGAGATAAATTTAAAATAGTTAAATAAAACACACAACAAGAATTGTCAGAAAGCAACAATACTTGTCTATGGCAAGACTTCATCTCAGATACTGAAATTTTGACTAAGAAGTAGGTCAAATGACATTGTAGGTCACAAGGTCAAAGATTCCATCAGAGAGGGCTGATTATAAAGATTACACATGCCAACTATTAAAGCTCTACAACTCATATTTCAAAAGTTATAGCCCAGGTAAAAGTTTTTGTCCACAGATGCCTCTGATGCTACCAGAGGTATGACATTAGCTCTCCATACATTTTGTCCAGACAATAGGGAATTGTATCAATCGTACACAATTTTTTCTAAAACATATTCATGTTAGGCCTATTTCATACAGGATCATGTATTTGAAATGTATTCTCAGACAACATATCAATCATTTCATTGGTCAATACCAGTGCTGGATATATGGACATAGAATCTAACAAATGACTGTAATTCATTTTAATTGAAATTAGACAACAAATGTTTAAATCAATTGCAACTTAGTAAATTTAAAGCAGTTGCAGAGAAAAAAAAATATAATGCCATCACCCATGATATGTTAAGACTAAAAGCATAGGAATCAATGCTGTAACTGACATAATCTATCAAAACGTAATTATGAACAAATACAAACAATTAATGCCATCAGTCTAAAGTAAAAAGTAATCCATGTGAACACAGCCATTTATTACCTGGCTGTGAATTAAATATGAGTACACAGGTAATAATGGACTTTTAGCTCTCTAAGTATTGATGATCTACTATTTACCATTGCGCTTTGTTTACAAGATACGGGTAAAAATACTATATCACAGTTTCCCAGCATTTCAAAGTAGTAGGCCTATAGCTACTCTACTTTTAGAGAAAAAAAAGATAATACATAATTCATAGGCCATTTAGTTCATTACAGCAAAGTGCTTTGTCTTTAAATACAAATTTTAAGAGGGCCGAGTGGTAAGAAATCTGCACTTTAAACCACGAAGTCTCTGCCTCTGGTCGATGTGGGGTTAAAGTCCTTCTGGAACCTAAGCTGATTTTGAGGTGAAGTTTGTTGGTTTGCATATGGAAGGATGATGGTCAGTTCTAGGGTACAATGTAAAGGGGGTATCTCCTCCACCATTCAAAACTGACTGCCACCATATAACTGAAGGATTGTGTGGCATAAGATAGTTAAGAGTAGTGTCAAATAGTAATGATAATAATGATGAGAAAGACCTTTCTCTCTTTTATCAAGTCCACTTTATAATGTGGAAAAGGAATAAATTAAAAGAAAGCAACTACCTATTTCAATCAACATTTTGATTTGATTTCGAGAACTAGCCAAACACATATATATAACTCCAAACCTTCAAGTCTAATTAATATCACTACATGTATGCAAATGGTTATGCAGTAGCGATGGGAAATTACAAAAACCATTAGATAATAGCCGGTCTTATACGAGACACTTGGCACAGTGAAAATTAAAAAGGTTATCTCAAGGAAATAAAAAGGAAATTGTTTGTGTTATCAATACACCAATGTAAATCTTGTACCTAACTCTTGTAAAAAACAAATGTCGACACTACTGGAGAAAAATTATGCAGTGTTTATACGGATAATCCAATAATGACTTTCTTACATAAAAAGGACTTTTGAAAGTAAAACTGTCCAGTCTTTATTTGGACGATCCAATAATGACTTTCTTACATAAACAGAACTCTTTAAAGTAAAATTATGCATTGTTTATACCGACAATCTAATAATGACTTTCTTACATAAAAAGGACTCTTGAAAGTAAAATTATGCACTGTTCTGATGGTATTCTGGCTATACTGATAACATATAAAACACATGGTATAGGTTTCCTGTACTGGGAAATTTTACACGATAGACTGATCTCTGTCCACGACTCGGACAAAACAATGGCAATATGGATGGGGGATTTGGCAATTTTGCAATCTTAAATGGTTGGAGGATGGCGATATATGGGTGAAAGCAGTATTACAGGGTTTTATGTAGTAAGGAAATCCATTTCTAACAAAATTATGTTGGTACATGGGGCAGTATATATTGGAGGACAACTGCACTTATAGAAAAATCTCAACTAGATTTTTCGATGATATATGGTATGATTATAAATATTATAAACATAATACCAAAGTTACAATGCTCAAGACGATCATTTCTGTCAATTAGACTTCATCAGTTCAGCTCCAATTTCAAATGTATATCCAAAATCCTTCTCAGAGTAACCAATGTAAAAAGATGATTATCTTAGCTTTAGACAAATTTGAAATTTAAATGGTGTTATCAGTGCCAAATATTACTTTAGTATAAGATTATCAGCTGGTACTGAAATACCAGATACTAGGTATGATATGACCACTTCAATGTTCTGTCAAAATAAACAATTACTTAGATACTAACAAGACATTTTTCTGGGGTTATGAAGAGATTTAGTGTGCTGAATATGTATATAAAATAAAACAAAGATAGCAACTGCACACCATTAGGTGCCATAATGGTTGACTATTTTTACATATACAGATATGCCACTTTATATTATTTCAAACTTTCAATCATATCACTTTAAGTGGCATTTTGGTGGTTTTGAGTGTCTCTCTTACAAATTCAATCACCACACTGGTTATTAAATGAAATGCAGTGATTCCTTGGATCCCACATGAGCTTGTGCTAAAATTTTGATTTAGGCTCATCATCCTTAAAAGGATTTAAATAAAATCACATTTTATACAGGATAAATGAAATGAAATTGACATCAAAATGTTAGTAGTAAAGCACATAAACACGTAAAGTGAAATTGACAGATTTTATTTTAGATTTTAATTTTAGTGGACCATTATTGCTACAAATATCATAACAGATGTTCCATATTATTTCCAGCTCCATTAGGTTGTATTGTACCAGATTAAGTTATATTAGACAGCCAGTGAAAACATCATGTCTCAATGGCTAGATTGCACTATTCATTGATTTTTACTTTCTTCTAGCACAGCATTAAATCAGCCTGGTCTGAAAATAATTTTGATTTTTGAAGTCAATTAAACCAAACTATAATCTGTTTGTACTCTTACAAATGACATAACTGCTGAGAGAATTGATAAAACGAATCCACAGTGCTGCTAAAGCACTGTCAGTGATAAAATACATGATGACAATTATGTAAAGTTATCAAAGCAAAGCAGGACAGAAATGTGACCAGTGGACCGGTTTTAAGTGCTGTGACTAATCTACAAGTGGTCTGGACCAGTTTAGTTTTATCTTTTTCAGTTTTAAGTGCTGGGATTAATTCTACAAGTGGTCTGGACCAGTTTAGTTTTATTTTTTGTAAGTTTTAAGTGCTGTGACTAATTTTACAAGTGGTCTGGACCAGTTTATTTTTATTTTTTGTAAGTTTTAAGTGCTGTGACAATTTTTACAAGTGGTCTGGACCAGTTTAGTTTTATTTTTTGTAAGTTTAAAGTGCAGTGACTAATTTTAGAAGTGGTCTGGACCAGTTTAGTTTTATTTTTTGTAAGTTTTAAGTGCTGTGACTAATTTTACAAGTGGTCTGGACCAGTTTAGTTTTATTTTTTGTAAGTTTTAAGTGCTGTGACTAATTTTACAAGTAGTCTGGTCCAGTTTAGTTTTATTTTTTGTAAGTTTTAAGTGTTGTGACTAATTCTACCAATGGTTTGGACCAGTTTAGTTTTTTTTTTTGAATTGATAAAACGAATCCACAGTGCTGCTAAAGCACTGTTAGTGATAAAATACATGATGACAATTATGTAAAGTTATCAAAGCAAAGCAGGACAGAAATGTGACCAGTGGACCGGTTTTAAGTGCTGTGACTAATCTACAAGTGGTCTGGACCAGTTTAGTTTTATCTTTTTCAGTTTTAAGTGCTGGGATTAATTCTACAAGTGGTCTGGACCAGTTAGTTTTTATTTTTTGTAAGTTTTAAGTGCTGTGACTAATTTTACAAGGGGTCTGGACCAGTTTATTTTTATTTTTTGTAAGTTTTAAGTGCTGTGACAATTTTTACAAGTGGTCTGGACCAGTTTAGTTTTATTTTTTTGAAAGTTTAAAGTGCAGTGACTAATTTTACAAGTGGTCTGGACCAGTTTAGTTTTATTTTTTGTAAGTTTTAAGTGCTGTGACTAATTTTACAAGTGGTCTGGACCAGTTAAGTTTTATTTTTTGTAAGTTTTAAGTGCTGTGACTAATTTTACAAGTAGTCTGGTCCAGTTTAGTTTTATTTTTTGTAAGTTTTAAGTGTTGTGACTAATTCTACCAATGGTTTGGACCAGTTTAGTTTTTTTTTTTAAGTTTTAACCCTTTCATTACTAGAGCACTATGATAAACAATGTATTCGCCACACTACAGCTGTTAAACACATGTCACAAAGAATGCTTATGTACATAAAAAGGATGTTTCATTTAATTCTCGTTTACTTCATGATTTCAATGTAAACATCCCAAAATCAGGCTACTTTGGGCATCATAGTAGTTCAGGACTAGTAAACTTCAAGGGCAGTTCTGGGCACTATAGTAAATAAAGGTAGCATTATTTAGAGGGCAGTTCTGGGCACTATAGTAAATAAAGGTAGCATTATTTAGAGGGCTGTTTTGGGCACTATAGTAAATAAAGGTAGCATTATTTAGAGGGCAGTTCTGGGCACTATAGTAAATAAAGGTAGCATTATTTAGAGGGCAGTTCTGGGCACTATAGTAAATAAAGGTAGCATTATTTAGAGGGCAGTTCTGGGCACTATAGTAAATAAAGGTAGCATTATTTAGAGGGCAGTTTTGGGCACTATAGTAAATAAAGGTAGCATTATTTAGAGGGCAGTTTTGGGCACTATAGTAAATAAAGGTAGCATTATTTAGAGGGCAGTTTTGGGCACTATAGTAAATAAAGGTAGCATTATTTAGAGGGCAGTTTTGGGCACTATAGTATTGAAAGGTAGCATTATTTAGAGGGCAGTTTTGGGCACTATAGTAAATAAAGGTAGCATTATTTAGAGGGCAGTTCTGGGCACTATAGTATTGAAAGGTAGCATTATTTAGAGGGCAGTTCTGGGCACTATAGTAAATAAAGGTAGCATTATTTAGAGGGCAGTTCTGGGCACTATAGTAAATAAAGGTAGCATTATTTAGAGGGCAGTTCTGGGCACTATAGTATTGAAAGGTAGCATTATTTAGAGGGCAGTTCTGGGCACTATAGTAAATAAAGGTAGCATTATTTAGAGGGCAGTTCTGGGCACTATAGTAAATAAAGGTAGCATTATTTAGAGGGCAGTTCTGGGCACTATAGTAAATAAAGGTAGCATTATTTAGAGGGCAGTTCTGGGCACTATAGTAAATAAAGGTAGCATTATTTAGAGGGCAGTTCTGGGCACTATAGTATTGGAAGGGTTAAGTGCTGTAACAAATACTACCAGAAGTATCTTATCTTAACTAATTCTACCTAAAATCTGGACTGATTTAGTTTTATCCTAATTGTGAATATTATGTAGGATTATCCAAGCAAAGAATTTGAGTATTTGCAAGTTATATTATCTTTTTTTGCTAACAGTCTAGACTAGAAACGTCTTATCCAAGCAGACCAGTAAGATGCACTACTGGCTAGTAATACTACAAATTCTACTAATACCCTGAGACAAGGCAGAGATGTAATACTACAAATTCTACCAGTGCCCAACAAGGCAGTAATAATAAAATTTCTACCAGTGCCCAGAAAAGGCAGTAATGTAATACTACAATTTCTACCAGTGCCCAGAGAAGGCAGTAATGTAATACTACAAACTCTACTCCAATGCCCAGACAAGGTTATAATGTAATATTACAAATTCTACCAGTGCCCAGACAAGGCAGTGATGTAATATTACAAATTCTACCAGTGCCCAGACAAGGCAGTGATGTAATATTACAAATTCTACTGCAGTGCCCAGACAAGGCTATAATGTAATTCTACAAATTATACTGCAGTGCCAAGACAAGGTTATGATGTAATATTACAAATTCTACCAGTGACCAGACAAGGCAGTGATGTAATTCTACAAATTCTACAGCAGTGCCCAGACAAGGTTATAATGTAATATTACAAATTCTACAGCAGTGCCCAGACAAGGTTATAATGTAATATTACAAATTCTACCAGTGTCCAGACAAGGCAGTGATGTAATACTACATATTCTACCAGTGTCCATAGCAGTAATGTAATTAAGTTCTGCAACGAATTCTACAAGTATCCAAATGAGGCAGTTCAGTGTCACCTGTTTCTATAATGATACATTGTCACCTGTTTCTATAATGATACATTGTTACATGTTTCTATAATGGTCCTTTGTCACCTGCTTCTATAATGGCCCTTTGTCACCATTTTCTATACTGATACATTGTTACATGTTTCTATAATGATACATTGTCACCTGTTTCTATAATGATACATTGTCACCTGTTTCTATAATGATACATTGTCACCTGTTTCTATAATGATACATTGTCACCTGTTTCTATAATGATACATTGTCACCTGTTTCTACATGTATAATGGTTCTTTGTCACCATTTTTTATTCTATATATTGTCACCAGTTTCTATAATGGTTCTCTGGCACCAGTTTCTATAATGATAAGTTGTCACAAGTTTCTATAATGATACGTTGTAAGAAGTTTCTAAAATGATCAAGATGTTGTTACCTTAGCTAAAGAACTCTCACTAGATTACATAAGGCCATAGAAGTGGTCAAACATTGTGGCACCTACACCAGGTGATGTCTCTGTATAACTGTGAAATTTTTGTCAAAAAGCAAAAACAGCAATAAAAACATAGAAACATGGGACTGGTAAAGTATTGGACAATAAAAAATCTGAAATATGAACTCTAAAATATAGCTACCCTCGACTCTCAATATCTGATAAGTAAATGTAAAAACAGCATTAAAATAAAACATTGAACTGGTAAAGTACTGGACAATAAAAAATCAGAAATATGAACTCTAAAATGTAGTAACCGTCAATATCTTATAAGTTTTGTTTGTTTGTTTATTGTTGTTTAACGTCTCACTCAAGAATATTTCACTCATATTGAGTGAAGAGCTTCAAATTTTGGCCTATGCCCAGCACTTACAACCATTGAGCAGTAAGGGTTCTTTAATGTGCCGACACCTACTGTTACACAGAACCACGGTTTTTACTGTCTCATCCGAAGGACGGGAAACCAACCTGCCGCCGGCTGGACTCAAACTCACGACCTTAGGACCAAGAGTCGAGGACACTACCGACTGAGCCAGGCTGGCTCATCTGATAAGTAAATGAAACCAAAATATTGACAAAATGACCTCCCTCCAGATACATAAATCGCACAGGATACATTTATACATTGCTCTAAGAAGCCAAATCAATAATTGTAAGAAATATATATTGTAACAAGGGTTTGCCTTACAAGCTGAGGTGAATTATACAATTAGCTAAGGTTACAAAATGATTTCACATTGTGGGTTTGATCTTGGTATTTTATTTCTCAGAATTTACTCCAGCGATCTTATATTAAACCATTTTTAAATTTTGTATAAAAATATCAGATAAACGCTGATATATTATAAACAAAAGAAGAAGTATTAGGAAGTTACCAGATATGTTTGATATTATGAATATAAGAGAAAGAGGGCAAAAGAAATGTGAAAGAGGGAGGGATTCAAAAATGAGGAGGTAACAATAAGAGTGTGAAAGAAGGTGGCAAAAAATGAGAGAAGAATACGATGGAAGAAATGTGAGAAAGGAAAAGGAGGCAAATAAGAGAGGAAAGGGAAGGCAAATATGTAAGACAAAATCTGAAATACAGGAGAAGAAAAGAAGCAGAAATGTAAGACAGCCCATGAAATAGAAATGTGTGACAGCCAAAGAAGAGAGAAATCTGAGGGAGTTATTGGAGACAGAAATGTGAGAGAGTCAAAGGTGACAAAAATGTGAGAGAATCAAAGGAGACAGAAATGTGAGAAAGGCAAATGAGACAGAAATGTGAGAGCAAAGGAAACAGAAAAGAGAGCTGGAGACAGAAATGTGAGAAAGGCAAATGTAAAAAAGTCGAAGGACACAGAAATATGAGAGAGCCAAGTATGCAGAAATGTGAGAAAGTTAAAGGAGATGGAATTGTAAGAAAGCCAAGAGGCAGAAGTGTGAGAGAGCAGCCAAGAGGTAGAGATGTGAGGGAGAATGATCTGTTATGTTTTAAATGATGTAGGTCTACATTTATTCTGACAGTATAATAGTACTGCAATGTCAATGTTTTATATGTTACGATTTCTATGTGAAACATTTCAGATGTTTTGCCAATTCTGAAATATGATTATGAAAATACTGTCACTCAGTAGACAAATCATTTAACAGCCATAACATCAAAAGTGTACAAGTCATTTGTAAATTTGTTTAATTTCTGGAAAAATGATCAAATTTACAACTGAACTTGCTTCTGGTTTTAATTTAAAAAGGTAACTTAAAGTCATGAACCTCTGAAAAACAATGGACTCTTCTGTAAATCAATGATTTAGACCAGTCCAAATGTGTATTTAGGGGGTTAATGATATCAAACTATCATCATTTAAATTCTACACAACTGTAAACCAATCACTACTTCTATGATATATACATGTACAATTCTGATAAAAAAACAGTAAAATATTCAACGTTTGTGACAATGAATTTCATTGCTGTTTTAGTCAATACATTTGAATTTTACCTAGCATTAAGACATATTTTCTTTGCTGTTTTATACTTCAAATATTTGTCAAAAAAAAAATCCTATTTTCATTTTGTGGGTCTTAATCAAAGCAGTGCGGCAAATGAGCCTTGAGGTGGTATTAATTCTAGAAATGGGATTAAAATGTAGATGAGGAAATTAAATATTGACACTGTATCTAATTCTAGCTCCAGTAATTAAATCTATGCATGCTGAAATTGAATCAGGATTGGTTGATGATACCTTATGTGTGAACTGGAAAAGAACTAGAAAGTAGGTCTAACCATTAGGACAGATTTCTCTACATGTAATTTATCTGTTAGACAAAGCTAAAGTGAACCATGTATTGGGTCTAATTATATAAAATATCTCAGATACCAAAGTATAAATCTTTAGGATGTCCAGGACACAGATACGAATCTGACCAAAATGGACAAACACGGACCTCTGGAAACCGAGAGGTGGCATATCGGAACATTTATGAAATATAAACTCCATATGTGGGTGACCATGGGATATTACTACTTAAATGTCTAGACATTAGGGCAGATTTCTGTACAAGTAAATTAACTGCTAAACAAAGCTAAAGTGAACCATGTATTGGGTCTATAACTATAAGGACAGATTTCTCTACAAGTACAAGTAAATTATCTGTTAAACAAAGCTAAAGTGAACCATGTATTGGGTCTATAACTATAAGGACAGATTTCTCTACAAGTACAAGTAAATTATCTGCTAAACAAAGCTAAAGTGAACCATGTATTGGGTCTATAACTATAAGGACAGATTTCTCTACAAGTACATCATAAACAAAGCTAAAGTGAACCATGTATTGGGTCTATAACTATAAGGACAGATTTCTCTACAAGTACAAGTAAATTATCTGCTAAACAAAGCTAAAGTGAACCATGTATTGGGTCTATAACTATAAGGACAGATTTCTCTACAAGTACAAGTAAATTATCTGCTAAACAAAGCTAAAGTGAACATGTATTGGGTCTATAACTATAAGGGACAGATTTCTCTACAAGTACAAGTAAATTATCTGTTAAACAAAGCTAAAGTGAACCATGTATTGGGTCTATAACTATAAGGACAGATTTCTCTACAAGTACAAGTAAATTATCTGCTAAACAAAGCAAAAGTGAACCATGTATTGGGTCTATAACTATAAGGACAGATTTCTCTACAAGTACAAGTAAATTATCTGTTAAACAAAGCTAAAGTGAACCATGTATTGGGTCTATAACTATAAGGACAGATTTCTCTACAAGTACAAGTAAATTATCTGCTAAACAAAGCAAAAGTGAACCATGTATTGGGTCTATAACTATAAGGACAGATTTCTCTACAAGTACAAGTAAATTATCTGTTAAACAAAGCTAAAGTGAACCATGTATTGGGTCTATAACTATAAGGACAGATTTCTCTACAAGTACAAGTAAATTATCTGTTAGACAAAGCTAAAGTGAACCATGTATTGGGTCTATAACTATAAGGACAGATTTCTCTACAAGTACAAGTAAATTATCTGTTAAACAAAGCTAAAGTGAACCATGTATTGGGTCTATAACTATAAGGTCAGATTTCTGTACAAGTAAATTATCTGCTAAACAAAGCTAAAGTGAACCATGTATTGGGTCTATAACTATAAGGACAGATTTCTCTACAAGTACAAGTAAATTATCTGCTAAACAAAGCGAAAGTGAACCATGTATTGGGTCTATAACTATAAGGACAGATTTCTCTACAAGTACAAGTAAATTATCTGTTAAACAAAGCAAAAGTGAATCATGTATTGGGTCTATAACTATAAGGACAGATTTCTCTACAAGTACAAGTAAATTATCTGCTAAACAAAGCGAAAGTGAATCATGTATTGGGTCTATAACTATAAGGACAGATTTCTCTACAAGTACAAGTAAATTATCTGTTAGACAAAGCTAAAGTGATGTTCAAAGATACTCCTTCACAGAATGTCAATTTTTAATTTTTTTGTCTTCATTCCAACTTACATGTAATATCATTTAATGTATTGTTTTGCACAGGGTGAAAAAGAGATACAGTCTAGAATATATAAACTATACAGATGTAAAAAATCCATGCAGTTGAAATTCTTTCTTTATTTTTTAGGTAGATATAATTTTGTAACTGATGTTATGTTAAAATCATTCAGCAATCACTTACATGAAAAAAAAGTTTACCCAGTAATCCTCTACATAACAATCTTTAAATTGATAATAAATTCTATATTCCAAAGATATTTATCTACATGTAGATAGTACAAAGAAACTCAGTATGCCTCCTGTGTGAGGTTTTATTGACTTGTCTATATGTTGTTTATAAGACCTTATTTCACTCCTGTAAACACAGTAATCGTTGTAATGACTAGATTCAAGGTCTATTGAATTGTGAGTTGTGTGACAATCTCTGTACTGTATCTTTACTATCTCCTGTCAAGCTCAGCACTAGTTAGGCCTCAGCTGAAACTTGGGAACATGTAAGGAGAAAATCAGCCACTTGTGGAAGGCTGCTGGTATTTTATACACATTTTATTTACCTAAGTTATTCACTCCACCATAAAAAAACTGGCAACCTGATATACGTGGTACATGTATGTATAACCAATAAACACTTTTGTAATAATTCATCTAAATTTCAAAGAATCTGTTATTTTTCTATTATTCAATGCATCTATTAACTGGAAAAAAAAGAATTTGTTCCATAATTTAATTTAAACACCTGTATTCCTAATAAAGATACATATGTGTGATGAAAAAAAAACATCTTTGATGCTCTGAATCTTTCAATAAATGTATAAATACTTTAAAGTCTAGACTCCCATAGCTCAGGCAAATATGTCCAAATTTTTGGCCATAATCAAATCCTGTTTCACTAAGATAACAACTTTTTTGATAGTTTATCATAAAAAAAACTTTTTTCAATAGCTTATCATAAAAATTTACTCTTTTCAATAGTTTATCATAAAAATTTACTTTTTTCAATAGCTTATCATAAAAATTTACTTTTTTCAATAGCTTATCATAAACATTTACTCTTTTCAATAGCTTGTCATAAACATTTACTCTTTTCAATAGCTTATCATAAAAATTTACTCTTTTCAATAGCTTATCATAAAAATTTACTTTTTTCAATAGCTTATCATAAAAATTTACTTTTTTCAATAGTTTATCATAAAAATTTACTTTTTTCAATAGCTTATCATAAACATTTACTCTTTTCAATAGCTTATCATAAACATTTACTCTTTTCAATAGCTTATCATAAAAATTTACTCTTTTCAATAGTTTATCATAAAAATTTACTTTTTTCAATAGTTTATCATAAAAAACTATTTTTTAGAATAGTGTGTCATAACAAAAAGACAAAATGTTAAAAGATACGTAATTTTTAAATTAAAACGTGTCAAATTCTGAGGACAAAGATAACTGTACGTTTATCACTAATAGTAAAAAAAACTATAAAACACTGACTAAATTACATATGTGTATACATACTTCATATGTTACTTTTCTTTTTTAAAATCCAAAATTAAAGTTTTACTGTACATACCTGCCTCCAAACATGGCCAACAAGATTGTTGTCATCTTTTCAAAGTAATTCCTTACTGAATATTACACAAAGCAACTGAAGTCAAAATAGTGTAACTGGCCTCCTTAACAAACACACAACAAGGATGTATGGAGATGTGGAAGGGCTCAATAGTTGCAGACACAGGAATGAAATACCAAATGTTTGTATCAAGTCTCCTGAATATGATACACCATGGATTTAAGGAGGCGTGTATGGAGACTTATTAGTTTACAGTATGGACCTGTACATTTACACTACACTTTACAGATGTAACCACTTGTGTATCAGGTCTCCTTAATATGACAACTTATGCATTAAGACCAATATCAACCAAACAGCATTGAAATAAGATCATTGTATTAGAACTTAATGTAGTCACACCACGGATATATAAAAATTATTCCAGTTGTTCGTCACTCAAAGCTTTGAAATGTATGTTTCCACTGTATATACATGTATAGTATGTACCTGTGTGTAGCAGAACAAAACTTATCAGTTTATACCCAATAATGATGTTGAAATATTTCTATGAACAGCCTCCTTAAATCAATACAGCACTTAATATATAGATTTGCAAACTAGGACTTCCAAAAATGAAGTAATCTAAAATATGCAGAATCTTCAACTTCTGTATGTTGGCTAATATAGTCAGATTGGATCAATTCTGACATTATTTTGTTGGTACAGTTAATTCACACACTTCTATGAAATATTTATATAACTGTCATAAAAGCTTTAGAAATATTTAGTAACTTACACAAACACAAGATATTTTTCAAACAATGTAAAACTGTGGAAATGATGACAATTTTTTTTATATAATGCCCTATAATTAAATCCATGTATATTGAAATTTGTTTCTCTTTAAAATCCCATGTTCTGTCTCTTTTTCCAATATAAACAGCTGACAAATTGTGGTTTAAGATGTCAGTATGATCTTTACAGCCAACTGGAATAATTATTTCTGTTCAAGATTCTTCTTGTCTGGAAAATCCAGTGAAGCTCTCTGACCTTTCATCACATGATGGCTCTTAATGGTCTTCATCAGAGAGTATAACAGTTCCATACAAAATGCTCCGTAACTTCCAAAGTGAATTTCCTGAAGGCATCAACTCTGTGACAGTTTAATATTTAAGATAAGATACTTAACCCAGTACAAAATTACTTTATCAGAATATTAATGTTTATCTTGTGACACACTTAAAAGTATTGCCAGGTTTTTTCCCTGTTCCTTGCTGGTTAATTACACAACCGGTTTTTCCCTCCCTCTCTGTCAATTATATACACAACAGGTCTTTTATCCCGCTCTCCGCCACTTAATTACACAATAGGTCTTTTAACCCGTTCTCTGCCACTTAATTATACAATAGGTCTTTTGCCCCGCTCTCCACCAATTAATTACACAATAGGTCTTTTACCCCGCTCTCCACCAATTAATTACACAACAGGTCCTTTACCCCGCTCTCCGCCACTTAATCATACAACAGGTCTTTTGCCCCAGTCTCCACCAATTAATTACACAACAGGTCCTTTACCCTGCTCTCCACCAATTAATTACACAACAGGTCTTTTACCCTGCTCTCCGTCAATTAATTACACAACAGGTCTTTTACCCTGCTCTCCACCAGTTAAATACACAACAGGTCTTTTACCCCGCTCTCCACCAGTTAATTACACAACAGGTCCTTTACCCTGCTCTCCACCAGTTAATTACACAACAGGTCCTTTACCCTGCTCTCCACCACTTAATTACACAACAGGTCTTTTACCCCGCTCTCTGCCACTTAATTATACAATAGGTCTTTTGCCCCGCTCTCTGCCACTTAATTACACAACAGGTCTTTTACCCCGCTCTCCACCAGTTAATTACACAACAGGTCTTTTACCCTGCTCTCCACCACTTAATTACACAACAGGTCTTTTACCCTGCTCTCCGTCACTTAGCTACCCTACAGGTTTTTTCACCTCTCTCCATCAGTTAATTACACAAGGATGTAGTAAACTGTTTTTCTTTTCATTTTGTATTAAAGTCCTTGTAGGAACAGAATTCCATACATCATGACTTGATGATATTTTCAGCTTGGCAAAGAGTCCTATTGATTATGTTGGAAGTTAAGCAATAGTTATTAACACTGACATCAGCCCATATAAAACAATAACAAAACAAAGCTGCCCTCTTAATTGTTAGTGTCTACAAAATGTTTCCTTTATATACCAAATATAGGCATTTAGAAAATATTTACAAACTCTCTAAATCCAAATTCAATTCATCTTAAAAAAAATTACCATAGCTGTCAAAATCAACAAGTTTTCATTTGTTATATCGTTTGCGATGTTGACAGTGTCACAAATACGCTGTTATGCCAATTTCTGACCAACAGAAGATAAAGGTCCTTGCACTTCCTGCCACAAAAAACAAATCAAGATGCAATGTTCACAACTTTTCATTCCTGGTCCAAACTAATAATTTGGTTTGCTCTTACATCGTCAATATTCATTGTTTTGGAGAAAACCTAGCAATTCATTTATTGCGCTCTCTAACAAAGTTCTATGCCTAACAACCAGTGTCTGTATGGATTCACTTAGTGTTGTAAATTTCATTCTTCAGTTTTCTTCCACTGAGGATTGCTGAGGCAAATGGCTCACTTTAAGAATTGCACTAACATAATTATTTATCTAGCCTGAGATCAGCTGATTGAAGTATTTATTGAACTGTAATTTTGGAAAACTTGTGAGGAAACTTAACATTTATCATGAAATCTATCCATAAGGCTTATTGATTCAAAACATTTAAAAGTAAATGATACATTTGTAATAAATTTTTCTTGATTACTTTACATCTGTTCTCTTTAATAATGTCTAGTTTTGTGTGAATGTACTGTATCAAAGGGGATTATGTAAGCATAAACAAACATGATAGTCAAAAGTAGGCTGTGCTAGAAATAATTGGAGACAATGGCTTCAGACAAAGAATAAAATGTTGTGATGTGAGAAAAAAAACAAACAGTGAAGTTGAGAGTGAACACACAACAGAAAATCATATGATATATGTCAGGGAGTAAGCTGAAAATGGAAATAGTAAAAAGCTTTACAAATATAACCAATGAGAAAGGTGAGAGTCAGAATATGAAAATTCTGTACAGATATAGGCTGTAAGAAAGCTGAGAGTGAGAATATGAAAGATCATTAGATATATAGTCAGTGAGAAAGCAGAGGGTGAGAATATGAAAGATCATTAGATATATAGTCAGTGAAAAAGCTGAGTCAGAATATGAAAGTTCATTAGATATATAGTCAGTGAGAAAGCAGAGAGTGAGAAAATGAAAGATCATTAGATATATAGTCAGTGAGAGAGCTGAGAGTGAGAAAATGAAAGATCATTAGATATATAGTCAGTGAGAAAGCTGAGAGTCAGAATATAAAAGATCATTAGATATATATAGTCAGTGAGAGAATTGAGAGTGAGAATATGAAAGATCATTAGATATATACAGTCAGTGAGAAAGCTGAGAGTCAGAATATGAAAGATCATTAGATATATACAGTCAGTGAGAAAGCTGAGTGATAATATAAAAGATCATCAGATATAGTCAGTGAGAGAGCTGAGAGTGAGAATATGAAAGATCATTAGATATATAGTCAGTGAGAAAGCTGAGAGTGAGAAAATAAAAGCTCATTAGATATATATAGTCAGTGAGAAAGCTAAGAGTCAGAATATGAAAGATCATTAGATATATAGTCAATGAGTAGACTGAGAGTGAGAATTTGGAGAATCATTACAGATATTGTGAGTAAGCTGTTCCTGAGAATATGGAAGATTATTACAGATACAGTCAGTTAGTAAACTGATAGTGAGAATATGGAAGATAATTAGATATAGTCAGTGAGTAAGCCGAGTGTGAGAATTCTGAAAATCATTACAGATATAGTGACCAGTAAGCCAAGAGGGAGACTATGAAAGATCATTAGATATAGCCAGTGAATAACTTCAGAGTTAAGATATTGAAAATCATTACAGATATAGTCAGTGAGTGAACTGAGAGTGAGAATATAGAAAATCATAACAGATATAGTCAGTGAGTGAACCGAGTGAGAATATTGAAAATCATTACAGATATAGCCAGTGAGTGAACTGAGAGTGAGAATATAGAAAATCATTACAGATATAGTCAGTGAGTGAACCGAGAGTGAGACTTTTGAAAATCATTACAGATATAGTCAGTGAGTGAACCGAGAGTGAGAATTTTGAAAATCATTACAGATATAGTCAGTGAGTGAACCGAGAGTGAGAATTTTGAAAATCATTACAGATATAGTCAGTGAGTGAACCGAGAGTGAGAATTTTGAAAATCATTACAGATACAGTCAGTGAGTGAACCGAGAGTGAGAATATAGAAAATCATTACAGATACAGTCAGTGAGTCAGCAGAGAGTGAGAATATAGAAAATCATTACAGATATAGTCAGTGAGTGAACCAAATGAGAATATAGAAAATCATTACAGATATAGTCAGTGAGCGAACTGAGAGTGAGAATATAGAAAATCATTACAGATATAGTCAGTGAGTGAACCAAGTGAGAATATAGAAAATCATTACAGATATAGTCAGTGAGTGAACTGAGAGTGAGAATATAGAAAATCATTACAGATATAATCAGTGAGTGAACTGAGTGAGAATATAGAAAATCATTACAGATATAGTCAGTGAGTGAACCGAGAGTGAGAATATAGAAAATCATTACAGATATAGTCAGTGAGTAAAGGGTAGTTACACTGTACCAAGATTTCCCACCCACCATTAAAAACTGTCTGCCAACACATAATTGAAAAAAATGCTTGCATGTGATATAAAATACCATTGAAGCAAACATACCTATGCAAGACAGCAAATTCTAAGCAATATAGCAGCAGTAATTGAAATACAGAGACAAAGCATAAAAGTATCAAAGTGTTTTTATTACTTGTCGTATAGGTTATCAAACAGACCTGCAACATGCAATATCTCAGATCCTTCAAGACAACATTTCTTTACAAGATCAAAATCTTTGATTTCAAAGGCCACAGTACAACACTTCAGAATAGATTACAATAGTTTTAGGCACAAAAGAAGCCCAGGATCAACAGCCGATATTCTATTATTAATCATGGATGTAAAAGATCCAGCACTCTTGTTGATTGATCTTGAATACATATACAAATGTGAGATTCTAACAAACAAAAGGAATCTTGTATGAAACATGAAAATAAGTGTATCAACTGCACTGCAATGCTACAATATTGACTGGACTTGGAAGAATCAGTCACACGGTATGTACATGTATTATATCTGTATGTACTGGTGTCAACAAAATACAAGAAGAACAAGAAGGGCCTCTGTGACTGAGTGGGTAGAGAATTGCGCTTTCATCCATGAAGTTTTTAATGGAACCCAAGCTGATTTTTGTGAGAAAATTTGCCAGCTTACTTGTCGAAGCTCAGTGGTCTCTGCATGGGTACAATGTAACTGAGTTCTCTCCTCCACCATTATAAACTGGCCGCCACCATTTAACTGAAAAATTGTTGAGTGTGGTGTAAAACACTTCAAATAAAATCCAAAGAAGAACAACAGGCCTGGAGAGCCTTACCTGTCACCTGACACCCCACCCTATCTACATGTACAATCCCTGAACCCAGGGGCATAAACTTTTTTGAACTTTTTTTTTACCACAGAGATGCTATATACATGTATAAAGTTTGAAATGTTCAAAAGTATAGACATGAATCACCTCTATATATAGCAGATATCTGATAGACACAATAGATACAAGTGTTACATGTACCAGATATACTGGACTATATACTTACAAGTGTTACATGTACCATGTATACTGGACTATATACTTACAAGTGTGACATGTACCATGTATACTGGACTATATACTTACAAGTGTGACATGTACCATGTATACTGGACTATATACTTACAAGTGTGACATGTACCATGTATACTGGACTATATACTTACAATTGTGACATGTACCATGTATACTGGACTATACTTACAATTGTGACATGTACCATGTATACTGGACTATATACTTACAAGTGTGACATGTACCATGTATACTGGACTATATACTTACAAGTGTGACATGTACCATGTATACTGGACTATACACTTACAAGTGTGACATGTACCATGTATACTGGACTATACACTTACAAGTATTACATGTACCATGTATACTGGACTATACACTTACAAGTGTGACATGTACCATGTATACTGGACTATATACTTACAAGTGTGACATGTACCATGTATACTGGACTATATACTTACAAGTGTGACATGTACCATGTATACTGGACTATATACTTACAATTGTTACATGTACCATGTATACTGGACTATATACTTACAAGTGTGACATGTACCATGTATACTGGACTATATACTTACAAGTGTGACATGTACCATGTATACTGGACTATACACTTACAAGTGTGACATGTACCATGTATACTGGACTATACACTTACAAGTATTACATGTACCATGTATACTGGACTATATACTTACAAGTGTGACATGTACCATGTATACTGGACTATATACTTACAAGTGTGACATGTACCATGTATACTGGACTATATACTTACAAGTGTGACATGTACCATGTATACTGGACTATATACTACAAGTGTGACATGTACCATGTATACTGGACTATATACTTACAAGTGTGACATGTACCATGTATACTGGACTATATACTTACAAGTGTGACATGTACCATGTATACTGGACTATATACTTACAAGTGTGACATGTACCATGTATACTGGACTATATACTTACAAGTGTGACATGTACCATGTATACTGGACTATATACTTACAAGTGTGACATGTACCATGTACCACTGGACTATATACTTACAAGTGTGACATGTACCATGTATATGGACTATACACTTACAAGTGTGACATGTACCATGTATACTGGACTATACACTTACAAGTATTACATGTACCATGTATACTGGACTATATACTTACAAGTGTGACATGTACCATGTATACTGGACTATATACTTACAAGTGTGACATGTACCATGTATACTGGACTATATACTTACAAGTGTGACATGTACCATGTATACTGGACTATATACTTACAATTGTTACATGTACCATGTATACTGGACTATATACTTACAATTGTGACATGTACCATGTACTGGACTATATACTTACAAGTGTGACATGTACCATGTATACTGGACTATACACTTACAAGTGTGACATGTACCATGTATACTGGACTATACACTTACAAGTGTGACATGTACCATGTATACTGGACTATACACTTACAAGTGTGACATGTACCATGTATACTGGACTATACACTTACAAGTGTGACATGTACCATGTATACTGGACTATATACTTACAAGTGTGACATGTACCATGTATACTGGACTATATACTTACAAGTGTGACATGTACCATGTATACTGGACTATATACTTACAAGTGTGACATGTACCATGTATACTGGACTATATACTTACAAGTGTGACATGTACCATGTATACTGGACTATATACTTACAAGTGTGACATGTACCATGTATACTGGACTATATACTTACAAGTGTGACATGTACCATGTATACTGGACTATACACTTACAAGTGTTACATGTACCATGTATACTGGACTATACACTTACAAGTGTTACATGTACCATGTATACTGGACTATACACTTACAAGTGTGACATGTACCATGTATACTGGACTATATACTTACAAGTGTGACATGTACCATGTATACTGGACTATATACTTACAAGTGTGACATGTACCATGTATACTGGACTATACACTTACAAGTGTGACATGTACCATGTATACTGGACTACACACTTACAAGTGTTATATGTACCATGTATACTGGACTATACACTTATAAGTGTGACATGTACCATGTATACTGGACTATACACTTACAAGTGTGACATGTACCATGTATACTGGACTATATACTTACAAGTGTGACATGTACCATGTATATTGGACTATATACTTACAAGTGTGACATGTACCATGTATACTGGACTATATACTTACAAGTGTGACATGTACCATGTATACTGGACTATATACTTACAAGTGTGACATGTACCATGTATACTGGACTATATACTTACAAGTGTGACATGTACCATGTATACTGGACTATATACTTACAAGTGTGACATGTACCATGTATACTGGACTATATACTTACAAGTGTGACATGTACCATGTATACTGGACTATACACTTACAAGTGTGACATGTACCATGTATACTGGACTATACACTTACAAGTGTGACATGTACCATGTATACTGGACTATATACACTTACAAGTGTGACATGTACCATGTATACTGGACTATACACTTACAAGTGTGACATGTACCATGTATACTGGACTATACACTTACAAGTGTGACATGTACCATGTATACTGGACTATACACTTACAAGTGTGACATGTACCATGTATACTGGACTATACACTTACAAGTGTGACATGTACCGTATTTACAGGATTATTTACTTATAAGCCTGACATGTACCATGTACACTGGACTATATACTTACAAGTGTGACATGTACCGTATTTACATGATTACTTACTTATAAGCCTGACATGTACCGTTTATACTCGACTATGTACTAAAAAGTGTTAGATGTACTTTATATATTCAACTATACATACAAGCATTACATGTACCATATATACTCGACTATGTACTTACAAGTGTTACAAGTGCTATATACTCGACTATGTACTTAAAAGCATTACATGTACTGTATATACTCAACTATGTACTTACAAGTTCTACATGTATAATATATACTCGACTATGTACTTATAAGTGTTACATGTACTGTATATACTCGACTATGTACTTACAAGTTCTACATGTATAATATATGCTCGACTATGTACTTACAAGTGTTACAAGTGCTATATACTCGACTATGTACTTACAAGCATTACATGTACTGTATATACTCAACTATGTACTTACAAGTGTGACATTAAAAACAAAAGGAATCTATAATGAAACATGGAAATAAATGTACCCACTGCACTAATTGTAACAATATTTATAAACTGGACTTAAAAAGTAAAATACACAAGAAGACATAAAATTTGTATCTCAGTTTCAGTAAAAATTAAGAGAAATAAGCTCTTCATGTTGACAGGCTAAAGCTCTCTATTGTTTCAGTTTTTTAACATATATGTTCCCATGGTGATAATATCTTGTTGATATTCTGTCAGTTGATAGAACATTTCTAACCTACATTTGTATGTTGCCAACATTTCAAAGGTGTCAGTCAATTCCTAAAACACACACATCTATCTACCCACGGTACAAACATTACAAATTAAAAAGCGTCAGTCAGTTTGTATAATATACAGATGTATATCTATTATATTATATTTATATTCCATATCATACATATTCCAAATTGAAAAGCGACAGTCAGATTGTAAGAAAACACATGTATATCTCCATAATGTACATATTCCAAATTGTAAAGTGTCAGTCAATTTGTATAATATACACATGTATATCTCCATATAGTCCTATACATGATATAGGCAAAATTTACTATCACTTTGTGTACAATTGTACATGATATAGGCAAAATTTACTATCACTTTGTGTACAATTGTACATGATATAGGCAAAATTTACTATCACTTTGTGTACAATTGTACATGATATAGGTCAAATGTAGTATCACTTTGTGTACAATTGTACATTTAATAATGTTCAACAAAGTAATGACCCAAAACACAATTTTAAATGATAATAAATTTACGACCAAAAATTCCTGTGATAGAGAACCTTTAAGAAATGAGACTATCACAAAAAAGGGATTCAATGTGTTTTTTCTACAAATATTTATTTTTGTTTTTACTACTTACATTGATGTACAATAACAAATGAGGCCTGATGGGCCTTGACGGTCACCTGAGCAGAACATAATTAACTCCCCATGAACACTGACATAATAATAACTGCATGCTAAACATTTTTGCTTCTTTCTCTTTTACTCTAGCTATTACACTTTTCAATGTCAAAAAGCATCCAAAAACATGAAAAATCTGCTTTTCAGGGGAAATAACTCACATTAGGGGTGACCTGACAATTTTGGCCAATTTGACTTTTTTGTAGATCTTTGTGTGCTGAACATTTTTGCTTCTTTCTCTTTTACTCTAGCTATTATACTTTTCAAGATAACGTCAAAAAACATCCAAAAACATGAAAAATCCACAAAAAGGAGAAATAACTCCCATAACGGGTGACCCAACAATTTTGGCCTCACTGAATTTTTTGTAGATCTTTGCATGCTGAACATTTTTGCTTCTTTCTCTTTTACTCTAGCTATTATACTTTTCAAGATAATGGCAAAACACATCCAAAAACATGAAAAATCCACTTAAAAGGGAAAATAACTCCCAAAAGGGGTGACCTGACAATTTTGGCCAATTGACTTTTTTTGTAGATCTTTGTGTGCTGAACATTATTGCTTCTTTCACTTTTACTCTAGCTATTATACTTTTCAAGATAATGTCAAAAAACATCCGAAAACATGGAAAATCCACAAAAAAGGGAAAATAACTCACATAAGGGCCGACCTGGGCCCGGCACCATAAAACTTGAGAATTTACTCAAGTCTGAGAATATTCTCAATTTGGCCTGCTCAGCCAATCAGATTTCAGGATTAGCTAAAGCTGAGCAAGATTTTTAGACTTAAGTAATTCTTAAGTTTTATGGTGCCAGGCCCAGACAATTTCCACCAAAATGAAATATTTGTAGATTTTTGCAAGCTGCTCATTTTAGGGTAATAGTTTTTTCTCTATCTTTAATAATTTTTGAGATACATGTATTAAATAAAAAAAACTGCTGATGCATTCGTTCTATTTTTAGCCATGAAAGCCATGTTTGGTCCTAGCCCCTTTTCATCCACAAGTGTAATGAGGCTTTACATGGTTATACTTTCTGTCAAGTTTGGTTCAAATTGAAACAATGGTTCTGGAGAAGTAGTCAAAAATGTTGAAAATTTTACACAAAAAGAACATATTTTTCATTTACTTCGGTGTCTGTGACTTTGACCTTACACCCCATGACCTTGAAATTTTGTCAAAATGATCCTTAGATAATTCCTAACAACTTTCATATATATCTTTATATACAAAAAGTTGATCAGTTTTGAGTTATTAAACAATTTGTTGTACAATTGTACCCTGCATTACTGAAGTGCCCCCTAGTGGCTTGTTTATCATCAGCTTTCATTTTCATTCACAAACCTTGTAGATATTGACTTAACAATCATGCATACAAAATTTGAAAGTCATTTGATCATTGGTTCACTTGAAGAAGATTTTTAAAGATATACCAAGTTTTGGCCCCTTTTTGAGCCCCTATGAGAGCTAGCCCCTTTTCATTCGCAAACTTTATGCGGCTTCACATGGGGATGATACATGCCAAGTTTGTGAAAATTGGTCCACTGGTTCTTGAGAAAAAAGTCGAAAATGTGTAAATGTGAATGATGGACGATGACAGACAAAAGACGACTGCATTGGGTCACCTTGAGACTTTGAATCAGGTGACCTAAAAATATATATATGCCCAGAAACAAGCAATCTTAAATTTCTATATATTTAGGGGAAATTGCTTGAGACACACAGTTTGGCTATTGTTCATTTGTAAATGATAAAGTCGACCTTACTATTTATATATACATATGACACTTGACCTGACCATATACCTATACCATATATAGGAATACAAGAATTGTTGTGCCTGTATACCTCTTATTTGTTATCATACATCAACCCAAGTAGCAAAAACTGATATATTCTTTTTAGAAAACACAGTTTATGCCCCTTAAAAAGAAACATTTGTTTGATGGATAGGATTATTTTAGTTTTGGGCAGTGAGGATAAGAAAGCAAACTGCAAATTAAATGACCGTTGTTCCTTAACTTGCATAATGTGGACAGAATATTGTGATACACAAAAACAGATAACGGAATTGCAAACTGCTGGGACACTACCATATGGGAAATCAAAAGTTCATTTGCCATAAATGTATGATTTTGGAAATGTCAAACTTGATGTATGTAATATAAATTGCATTGAACATGTAAATATGACCCCTGAGTATTTCACTGTTTATAATATCCATTCTTTTTATGTAGACTTATCAAAGTGGCGGTCCAGTAGGTTCACATTTATATGTTGCAGGTTACAAAGTCTAATCCATGCCAAACTTGGATTGTTTAATACAAGAAAGGAATGTTCCATTGATTTCAGAAGTGACAGACGGAGTCTTTTGTTTAATACAAGAAAGGAATGTTCCATTGATATCAGAAGTGATAGTTAGGTGTCTTTGGTTTAATACAACAATGGACTATTCCATTGATATCAGAAGTGATATTTAGGTGTCTTTGGTTTATACAAGAATGGACTGTTCCATTGATATCAGAAGTGATAGACAGGAGTCTTTGGTTTAATACAAGAATGAACTGTTCCATTGATATCAGAAGTGACAGACGGAGTCTTTGGTTTAATACAAGAATGGACTGTTCCATTGATATCAGAAGTGATAGTTAGGTGTCTTTGGTTTAATATAAGAAAGGACTGTTCCACTGATATCAGAAGTGATAGACAGGAGTCTTTGGTTTAATACAAGAAAGGACTGTTCGATTGATATCATAAGTGATAGTTAGGTGTCTTTGGTTTAATACAAAAAAGGACTGTTCCATTGATATCAGAAGTGATAGTTAGGTGTCTTTGGTTTAATACAAGAAAGGATTGTTCCATTGATATCAGAAGTGATAGACAGGAGTCTTTGGTTTAATACAAGAAAGGACTTCCATTGATATCAGAAGTGATAGTTAGGTGTCTTTGGTTTAATACAAGAAAGGACTGTTCCATTGATATCAGAGAGCCGGCCTGGCTCAGTCAGTAGCGTGCTGGACTCTAGATCGTGAGGTAGTGAGTTTGAGTCTTGCCAGCGGCAGGTTGGTTTCCTGTCTTTCAGATGAGACAGTAAAAACTGGAGGTCCCGTGTCACAGTAGGTGTCAGGATGTTAAAGAACCCTCACTGCTCAATCGCAGTAAGTGCCGAGCATAGGCCAAAATTTGAAGCCCTTCACCGGTATTTTGTGGTGTCTCCGTATGAGTGAAATATTCTTGAGTGGGACGTTAAACAACAATAAACAAACAAACAAACATTGATATCAGAAGTGATAGACAGGAGTCTTTGGTTTAATACAAGAATGGACTGTTCCATTGATATCAGAAGTGATAGTTAGGTGTCTTTGGCTTAATACAAGAAAGGATTGTTCCATTGATATCAGAAGTGACAGACAGGAGTCTTTGGATATATATGTTCATATTAAATTTGAACTGAACTGATGAAGTCTTACTGACAAAAATGATGGCCTTTATCATTTGTTTTGGCCTCTTTTCTAAATCTAGGACTCTGGCACTGTTAATGATATATATATATATATATATATATATATATATATATATATATATACAACTTAAAATACACTAGAACTTGGATGAGTCAAACTTAAATGAGTGATTTTCTCCATGTTTCAAACTATTCACAAAGTCCTGAATAATTTATTTATCTAACGCTATTTATACAAATTTTATAATTCAAACATTTATGAGTCGAATTTCTCGATGTTTTAAATAAATTTTTGGGCCCATTTCTATAAAAACAATATAATTCCTACAAATAATTTGAAGTCCAAATTTACATGTGTACAAAATTCGCTCCACGATAATTCTTCTCCTTCTTATAAACACTCAAATCTTTAATTTCACCAAAAATTAAGTTAAACTGAGCATTAATTATTAATCATAATGATCCGTGTATGTTTTAAATGGTTTTGAAGCTGTCATATACATGTACACCTTACAGAACCTCTAAAACTAAAATACGTATGGTTCTCGGTGACCATCCATGAGTCGAAGTCCCGATGTTTTGAACTTTTCTTGGTGGTCCCTCAAACTTCTACTGTATAAAAATCACAGATCAAAGTACTAATCATGCATAAACAATTACAGTCATCTGATCAATGGTTCAAGAGACGAAGATTTTTAAAGATGTACCAATTTTTTGCCCTTTAGGAGCCCCTATTGATAAAGCCCCTTTTCGTTTGCAAACTTAATGCAGCTGAGCATGAGGATACTTCCCGCCAAGTTTGGTTAAAATTAGCCGACTGGTTACTGAGACAAAGACAAAAAAGTTTAAAAGTTAACAATGGGTGATGGAAGCAGAATGGCTATGGATACCGCATGACGACAGACAAAAGACGATCACAATATGTATCGACTTACAACAGTGAGGGTTCTTTAATGTGCCTGTAGTGTCAAAGACTGGGCCTTTGGTAACATATATAAAACCTTGGATCCTCCACTTGTGAGGCAAATACTTTACAAACTGAGCCACTGTCAGCGGTCAAATCAATTATGGTACATTTAAGGCCACAAAAAATATGATATAGAAAATACCGAACAAAATGAGCCTCTGTCAGTGGTCAAATCAATTATGGTACAACAACAATATACATAATACAGCAAATAAAAAGGCCATAAATAATATTTTATATATATACTATCAACAAAACAGAAATGCATCTTTTATCTAAATAATCAAAAATATCCAAACTAAATTAACTTCTGTTACTAAACATTTGATGTTATTTGATCAATTCATTTTTACCCAAAATAAAGTTTTTATGATCTAGATGCTGAGGGCTATCATGAAAATCAAATTAATTTCATCTATGTTCTTTCTTTGAGAGGAAATATGATATCAGCACATCATAATTTATGGCATAAAAATATTCATCATAAAAAAAGAATTTCCATATCAAGAGCTGGTATTCCCTCCAGGCATATTAAAAAGCTACAATGCTGACATAATGGATCAATTTAGGAATTCTAATAATTTGGTATAAATATTTTGTTGAAATAATAAAGATCATATATTCATAAAAAAGAGAATGAATTGTTGCACCTTGCAGTATTACATTCCAGCAAGATGAAATATGATAGTCTGTGATTGTTCTTTTGTGTAGTTAAATGTTTGACACTTTCTCCCTTTGTTACTTTATTGTTATCTTACATCCCGTTAAGATACTTTTTAATTATTGAAAGATGTTATCAGCTATTGGCAGAGAGCCAGAAATTTGGACAAATGAAGTAAGAGTTCATTACATATACTAAATCAAAGAATTTAATCAGATTTAATTTATTTCTTCAATGATTATAAAATAATTCCATAACTGAACAAGATACAAACAAGCGGCTTTAATGGCAAAGTTGCATCTCCCATAACCCTCTGAGTGAAATACTCTTTTCTATTGTTTAAGATTTATCTATAATGGTCTAGAGAGTTGAAATGGTTAAGAGGCTCAGAGGGGGGAAGCAGCAGGATACTGTCTTTGAGAATTTTTCATTGAAATCTGTGAAGAAATTTTTCCAAAAGAAATACATGAAATTCCTCCAATAAGAAAAACATTTGATTTACTGGTACATCACAAACAGAGTTTCAATTTGCAATTCCAGACTAGAAATAGAAACTGGTTTGTTTTTAGGTCTCCTTACTGACCAATCTAGATAGCCATTTTTAACTCATTGACTCATGTATAACAACAGACTCTTCTTTAAAACAATAACTTTGGCCAGATGAAATGTGTCTTAATGGGTGAATAAATTAATGAACTTGTACAAAGTTGAGGGATTTGGTATTGCCCAAGCAATGGCAGACAGTTATGAAGATTTGTTGAGGTCAGTCCTTGGCACCATTAAACTTAAAAAATACTTAAGTCTAAAAAGTTTACTTTTTATGAGAAATCTGATTGGTTAACAAGTTAAAAATGATTGACTTTTTCCCAAGTTTATGTGGCTCTGGTTTTTTTCCATGGACAGAAATAAATATTTGTAATCCAGGATGATTGCACACACTATGCTTTAGCACTAGGTCTTTTTATCAGGCAGTTTGGTAACCAATCTTTCATTTTGTGGGTTTTTTGGTCAATTTGTTCATGGACTTTTTTTTATGTAACCAGATGATTGTTTTTGTGGTCTTTTTATGGACAGTTTGTAACCAGATGATTGTTTTTGTGGGTCTTTTTATGGACAGTTTGTAACCAGATGATTGTTTTTGTGGTCTTTTTATGGGTAACAGATGATTGTTTTTGTGGTCTTTTGTATGGACAGTTTGTAACCAGATGATTGTTTTTTGTGGTCTTTTTATGGACAGTTTGTAACCAGATGATTGTTTTTGTGGTCTTTTTATGGACAGTTTGTAACCAGATGATTGTTTTTGTGGTCTTTTTATGGACAGTTTGTAACCAGATGATTGTTTTTGTGGTCTTTTTATGGACAGTTTGTAACCAGATGATTGTTTTTGTGGTCTTTTTATGGACAGTTTGTAACCAGATGATTTGTTTTTGTGGTCTTTTTATGGACAGTTTGTAACCAGATGATTGTTTTTGTGTGGTCTTTTTATAGTTTGGACAGATGATTGTTTTTGTGGTCTTTTTAACAGTTTGTAACCAGATGATTGTTTTTGTGGTCTTTTTATGGACAGTTTGTAACCAGATGATTGTTTTTGTGGTCTTTTTATGGACAGTTTGTAACCAGATGATTGTTTTTGTGGTCTTTTTATGGACAGTTTGTAACCAGGTGATTGTTTTTGTGGTCTTTTTATGGACAGTTTGTAACCAGATGATTGTTTTTGTGGTCTTTTTATGGACAGTTTGTAACCAGGTTATCTCCCCATCATTATAAACTGACCATCACCATATGAGTGAAAAAACTAGGTGTGGCATAAAATACCTTTAAGACAACAACAACAACAACAACAACCAAATCAACAACAGTAATCAAGTCAACAACAACAACCAAATCAACAACAACAATAGCAACCTATCAACAACAACAACAACCAAATCAACAACAGCAACCACAACAACAGCAACAAAATCCACAACAACAGCAACAAAATCAATAACCAAATCAACAACAACAAAAACAGCAACCAAATTCACAACAACAACAACTAAATCAATAATATGGAAATATTAAGATACAGTTGATCAAGGATATACAACTAACATAAACCAGACAATCATATATGTATCTTTTTGGATAAAACAACAATTTCCCATAGGTAGTCAATGTTTTTATCAATAATGCAAAAGGGAATATTCAAAATATACTAAAATGAAATAACGGAAACATGAGAAGTGAAATATAATCAAATATTACTCTGTGGCATAATGTTATTGTTGCCGACATTTCTCCATCTTATCTGTAACCAATAGATACACTTCATCTTTTGATCCCCTGGCAATCTCAAACAGAAAATGAACCATAATTGTAAAGTTGCCTATCAGTCAGCTAAAAAACTCAGTACTCAGTTGGAATGATAAGAAAGATATTATTAAGCCTGCGGGAACTAAAATATATGATGGAAACATTACTTTAGGACATTTAGCAATTGTGTGAAGGGATTAGTGGGGCTAAAGTTTTCAAGAAAAAAACCCTGAAAAACAAGAGAAATTTGATCAAATAAAGAATTTGACTCACTGACATTGTGAAACTGTAAACTCATTTTCAACAAATCAGTCGACAGCATGGAAGTTTTCTTCAATGTGTGTCCACATATTGTCTGATTCACATAAGATGAAGGGGAGGAGTGACATTTTGATTATCATACAGATGATTTGACTCACTTTTCAGTTACGACAAGCTGCACAGGAGAAGACTTTTTATTCCTCACTGGATACTCTCTAATGTATGTAGGAACCATTACTCTTACTCATTACTCAGTGGAATTTTAATGTAATGCTTCAAACTCATCTAGGTCCAAAAATGGTTCACGATATTCCCTCCTACTAGGTTATATAGATTTGACTATACTTTGTTATATATCTGCAATATTAGGTGTCAATTTGCTCAGTGGTTCCAGATTTATTGTGTGTATTTCCAATGAGTTATGTATTTAAAACTCCCCAAAGGTGGGAATAAATTTTTTAAACAACATATCTGTAAAATTTGAGGTCAATTGGTTGAATGGCTATTGAGAAAAAGATCTTTAAAGTTCAGCCAATCAAGAAATATTATTTAAATTTGTTTTGTGATGGTGGCAATCTTGGATCAACATCTGAAGAATAACATGAACAAATCTGTTATAGATCTGAATGAGAATTGTTCCTGTAAAAGAACAATTACATTGCCCCATGCTATTTACAAAGAGAAGAAATTTGAAATGTCAGTCAATCAGTTTCTTTGTTTGTTTATTGTTGTTTAATATCCCACTTAAGAATATTTCACTCATATGGAGATGGTGAAGGGCTTCAAATTTTGGCCGTTGATCGTTACTTACGGCCATTGAGCAGTGAAGGTTCTTTAACGTGTCGACAACTACTGTGACACGGGATCTCAAGTTTTACTGTCTCATCCGAAGGACAGAAAAACCAACCTGCCCCCGGCAGGACTCGAACTCACGACCAGAGTCGAGTGTGCTACCGACTGAGCCAGGCCGACTCCAGTCCATCAGAATCAATGCATAAGTTCTGGATTTGACAGCCATTTAGACTTTGGATTGGCACCAAATGAATAAACCTGATAGATATAATACCACATATATAAATATATACAGTAGAACTTTGGTAAGTTGATCTTGAATAAGTCAAATTTCTCAATGTTTTGTACAATTGACAAAGTCCCGAGTAATTTTGCAATTCAATGCTACTTATAAACAATTCATAATTCAAACATTATGAGCCAAATTTCTTCATGTTTTGAATAGAATAAAGAATGTTGAAAATTCTTTTACATAATTTGAAGTCAAAATTGACATGTGTGCTAAAGTGTCCCATGACAATTCTTCTCCTTCTCATGAACACTCAATGTTTTAATTTCACAAAAATTAAATTAATTCTAACACTTATTATTAAATATCATGACCAAATGTATCTTATATAGTTTTGAAGCAGTCAATGCATCTTAAACAAGAGATCCCAGAGGAATCTTTGCGCCCACCATGGAATGTTCTATGTTTGATCTATGACAGACTGTTCTTTTCTCTTAATTTGTGTCTCAACATTGAATTGGAACTTAAATCCATATTTCTATGAGATATTTTTTTCAGAAGCTTATAGCAAAACTGAACTTGAACTGAACATACTACATTTTAAGAGAGAAAGGAATTCAACATGGCCGACAGGTGTCCATCTTGGATTTTGATCTCTCTGAAAATGTAATATGCACATCTAGACCTCAGGGAGAACCTCCCAGTACATTCTGAGAAATACATACTTCCATTGTCAAAATCCAAGATGGCCACCTATCAGCCATGTTGAAATCCAATCTATCTAAAAATGTCATATGCACAACTAGACCTCACAGGGAATCTTCAAATTTCAATGAGATCCAATCAGTCCTTTCTGAGCGGTAACAAACTTCTTTGGTCAAAATCCAAGATAGCCGCCTGTTGGCCATGTTGGATTCCGATCTCTTTGAAAATGAAATATGCACAACTAGACCTCAGGGTGAACCTTCATGTCAAAATTCAAGGAAATCCCTTCAATCAATTCTGAGAAGTAGAGGTAACAATTTCCCTTTGGTCAAAATCCAAGATGGCCACTTGTCAGCCATGATGGATTCTGATCTCTCTGAAAATGTAAAATGTACAATAAGACCTCAAGGGGAACCTTCATGTCAAATTTCAAGGAGATTCCTTCAGTCATTTTTGAGAAATAGCGATAACAAACTTCCTTTGTTAAAAATTCATGATGATCGCCTCTGTCTGCCATGTTGGATTCCAATCTATCTGAAAATGTAATATGCACAACTCGACCTCAAGGGGAACTTCATTTCAAATTTCAAGGAGATCTCTTCAGTCCTTTCTGAGAAGTAGCGGTAACAAGAATTGTTTCAAATTTTTCTAGGTTGTCCGTTGAACTTTGACTCATCGAAGTTCCACTTTAATAAACACTAGCATCAAGTTTGATCCTGATTGGTCCCCAGGCCTCAGGTAAAACTTTATATATGTCACAGACACATAACACTGAGCCAAATTAAATGATTACAATTGTTGAAACTTAATAACTTTCTCTTCAGTTTACCCTTTTTTTTTTTTTTTTTTTTTTTTTTTTTTTTTTTTTTTTTTTTTTTTTTCTTTTCTTCCCTTTTATTATATTTTTTCTTCTTTTTTTTTTTTTTGTATTTTGTTTTTTTTTCTTTTTTTTTTTTATTATTAATTACATTGTTATTGTTATAGTTGCTGTTTAAAACACAGCATTTCAAGACTCAAGAAAAAGACAGTATAGGTAGGCGACACAGCAAGAGAGATTTTGTTATATCTTTGTTATATCACTCTTTATATCCTGTATAACAATGTCATGTGAAGGGCTGACTAATTTTTTCGATCTTTGTTTGTTGTTTTACATCCATTGAGGGTCCTTTTATGCATCACACCCACCATGATACAGGACTTGGATTTAAGTCTCATCAGAGAGACCTGTGACTTTCACTTTGTATGCTACTGAAAACCAGTGATACACTGGTCAATTATATATTTAAGAATTTTTTAATTTTAGACGGCCACTCAAAATTTTTTCATTTATATGGTGGTGGCCACTTTTATTGGTGAAGGAGAGAACCCATTTACAATGTACCCTGAAAAACAGCAAGAGCCTTCTGCAAGTCATTACATAGATTTTGTACAGAGAATACATTAAGATTAAATACCCTAGTTTACAGTACATGAACAAGGGTCTGGGAAATGTCATACAAACATTAAAAATGTTACTAAAGAATCAACAATTATACAAAAACATTGGCAACAAAACCAAACAAGAACAAAGACTGGACATTGAGTCTCCAATTGATTTTACTTTTGATCTAGCCTGTGTGACTGGTGGCAATCATTTGTATGATATATAGGTTTCATACAACTTATACATGGCCATCTCGAGACAACCCATACATGGTAACCTCAAGACAACCCATACATGGCCATCCTCTAGACAACCCATACATGACCACCTCTAGATAACTCATACATGGCCATCTTGATACAACCCATACACTCACCTCTAGATAACTAATATGTGGCCACCTCTAGACAACTTATACATGCACCTCTAGACAACCCATACATGGCTACCTCTAGACAACTCATACATGGTAACCTCAAGACAACCCATACATGGCCACCTCTAGTCAACCCATACATGGTAACCTCAAGACAACCCATACATGGCCACCTCTAGACAACCCATACATGGCCACCTCTAGACAACTCATACATGGCCACCTCAAGTCAACCCATACATGGCCACCTCTAGACAACCCATACATGGCCACCTCAAGACAACCCATACATGGCCACCTCTAGACAACCCATACATGGCTACCTCTAGACAACTCATACATGGTAACCTCAAGACAACCCAACTGGCCAGACAAGTCAACCCATACATGGCCACCTCCTAGATAACCCATACATGGTACCACAAGGTTAACTTATACATGGCCACCTCTAGACAACCCATACATGGCCACCTCTAGATAACTCATACATGGCCACCTCTAGACAACCCATACATGGCCACCTCTAGACAACCCATACATGGCCACCTCTAGACAACCCATAAATGACCACCTCTAGACAACCCATACATGGCCATCTCTAGATAACCCATACATGGCCACCTTCAGATAACTCATACATGACCACATCTGGTTAACTTATACATGGCTACCTCTAGACAACCCATACATGGCCACCTCTAGACAACCCATAAATGACCACCTCTAGACAACCCATACATGGCCATCTCTAGATAACCCATACATAGCCACCTCCAGATAACTCATACATGACCACATCTGGTTAACTTATACATGGCTACCTCTAGACAACCCATACATGGCCACCTCTAGACAACCCATACACAGCCACCTCTAGACAACCCATACATGGCCACCTCTAGACAACCCATACATGGCTACCTCTAGACAACTCATACATGGTAACCTCAAGACAACCCATACATGGCCATCCTCTAGACAACCCATACATGGCCACCTCTAGAAAACCCATACATGGCCACCTCTAGATAACTCATACATGACCACATCTGGTTAACTTATACATGGCCACCTCTAGTCAACCCATATATTGCCACCTCTAGACAACTCATACATGATAACCTCAAGACAACCCATACATGGCCATCCTCTAGACAACCCATACATGGCCACCTCTAGATAACTCATACATGACCACCTCTAGATAACCCATACATGACCACTTCTACTCAACTAATACATGACCATCTCTGATTAACTTATACATGGCCACCTCTAGACAACCCATACATGACCACCTCTAGATAACTCATACATGGCCACCTCTAGACAACCCATACATGGCCACCTCTAGACAACCCATACATGGCCATCTCTAGACAACCCATACATGACCACTTCTAGTCAACTAATACATGACCATCTCTGGTTAACTTATACATGGCCACCTCTAGATAACTTATACATGACCACCTCTGGTTAACTTATACATGGCCACCTCTAGATAACTTATACATGACCACCTCTAAATAATTCATACATGGCCACCTCTAGACAATTCATACATGACCACCTCTAGACAACTCTTGTCTTTAAGAAGCCACCTGTCTTTATAGATTATCTGTCTCTATAAGACATTCTGTCTTTAAGAGACCACCTGTCTGTCACATTTCCATGGTTGAAGGGACTATATCTCAAGACAGATACCACAATGCATTCTGTTTAGTTTCAACCAGAAACTTACCAAACAAAAGCTTGTGATATAACAACATTTGATCAGGTTTTTTTTTCTATCTTAATTTTTATTCAGAAAATGACCTCAATAACTGAAACTTTTAATACTAAAAACAATGGTAAATTTTGTCAATTATCAGATCCCCATGAGATACTGAAATAAAAGGTAAATGACCATAGAGACAAACGAATTGATGAAGAATGACCATAGAGACAAACGAATTGATGAACATAAGAATGCAAAGAATGGTCACTTTTTAGTCCATAGATATCTTAATTATTATAATTACCAAAATAGTATTCAAATTTTCTGAAATTTTCTTAACAGGTACAAAAGATATGATGTCACTGTCAAGTAGAAAATGACTTCATCATGAAAGTGGTTGGTAATTCTGGGAATTGTACATACAACAGGATAAATCAATGCACAGAAATATGAGAAGCCATAAACATGATTTCTACATTATTGCTCACGGTATCTCAGGTGATCTAACAAAATTACTGGCTGACAAATATAGGAGTTTGGTATGACTAAGACGCAGCAATTAAATATATTTCCTGTGTAATGCAGAATGAAATCACTTGATTTAATACTGGAATTGGTTGGCAAATGTTGATTATACAACACAGTAAGCTGAAATTTAGCACAGACAAGTTAACTTTAAAACCCAAGGGTTGAGATAAGGGGTGAAATATCTTACTTGTTTTCAAATATTTAAAGGGGCATTAACTGCGTTTTCAAAAAAATATTATTTTGCTTTTACTTTTTAGATTGATGTGCAATAACAAATAAGAGATATAATACACAGCCACAAATTTATTAAATTCTTATACATTTTGTGAAGATAACGTCAGGTCCAATGTGGTATGCATGTACAAATAGAAAGGTTGAATTAATCATTTGCAAATGAATAATTTTCAAACTGGGTTTCTGAAGCAATTTTCACAAAATACAATATACCATATACCATCCATTAAGTGCCCATGTCCCTACAAGCACCCCTCCTCTTTTTTTTTTTTACATACGATCAAGAATCTTTTCTAGCTGATTGACAAGGAGATTTGGATCTGAAAAACCGTAAGTAACAATTAATATGTAGTATGCCGGCAACAGAATTATGTTGATACATGTCTGTGGTAATAAGTACAACAGCTTTACCACTGTGCCTTTTAAAAATGAACTGCTTTACATCGATTTGACTATTAACTGGTCCTATTAAGCGCCCACCCCTTTGTCATGATTTATATAGTGCCCTGGGTGCTTAATGGGTCAAATATGGTATAGGAAATTAAGAATTGATATGCCTATGTATAGATGTACAAATGTATATCTTGTTTGTTATTATACATCAATCTACAGTAAAACAGAAACAAAACTTTTTGGTAAAAACACAGCTAATGCTACTACAACTCATAATGCTGTAAATTAAACTTATACATTTGTAGACTTACACAAATTTTTTAAAATTAATTAAACGAAAGTTTAAAATCAATTGCCAACACCTAAGTCATCTGAGATTTTAAAGTTTTCTGAATGTTGGGAGAATGTTGGGTAACATCCTTGTGTAACATCAAAATCTGCTGAATGTTAGGTAACACAAAATCCTGAATGTTGGGTAACATCAAAATCTGCTGAATGTTTTCAAAAAATGTTTAACATCAAAACTGCTGGCATCAAAATCTGCTGAATGTTGGGTAACATCAAAATCTGCTGAATGTTGGGTAACATCAAAATCTGCTGAATGTTGGGTAACATCAAAATCTGCTGAATGTTGGGTAACATCAAAATCTGCTGAATGTTGGGTAACATCAAAATCTGCTGAATGTTGGGTAACATCAAAATCTGCTGAATGTTAGGTAACATCAAAATCTGCTGAATGTTGGGTAACATCAAAATCTGCTGAATGTTGGGTAACATCAAAATCTGCTGAATGTTGGGTAACATCAAAATGAATGTGGGTAACATCAAAATCTGCATCAAAATCTGCTGGGTAAATCAAAATCTGCTGAATGGGTAACATCAAAATCTGCTGGGTAACATCAAAATGTGAATGTTGGGTAACATCAAAATCTGCTGAATGTTGGGTAACATCAAAATCTGCTGAATGTTGGTCAAAACTGAATCAAAATCTGCTGAATGTTGGGGTAACATCAAAAATCTGCAATTTTGGGTAACGTCAAAATCTGCTGAAAACATTAGCCAAGATCAATTTTTTAGATAAAAAAAAATTAGCAAATCAGAGGGAAGAAAATAAAGTTATCATACTGGGCAAAAAATGTTGCAAAATAAAACAAGAGGCCCATTTGGGCCACATCACTCACCTGATTCAGTATATTACAAATATAGTGGAACATAGCATAAAGACCACCTCACTTCTAAGATGATAAATATTCAGTCTGTACAACTTTTCTTAATTAACATGAAATAAATCATGAGTGCATCATGATAAATAAATAGGGAGAAAATAAAAGAAATCATACAAAAAATGAATGAAAATGACAGTAGGTAAAAAAAGGTTCAGGTGGATAAAATAAAACATACTGGTCATCGACCAATTCTTGCCAAATGCTTTGAATTTTTATCGTGCATGTACACACATGCAAAATTTAGCAAATTTGTTGTCTTTTCAAGACAAAATGCTGTTCTGATTCCTGAATGAAAAGAAAAAAATAATTTCTCAGACAAACCCGAAAATATTACTGTAGATAGAATAATGCAAGTTGGCAAGAAATGGTTCCTTATCAGTAGAGTAATCAAAGATTATAAAGCTCACCTCAAAACAACATAAAAATATAAATTTTTTACTAAATTAGAAACACTAAATTTGAGACATTTGTTTTGAAAATACTTTATTTTTTAATTTGAATTTCAAAATTAGGACTTTTTGCATAATTTTGGGAAAATACAAGCCATTTTTGCATTGGAAATGGGTCCTGTAACTGGACCCAAAATCAGCCTAGGAAAATCCTTGATATTTAACCCCCCCCCCCCCCCTATACGTGTGACAAACTATTTACAAGGTTGGAGGTTTACTTGATTAGGAAAAAATTTAAGTCAATTCTATTGTTAGCAATCAAGCAAGCCCATACTCATACTGTGTGTATGAGTAGACAAACTGTATTTATTCATTGTTAGTTGGTATGAGTTTATAATTGATATAAGCTATTAACTTTTAAAATTCTATTGTTAGTCAAGCCCATTCTACTGTGTGTATGAGTACAATCTGTATAAGCATTGTTAGCAATCACATACTGTGTGTATGAGTAGTACATATAATTGTCTGTATAATGCTATTATTCTATTGTTAGCAATCTCATACTGTGTGTATGAGTAGTACATATAATTGTCTGTATAATGCTATTAACTTTTAAGTCAATTCTATTGTTAGCAATCAAGCAAGCCCATACTCATACTGTGTGTATGAGTAGTACATATAATTATCTGTATAATGCTATTTTATTTTGATCTTTCGAAAAAGAGTATGATGCACAAGAATGATGTACCAAAAATGACCACAAATATTAGCCAATTATAATATGATTTAGCCAATCTTAAAATAGAATTAGTCAATGACTACATGTACATTGGCTAATGCAGGATGAGCCATGACTTGGTCAATAGCATTATAAGTGCTGAGAGCTAGAAATGGAATATCAGATAGATATAAAACAATACATTCCACATTCTTTGATTTTAGGGTCATAAAACCCCAGTGCAGTCTTTGTGAATTTAAAACATTCAGACATTATGCTATTCCAAACTGAATTTGACTATGTCCCTGTTTACCAAATATTTCTAATCAAATGAAAACAGTTAACTTCCTATCAATAAAAAGTTGTCCCAAAAGCTGCAAAATAATATAATATAGGCCTTCTGTTGAGATAAAACAGATGAAAACATCTTGTTCTTGCCAACATGTATACTTTGTACAATCTCTGGAGATTCAACTTTGGTCTACATGACAGCGATTTATACACATACGCCAGCTTATGTAATGTTTTTTCTTGATGTTGTCCAGAGAACCCCCAAAACTTAGAAAGATATAAAGTATACAGGCGATCTGTCTGAATGTCTGCCGGAATTAAGTTATTTTTTATACAAATTTATCAAATTTTGTCACATTCTTGTGATAACAACCAAGCTCAGTTACATTTCATATTTCTCAAATTGTCAGGTGGTTAGAGGTCAACGTTTATTTTTGTATAAAACTCATGTGTTGATAATTTGATAATTACTGGATTGTGTTGGTGAGCTAAAAAATCAACTGCGATTCAAGTGGGGGTGAAACCCCAGAGGTGAAAGACTTCATGGCTTAAAACATGATGCTGTAATCACTGGTCCACAGAAAAGGAGTTGGTAAAGTGGTGTTGAGAAGTTGATAAAGATGTGATGTCAAAAGTTTACAGAAAGAAGGACTGGCTGATAAACAAATGTCAGATTTAACCAGGATATCTCAATTAATCCTTTGAGTTAGGTGAGCTGAAAATAAGAACAGTTTTTGGCTAAGTCAAGACTTCATCTTCAACTAATTTAATTTTGATAAAATCACAAGACTGAAAAAATTATTAAGGGTATAAAAAAGCAAGAATAAAATTGCTCAGTAAAAATTGTTATTTTGTAATAATTAAATCATTTCACCAGGACCATGTACCTTCCATAGACCTTTGTTAACATATCTTCAGGTGGCCACTCCTATTTTCAAAAGTTGTAATATTGCCAAAGCTTCTATTGGTAAGCTTTTTTGCCTCTAGTTAGCACAGCTGTGAGCCTCAATGAAATTGTGAGGAAGTTAGCCAGTTGTTGGAGGACAGTTACCTTACCCGAAATATATATTTGGTAACCAGGATTTAACCATCACAATTATAAACTGACCACCATTGTATACTATATATAAGAGTGCAACACTATCCAAAAACAGAACTGACCACCATTGTATACTATATATAAGAGTGCAACACTATCCAAAAACAGAACTGACCACCATTGTATACTATATATAAGAGTGCAACACTATCCAAAAACAGAACTGACCACCATTGTATACTATATATAAGAGTGCAACACTAAGAACTGACCACCATGTATACTAACAACACTATCCAAAAACAGAACTGACCCACCATTGTATACTATATATAAGAGTGCAACACTATCCAAAAACAGAACTGACCACCATTGTATACTATATATAAGAGTGCAACACTATCCAAAAACAGAACTGACCACCTATATGAGTACTATCCAAAAACAGAACTACCACCATTGTATACTATATATAAGAGTGCAACACTATCCAAAAACAGAATGACCACCAAACTAGAGTGCAACTGAACTGACCACCATTGTATACTATAAGAGTGCAACACTATCCAAAAGAACTGACCACCATTGTATACAACAACACTATCCAAAAACAGAACTGACCACCATTGTATACTATATATAAGAGTGCAACACTATCCAAAAACAGAACTGACCACCATTGTATACTATATATAAGAGTGCAACACTATCCAAAAACAGAACTGACCACCATTGTATGACTGAGAAAATTGTTGAGTGCAAGACTAAACAACAAAACAAAACTGACCACCATTAACTGGAAAAATTGATGAGTGTGATACTAAACAAAACAGAATTGACCACCATTGTAAAGTGTGTAATTGAAATGATGTTGAGTGTGGCACTAACTACAAACAGAATTTACCACCACTAAAAAGTGTGTAATTAAAATGTTGTTGAGTGTGATACCACACACAAACAGAATTGACCACCACTGCAAAGTGTGTAACTGAAATGTTGTTGAGTGTGATACCACACACAAACAGAACTGACCACCATTGTAAAGTGTGTAACTGAAATGTTGTTGAGTGTGATACCACACACAAACAGAATTGACCACCACTGCAAAGTGTGTAACTGAAATGTTGTTGAGTGTGATACCACACACAAACAGAATTGACCACCATTGTAAAGTGTGTAACTGAAATGTTGTTGAGTGTGGCACTAACTACAAACAGAATTGACCACCACTGCAAAGTGTGTAAAAATGTTGTTGAGTGTGATACCACACACAAACAGAATTGACCACCATTGCAAAGTGTGTAATTAAAATGTTGTTGAGTGTGATACTAACTACAAACAGAATTGACCACCATTGCAAAGTGTGTAACTTAAAATGTTGTTGAGTGTGGCACTAACTACAAACAGAATTGACCAGCATTGTAAAGTGTGTAATTAAAATGTTGTTGAGTGTGATACACACACAAACAGAATTTACCACCACTGCAAAGTGTGTAACTGAAATGTTGCTGAGTGTGGCACTAACTACAAACAGAATTGACCAGCATTGTAAAGTGTGTAATTAAAATGTTGTTGAGTGTGATACACACACAAACAGAATTGACCACCATTGTAAAGTGTGTAATTAAAATGTTGTTGAGTGTGATACCACACACAAACAGAATTTACCACCACTGCAAAGTGTGTAACTGAAATGTTGTTGAGTGCTGACTGTGGCCACCATTGTAAAGTGTGTAATTAAAATGTTGTTGAGTGTGATACACACACACAAACAGAATTGACCACCACTGCAATTGTGTAACTGAAATGTGTTGAGTGTGGCACTAACTACAAAAGAATTAAACCATTGTAAAGTGTGTAACTGAAATTATGTTGAGTGTGATACCACACACAAACAGAATTGACCACCATGTGTGAAAGTTGTTGAGTACTACTACAAACAGAATTGACCACCATTGTAAAGTGTGTAATTAAAATGTTGTTGAGTGTGGCACTAACTACAAACAGAATTAACCACCACTGCAAAGTGTGTAACTGAAATGTTGTTGAGTGTGATACCACACACAAACAGAATTTACCAGCATTGTAAAGTGTAATTAAATGTTGTTGAGTGTGATACCACACACAAACAGAATTTACCACCACTGCAAAGTGTGTAATTGAAATGTTGTTGAGTGTGGCATTACAAACAGAAATGTTGTAAAGTGTAATTAAAATGTGTGAGTGTGGCATTAACTACACCACTGCAAAGTGTGTAACTGAAATGTTGTTGAGTGTGATACCACACACAAACAGAATTGACCAGCATTGTAAAGTGTGTAATTAAAATGTTGTTGAGTGTGGCACTAACTACAAACAGAATTGACCACCATTGTGTAACTGAAATGTGTTGAGTGTGATACCACACACAAACAGAATTGAAATTGTAAAGTGTGTAATTAAAATGTTGTTGAGTGTGGCACTAACTACAAACAGAATTAACACCACTGAAAGTTTACCTGCAATTTGTTGAGTGTGATAAGAATTGACCACCATTGTAAAGTTGTAAATGAAATGTTGAGTGTGATACCACACACAAACAGAATTGACCACCACTGCAAAGTGTGTAACAAAGTTGAGTGTGGCACTAACTGACAAACAGAATGTTGTAAAGTGTGTAATTAAAATGTGTTGAGTGTGGCATACTACAAACAGAATTGACCACAAACAAAGAACTGAAATTATGTACCACACACAAACAGAATTGACCACCATTGTAAAGTGTGTAATTAAAATGTTGTTGAGTGTGGCACTAACTACAAACAGAATTAACCACCACTGCAAAGTGTGTAACTGAAATGTTGTTGAGTTGATACCACACACAAACAGAATTTACCAGCATTGTAAAGTGTGTAATTAAAATGTTGTTGAGTGTGGCACTAACTACAAACAGAATTGACCACCACTGCAAAGTGTGTAATTAAAATGTATGTGGCACTAACTACAAACAGAATTGACCACCATTGTAAAGTATGTAATTAAAATGTTGTTGAGTGTGGTTCTAAACACAAAACAGATTTGACCACCATTGTAAAGTATGTAATTGAAATGTTGTTGAGTGTGATACACAAAGCAATGGTTTATGGGATACAGATATTGATCAGATGTAATATTATGATATAGATTACAAGTGGAAACTGATCACTAACACTATAAACATAACAGCTAGTACAGATAAAATCATCAACAGAGACACATTACAAACAGAACATTTTTATTATCAAATCTATGTGATATATTTTAGATCCGTTTTGCTTGTGGAGTCTTACCCTGGAAATAATTAATCAAGACTCTGGCAGGACAGGACTATTAATAGGTCCTGTTACAGATTACAGCTTCAAGTCATGGAACATAAAAATATCCCTGTAGGATTGTGTGTGCAATTAATCTTTGAGTTAATATATGATTTTTTAAACTAATCATGAGAAGTGTTTGAACATTTATTTCTTCTGCCTGAGTTACTGTTACTAGAAGTATCTAAAGGTTATGTTTTTGTCAAAGTTCAATAAATAAATGACCTTGACCTCAAATGACATGCTGTATAAGTTTATTATGTACATTCAAATATAAATACATAATTACAAATTACAAGTTTTTAAATGTTACAACAACAGACTACTTTGTCAAATTTAACAATCAGATTTTCTGAAAAAAGATGCTGTCACCTGCAGCAATCTTGGGCACATATATTGATTTGACCTCGATCTTTACCTGATGTAACAACTGTTCTAATTGATTACAACTATATTTCTCTTTAGATTTTCCCCCTCTTGTCTTCTTTCGTAATATTCCTTTTTTTCAGTCATAATTCTAACATAAGTCTTTCAGGTCAGTTGTAAAATTTAGATATATATTTTTTCTTAATGCCAAAATACCTGCAGACAAAAACATGAAATATATTTACCAATAGTTTCTACTTCAATAATAATCATGCATAATAATGTTGTGCTTTACACTAATATAAAATGTGCATTAGAACTGCTGGTCAAACTGGCTAAATTACAAACAGTAGGCAGTTTTATGTAATATCAATAGTAAACATGAACATCCTCACACTTGTTTTAACAGATTTTAAACATTCAGAAAGATATTGCATAATATGAAAATACCACTAAAACGTATTCCTGGTGAAACAAATTCTTGCCTTGTGCTACATAAATTTTGAAATGAAAAAGAACTATCTAAGTCTTATTTTCCCTTTGCCTAACAACAGTAACAGTAAAACACAATGATTAACCGTAAAAAGATAAACCTGTCTTTCTTTCCCTTGGGAAAGACAGCTTACACACCTATGACGTCACAGACGCACTATCTATTATTGACGTTTTGTTGATGTTTGCCCTGTTGTAAAGACTGGAAATGAGGGAGAAAAAGAATCAAACATGATTATATGTTGTGGACAGGGAAATCTTAAAACTCTCCAGAAAGAATTTGACGATTCACAATTCGGCAGAGCCTCATTCTGGACAGTAATGTACTTTAAAATGTGGTTTTAAATTTCCCTGTCCACACCAAACAATCATGAAAGATTCTATTAATCGCTAATCCCATCAAGACTACAGACCATAATAGACTACTCCAGTACAACAGAAAAGAGCATACCATATACTTAAAGGGGCATTAGCTGTGTTTACCAAAAACATTATTTCGATTTTGTCTTCTTTTACTTCTTGTATTTGATGTACACAAACAAATAAATATACAGGCATACAACATATTTATATATATATACAAGTGACTCTCGATACCTCAATGTCCTCGGGCCCACCGAAAAACTTTTCAAGTTTCAAGAGTTCGAGGTTTTGAGAGTTCCGGAAATGGACATTTCAACCAATAAAGATACTACAGAAAACAAGGGATTTTGTTTTCGTAAGTCATGTGAATTTTCCATAAACAATCATCATACCTAATTTTCAAAAATAAAAAACTGTGTAAATACGTTATCTTTATTATGTATCCGATTTGGATAAAAATGATCTTTAAGAGTGAAATATAAAGGAATATGTAAATTGGTACTTCAAATAAACTTTGAGGTTTAGATGTTCAAGAGATTGAAAGTTAATTTACTTAATTTATGAAGGAAAAAATCCAAACCTGTATGAAACTTCAAGGTTTCGATGTTCAGGCCATCGAGAGTCACCTGTATATATATATTCCAATATATTTTGTGAAAATAAGATCAGGTCCAGTGTGGTACTCATATACAAATAGTTAATCAACCCAGGTTTTTCTAGCAATTTTAACAAAATATACAGGAATTTAAGAAATTTTATGCCTGTGTATATCTCTTTTTGTTATTATATACCAATCTAATTAGTAAAAGGAAGGGGGTGGGGTGGTATATTTTTGATGAAGAAAAAAACACAAAAAAACAAAAACATCTAAGACTTATAAGTCAAGCAAAATAGTAAAGAGCATACCATTTAGATAATTCAGACTAGTTCAGATCCTTTATTCATATGAAGCAAACTTCATCCAGAAACTGCTGAATCAAAGGAAGAAAAAGCTAGCGATGTCCTTTAATTTGACATTTAGATATATATCGACGACATTTTCTCAATTAATAATGACAATTTTCATACATATGTCAAAGCGATATATAACCCTGTGAACTAGAAATTAAAGATACAACAGAATCAAGGACACATGCTTCATACTTAGACATTTTACTTACTATAGACACAGACGGGTAATTGGCAACTAAGCTATACGACAAACGCAACGATTTTGGCTTTCCCATCATAAATTTTCCACATTTAACTGGTAATATCCCACAGTCATCCACATATGGAGTTTATATTTCACAAATGTTCAGATATGGCAGAGTGTGTACAACAAACATATGAACATTTCATATACAGATGTAAACTACTCACTGATAAATTATTGACATAGGGATATCAAAAAACACATTTGATGTCAATGTTCCGCAAATTTTACTGTCAGTATGATAGTCTTGTCTGTAATTACTCTATTTCACTAAGTGAAATGTTGAGTTGCCTGTTTGATGGCAGTTATTGAGATGTCTGTACCAATGGTGACGAGGATTCATTTCTCACATATTTCATTTGGAACTTCTATATGGACTCAGTGGAATGTCACCTGACATCCTGGACATCCTAAAGATTTATACATGTATTTTGGTATCTGAGATGTTTTATATCAGTACAATAGTAAAGAGCATACCATATAGATACTTAAGACAAGTCCATTACAATAGTAAAGAGCATACCATTTAGATACTTAAGACTAGTCCATTACAAAAGTAGAGAGCATACCATATAGATACTTAAGACTAGTCCATTACAATAGTAAAGAGCATACCATTTTACTTAATACTAGTAAGAGCAAACCATTTAAATACTTAAGACTAGTCCAGTACAATAGAAGAGAGCATACCATATAGATACTTAAGACTAGTCCATTACAAAAGTAGATAGCATACCATTCTGATACTTAAGACTAGTCCATTACAATAGAAGAGAGCATACCATTTAGATACTTAAGACTAGTCCATTACAATAGTAAAGAGCATACCATTTAGATACTTAAAACTAGTCCATTACAATAGTAAAGAGCATACCATTTAGATACTTAAGACTAGTCCATTACAATAGTAGAGAGCATACCATATAGATACTTAAGACTAGTCCAGTACAATAGTAGAGAGCAAACCATTTAAATACTTAAGACTAGTCCATTACAATAGAAGAGAGCATACCATATAGATACTTAAGACTAATCCATTACAAAAGTAGAGAGCATACCATATAGATACTTAAGACTAGTCCATTACAATAGTAAAGAGCATACCATATAGATACTTAAGACTAGTCCATTACAATAGTAAAGAGCATACCATTTAGATACTTAATACTAGTCCATTACAATAGTAAAGAGCATACCATATAGATACTTAATACTAGTCCATTACAATAGTAAAGAGCATACCATTCTGATACTTAAGACTAGTCCATTACAATAGTAAAGAGCAAACCATTTAAATACTTAAGACTAGTCCATTACAATAGTAGATAGCATACCATTCTGATACTTAAGACTAGTCCATTACAATAGTAAAGAGCATACCATTTAGATACTTAAGACTAGTCCAGTACAATAGAGAGCATAAAGAGCTTAAGACTAGTCCATTACAAAAGTAGATAGCATACCATTCTGATACTTAAGACTAGTCCATTACAATAGTAAAGAGCATACCATTTAGATACTTAAGACTAGTCCATTACAAAAGTAGAGAGCATACCATATAGATACTTAAGACTAGTCCAGTACAATAGTAAAGAGCATACCATTTAGATACTTAAGACTAGTCCATTACAATAGTAGAGAGCATACCATATAGATAATCAGTGGTTAAAGGGTTTATCTCTGTCTTTGTCAATCTGAGTGGGTGTGACATTACATGAGCTTAGGATCTCTTTTATGTGTGACAAAATCTGCCTACGTTTTCTGATTTTAGAGTAAAATGATTGAAGAAGAAATCAATTATGCATCACCAAATAATTATTTAAAACAATTTTCTAAATTACTATGTACTTTGAAGTATTTAGGAGTCTTTTATCATGTGATCATCACGTTCAGTACTACATCCTTATTTTGCGTTTAAGTGATGTATTGCTGTCTTCCCAGAATAAGAAGATTAAACTTTTAAAAATGCTGAAACCATCCTTCTTTTTCCTGTGTTCATTATTCAGAGCTTAATTAGACAGTGCTGATTAAATTTCTTGGTTGCCTGTAAATCTTTTTATGGTTGGAAACAAATCTACAGCTGAATTGGAAAACAAAATAATTTTTCTTCTTTTCAAATGGTGAATCAATAATACAGAATTTTCCATCAAATGCAGCTTAAAAATGTTATTGGTTGAAATAAGTGACAATTGACATATTATATGTGTACTTGTAATATATATTTATATATAACCCCATCTGCCATCAAAATACAGGTTCTCCAGATAGGTGGTCTCTCAAGAGAGATCATAATGAAAAAATGTTTCACCAAATTATTTTATAATTGTGGTGTCTTTACTTTTTCAAAACAGGTGATCTCTCATGAAGCCCTTTCTTAGGACCAAGCTACGTGCCAAATTTGGTTGGAATCCGTCCAGTCGTTCTTGAGAAGACATTGTTTAAATAGAAAAGTTAAGGGATAGAAGTGGACTGACAATGATGAACAATGGGGTCATTGCAATTTGCACTTCATTACAGGTGAACTAGAAACAAATAGATTAAAACAATGTTTAATTGCATCACCTTAGAATAGGTTCTGTAAAGAAAAATTTGTTCTTCATATAAAGAAAATACATCAACAACATCCGACAAAATGACGAACATGGAAATGTATTATTTGTATTTGTAACTTGTATCATGTTACTCTAACATAATTAGTAAATGAGAATGTCATCAAATTGTCTGCGTACAAGTCGTAGGAAAGTAAAGACATCAACCAACTATCACCAAAAACAGATTAAAACATGATTACCCTACAAAGCAAACAATTTAGATTATGCAAATTGCTTCAATTATACTAATGGCTTAGATTTCTTTTTTCCACATCTGTCTGGGATGTGCATATAAATTGCGACATAATCAAAGTAAAAAGGAAGGAAGCAGTTAAAAGTTATTTGTTGATATTTTGGGACTTCAGTATTACAGCTGTTCCCCATGTTGCACTTGTTTTCACTTTCATGTTGTGTATTTAAGTATGGCTATTAAGGTCCAAAAGAGATTAATAAAAGAATTATGTTGGTACCATTTTATGACAAATCTTTTTTACAATGAAACATGAACAAGGAATAAAAATTACTTTAAGTTGTCAGTTGGGGCTGAAAAGTCGAATGTGTTTCATTCACTCTGATCAAGCTATTGATGCCAAAAATTTTTATGAAGGTTTGCCCAAGGGCTGATTGGAAACTTGTGGCCTAGCATGTAAAGATTTGACTTTTGTGAGAAATATTTTATCATTTATCATTTTATCAGGTAAAGGCTACACGAATTTCTGGGACAAGGAGTTTGACTTTATGCTCAGTTAATATACTCTTTGGATTCAAACAAATTTTGCAATTCTAAATCATCAGAAGTTTTTGCAAAAAGTAATAACATCTTACATGTAATAACATCTTACATGTAATAACATTTTACATGGTTATATAGATCGACAAATACAACCCCATCTTGACGAGATCACAGTGGTTTGACTTCAGCAACTCCTTGACGTAATTGACAATAACATTAACACTGATTGTCAAAAATATCATCAACAGTTTTAAATTTGTATGACTTGGCAGGGGTGTGGGAAAACTTTTGAAAGTACTCGTCCATCGGGCAAGTATGCATATGAAAAGTACTCGCCCAGGTATACATATAGGACTTGCCTGAAAATAAAAAAGTAGTTTTAAGACTGAAGTAATTGAACCAGAGTTTTTGAAATCCACCGACCTTGCCAGAAAACCAGTGAATTTTACAATAGTCCAGTTAAATCTATCTGATAACTGGTCTAAATGACCAGTAATTGTCCATTTCATTTCAATTGTGTATATATACAGACCAGAAAAAATTTTGTTTAGTTTATCATTGTCTTAAATTTGTATTGCAATGAAATATAATTGTTCAACAGACATTTTGAAATAAAAAAAAAATACTTGTCAATCAGACCAGTGAATAAAGGAATTTCACTGGTCAAAGAAAATTTTTACTGGTCTGTATATATACACAATTGAAATGAAATGGAAAATTACCTTCATATTCAAACACAAAATGCTGTTTTCAACCATTGCGGTTTTTCTCCCTAAAACATGTTTATGGTTTATGAATAAAACATGTTTCAGGTTCTTTATACCCTTAAATAAATTTGAGTATAAAATAACAGGCCTTAAAAATACTCTCTCAAAATCACTTATAATTATAGGAAAAATGAAAACATTAAATTCTCAGTAGATCGTGTAAGAAAAAAAATCACTGACGTTCAGGTGCACTTCATAAGTCACTCAAATTTCACTCTGCCAAAGATCGAAGTATAAAGTACAAAAGTGTTTCTTAACTAAGGTCACAATAAGATAAATTGGAATTAGTTTGCTGTTACAGTAAACATTTAAACAGAATAAATAAACTTGTTCTCCCCTATTTTATGCCGACCACTTTTGTACATCTTACCATGAGGACAAACATGAAACACTCATAGGCTTCTGATTGACATTACACAGTCATTAACACCAGCAGTGATAATTAATTAATCTTGTTAAAAAATTTGTTTATTTAGTGACGAACAGGTGTGTGAGATTAATTACACTGCCCACTTGAAACTGACTGCATGTCAATAAGCATGTGCAATCAAATTATGCAATTTCATTGGTCAATCGCTTTACATATCTGCATATTAAACTTTACATTGACTCTTTTATTTTTAGCTGAGGAAATCATGAGTTATAATAGAAGTTGAAGTTTGACATTCAACTAGGCCTACTTATTTATGAAATTTGTGTCAGCATATTTGTTTTGCCGATGTAAATAAAAATTGCTTCAACTTTTGCATTGGCAATGCCGATTCTCGACATTATTATACAGGGCTGCAGTGTATATGCACTTTTGCCAGTAACAATAAAGGGCCTTAATGCCACTTTCTGTAGTGTCCAAAACATCTTCCACTGCATATATATTGTCATCATCTGAAATGGCCTCCTTCACTTCGAGAATAAATGGGAGCCAGGAGGAAAATCAGGCAAATAAGGGAGATGTTGAACTTATTGAAAGACACAATCATTAATGGCACTCATGTGTGAGCTGGAGCATTGTGCTGGTGAAACAACACACCTTTACTGGAACATTGTTTTGGTGAAACAGCACACATTTCCTGGAACATTGTGCTGATGAAACAACACACCTTTACTAAAGCATTGTGTTGGGTAAACAACACACCTTTACTAGAGCATTGTGTTGGTTAAACAACACACCTTTACTAGAGCATTGTGTTGGTTAAACAACACACCTTTACTAGAGCATTGTGTTGGTTAAACAACACACCTTTACTTGAGCATTGTGCTGGAGAAACAACACACCTTTACTAGAGCATTGTGCTGGAGAAACAACACACCTTTATTGGAGCATTGTGCTGGTGAAATAACACATCTTTACTGGAGCATTGTTCTGGTGAAACAGCACACATTTCCTAGAACATTGTGCTGGTGAAACAACACACCTTTACTAGAGCATTGTGCTGGTGAAATAACACATATTTACTGGAGCATTGTTCTGGTGAAACAGCACACATTTCCTAGAACATTGTGCTGGTGAAACAACACACCTTTACTAGAGCATTGTGCTGGTGAAATAACACACCTTTACTGGAACATTGTTCTGGTGAAACAGCACACCTTTCTTGGAACATTGTGCTGGTGAAACAAGCATAACATTACTGTAACATTGTGTTGGTGAAATAACACACCTTTACTAGTGCATTGTTCTGATGAAACAACACATTTTCACTGGAGCATTGTGCTGGTGATACAACACACCGTTACTGGAGCACTGTGTTTGTGAAACAGTACACCTGTACTGGAGCACTTTGCTGGTGAAACCATCCATTATTCAAACTGCTGTTTGGATTCATGGGTGAAGCGATAGACCAATATAATCTTTCGACAGGGAATGCTTACTCCTCCATGGCACCTGATCCCATCTCTTGGTTTCCAGAGGTCCATGTTTATCCATTTTTGCCGGATTTGTATCTGTGTCCTGGACATCCTCAAGATTTATACTTTGGTATCTGAGATGTTTTATTGTTTTATACATATAGTAAATCTCCTTAGTACAGAAATGTCGGGATCTGTATCAGAAAGATTCAGATTAGCACAGGACATATCTTTCCCATCTGTCTGTCTGTCCATCTCTCTGTCTCTCTCTCTGTCTCTATCTGTGTGTGTGTGTGTCTCTCTCTCTCTCTTTCTCACACACACACATATACAAATAAATCTGACAATTAATGAAAAAATTAGGTACAGAGATATGCTAGGATATTCTACAGCATTGTTTGTTTTATCTAGATATTTCAACAAAAGTGTTGCAGCCAGGAATCCTGATATTTTTCTACGAAAAATCTACATGTAGTTAAAAAGCACCGTACATTTGTTTCCAGTTACATAAGATGCATTAAGATTTTTCTTACAGATGAATAGAGCTTTGAAGCAATTCAGTGTCTACTCATAATGATTGCCTAATCAGGCTGTGATTTACGAAATTTCATGATAATTCCTGAGAATAAGTAATTGGAAGCTTCAGAATTGAACTCATTCACCCAAAAAGACAGACTTAGACTGGTCCAGGTCACTGATTTGTAGAAGAGTCCATCATTTTTCAAAAGTTGACAAGTTAATAAGGACTTCATCATAATGAGGGTTCAAATTATACAATTATACACATGCATAAATATATTCATAAAATTGTTATTTTGCTAGGTTTAAGGATATCACCATTTTGTAAGAAAAATGAGATAATCATAATTTATATGATAAAGATTTACTATTGCCATATCTTTTTTTCCTCAAACATTTTGTCTGGTTACTTTATGTTCTTGTACTACTATGCTGTATTCTATCTTAATTGTTTAATTTGTTCAATTAAATACCAAAGTTATAATGCTCAAGACGATCGTTTCTGTCAATTAAACTTCATCAGTTGTGCTCCAATTTAAAATGTATATGTATATTCTAAAGAGAAAATGGTATCATACAAGGTCAAATAAAAAATTTAAATGTATAGCTGAAATCCATCTAAGAGTAACCACTGTAAAAAGATAACTATCTTAGCTTTACATTTACATTTTGAATTAATATTCAACTAATGAAGTCTAATTGACAGAAATGATCGTCTTCAGCATTATAAATTTGGTATTATGTTTATAATATTTATAACCATTAGGTCGTTGCCACTGCTGGTGGACTGTTTGAGTCTCCGAAGGTATACGTAAACTTAGTACAGTAAAACCTGCTATAGTGGCCATCTCTATATAAGGATTACCTGTTCATAAAGGCCAGTTTGATGTTTGACCATAAGACACAGGTATATTTTTTTTAAATTTTTTCCCAGAGATAAGATTGGGTATTTGAAGGTAAAACTTTAAAGCCAAATAATTGAAACATTGGTATTCATGACATCCATCAGAACATGCTGTTTGTGGATGAATATTCTATTATATAAGGACCAAAACAACCAGGACCAAAACAACCAGGACCAAAACAACCAGGGCCAAAACAACCAGGGCCAAAATTTCCAGGTATACACTGTTGTATTTATAATGATAATTCTGATCGGTGGATACTAAGTTTTGTTTTAAGCTGAGCGAGGAAAAGTTTTATAACCTTGGTCCAAAGTCTTTAAAGATAGATGATTGATCAAGGTAGATTGATCTCCACTACAATAAGTCTTCAGCCATGTAACTGTAGTATGCACAAGAATGTAACCATATCTGTAAGACTTTAATATCATACAAAAGACTGACAGCATCTAGGGACTCCAAATGCACTATGTTTTACATATATATAGATTGAGAAAACATTAAGATGTCTGGCTGGCTGCTACAATGTACATTTTGCAAAATCTTTGCGGCATGGAAAGGTTGGAGTACTTGGTGTTAAACATGCATACATCTAAATGCCATGAACAAACACGCACAGCAATAACAACATAGAAATGGACAATGCTCATGAGAAATCAGGAGACGCAGATGCAATTAGAATGAGATAATAAGAAATTTGATGCATCTCTAGTGCATTTATTATCAACTTATGGTATTTTACAGTTATTCAGTGGCCGCCCTGGGTTCAAACTGCAAACCTCTTGTTTGTGAGAGAATGCTCTACTACACGAAAATAGCAAGTGGTTAAAATATTAACTGACAATCGAAAAAACAGAGCATTTATTATGATAGTTAACCAACATTTGATAACCTTCAGCAATTAATATGAACAGTTAACCAACATTTGATAATCCTTAGCAGTTAATATGAACAGTTAACCAACATTTGATAACCCTCAGCAGTTAAAATGAACAGTTAACCAACATTTGATAACCCTCAGCAGTTAATATGAACAGTTAACCAACATTTGATAACCAACAGCAGTTCATTTGATAACCCACAACAGTTAATAAGAATGGTTAGCCATATTTGATAACCTACAACAGTTAATAAGAATGGTTAGCCAATATTTGATAATCTGCAACAGTCATGAATGGTAAATCCAAATTTGATAATCCACAGCAATTATGAACTGTTAACTGACAATCGAAAAACAGAGCAGTTATTATGACAGTTAGCCAACATTTGATAACAAACAGCAATTAGTATGAATGGTTCACCAACATTTGATAACCTACAGTAGTTATAAATAGTTAACCAACATTTGATAATCCTGAGATAATGAATGGTAAATCAACATCTGATAACCCACAGCAGTTATAAACAGGTGACCAACATCTGATATCAGAGAGCAGTTGTGAACAGTAAATCAACATTTGATAACAAACAGCAGTGAATGTGAATGGTTAACCATCATTTAATAACCCATCAGTTATGAACAGGTAACCAACACAACATTTGGTAACCATCATTTTAAAACCTAGCAGTTTTGATCATTTAACCAACATTTGATAACCTATAGCAGTTAATATGAATGGTTAACCAACATTTGATAACCCACAGCAGTTAATATGAATGGTAGACAAACATTTGATAACCCACAGCAGTTAATATGAATGGTAGACAAACATTTGATAACCCACAGCAGTTAATATGAATGGTAGACAAACATTTGATAACCCACAGCAGTTAATATGAATGGTAGACAAACATTTGATAACCCACAGCAGTTAATATGAATGGTAGACATACATTTGATAACCCACAGCAGTTAATATGAATGGTAGACAAACATTTGATAACCCACAGCAGTTAATATGAATGGTATACAAACATTTGATAACCCACAGCAGTTAATATGAATGGTAGACATACATTTGATAACCCACAGAAGTTAATTTGAACAGTTAACTGACATTTGAGAACCTACAGCAGTTATGAATCATTAACCAATATATGATAATCTACAGCAGTTATCAACGGTTGACCAACATTTGATAACCCACAGCAGTTATGAACAGTAAACAAAAATTTGATAACCCACAGCAATTAATATGAATGGTTAACCAACATTTTATAACCCAAAGCAGTTAATATGAACAGTTAACTGACATCTGAGAACCCACAGCAGTTAATACGAACAGTTAACTGATATGTAAGAACCCACAGCAGTTAATACAAACAGTTAACTGATATGTGAGAACACACAGCAGTTAATACAAACAGTTAACTGACATCTGAGAACCCACAGCAGTTAATACAAACATTAACTGATATGTGAGAACCCACAGCAGTTATCCCTAATACTTCGTCGCATACCATCTAAATGTACCAATAAATTAAAAACACAGTACAATAATTTCATACATTCTTCCTGTGATCGCTTTGAATGAACTGCAATTTACATGACAAAAAACATTAAAATCATATAAAAATAAACATGAAAACAGTCAGAAATTGTAATGGTTGGATATACCATTTAATCTCCTGCTTGTTGTTTCTCTTCTTTAGCACATCAATTGTAGGGATACTGCCATTGCCCATGGTTTATCTGTAAGATACTGTAATAATGTCTGTTTTTAATCCCTAGCCACTGGATGACAGCGAGAGCTCACAAATTATTTTCCCATTCTAGAAATTGTCAATAATGTTTACATCATTTCTATGTCCCTTTTTTTGTAATAAGGAAATGTATTGCCTCAAAACTAGATAATTTCTTCTCTTTAATGATTTGACTGTTAAGAAAACAAGATAACTTTCCATGAGATACCAAATTTATTTAATTAATCAGGAAGCACATATCTTCTGACTAGACATAAAGAACAGGAGATATAACACTGCCTCCAGATGCTCACCTGAGCTACAAAGGGAAAGGATTATACATCTACATACTGTGTTGGAGGGTATTCTTTTGTTTTTATGACCTGCAGCAATTATATTTCACTATCTTTAATTTTTCTTCTATCAGATTTTCCAATACATCAAGATCTTCATGACAAACTCAATCCATGTCATGTTTGCTGGGTCCTGTACCAGGATTTTCTATAGCTTGAGAATATTCTTTAAATGGTCAAATTGATTGTAAAGGATATTTACAGAGAAACTGCCATGATTGCAGAGGGTATTTACAGGAATATAGCAATGATTTTAGTGGGTATATACAAGATTACAACAATGATTGTAGAAGGTATTTACAGAGAAACTGCAATGATTGTAGAGGGTATATACAGAAATACAGCAATGATTGTAGAGGGTATATACAGAAATACAGCAATGATTGTAGAGGGTATATACAGAAATACAGCAATAATTATAGAGGTTATATACAGAAATACAGCAATGATTGTAGAGGGTATATACAGAAATACAGCAATGATTGTAGAGGGTAAATACAGGAATACAGCAATGATTGTAGAGGGTAAATACAGGAATACAGCAATGATTGTAGAGGGTATATACAGGAATACAGCAATGATTGTAGAGGGTATATACAGAAATACAGCAATGATTGTAGAGGGTATATACAGAAATACAGCAATGATTGTAGAGGGTATATACAGAAATACAGCAATGATTGTAGAGGGTATATACAGAAATACAGCAATGATTGTAGAGGGTATATACAGAAATACAGCAATGATTGTAGAGGGTATATACAGAAATACAGCAATGATTGTAGAGGGTATATACAGAAATACAGCAATGATTGTAGTGGGTAAATACAGGAATAAAGCAATGATTGTAGTGGGTATATACAGAAATACAGCAATGATTGTAGAGGGTATATACAGGAATAAAGCAATGATTGTAGAGGGTATATACAGAAATACAGCAATGATTGTAGTGGGTATATACAGAAATACAGCAATGATTGTAGAGGGTATATACAGAAATACAGCAATGATTGTAGTGGGTAAATACAGGAATAAAGCAATGATTGTAGAGGGTATATACAGAAATACAGCAATGATTGTAGAGGGTATATACAGAAATGCAGCAATGATTGTAGAGGGTATATACAGAAATACAGCAATGATTGTAGAGAGTATATACAGGAATACAGCTATGATTATAGAGGGTATATACAGGAATACAGCTATGATTATAGAGAGTATATACAGGAATACAGCTATGATTATAGAGAGTATATACAGGAATACAGCTATGATTATAGAGGGTATATACAGGAATACAGCTATGATTATAGAGGGTATATACAGGAATACAACTATGATAATAGAGGGTATAAACAGGAATGCAGCTATGATTATAGAGAGTATATGCAGGGATACAGCTATGATTATAGAGGGTATATACAGGAATACAGCTATGATTATAGATGGTATATACAGGAATACAGCAATCATTGTAGAGGGTTTATACAGGGATACATCCATTACTATAGAGGGTATATATAGGAATACATCAATTATTGTAGAGGTTATTTACAAGGGTCCAGTAATTAATGTAGGTGGTATTCACAGAAATACAGCAATTATTCTAGAGTGCTATTTACATGGATATAGCAATGATTAGAAAATGTTTTACTAGTATCCAACATTAATATATTTTAATAATGGGTGCAAGCACATCAGAAACAGGATGAATATTGGCAAAGCATTAATCTTCATCATTTTTATCTATCCAATCTTTTTTTTATTTCTAATTCAGATATCATACATTTACAGCACACTAAAGTTAATGCTGCCATTTGCAAATGTGCCAAACAGAGAAAACTTTACATTTATAAATGTTTCAGGTTACTTTATTTGATATTATTTCAATCAAAATGTTAGCAACATACTATGAAATAATATCTCATTCCATTTTGTTGAGTAGTATATTCATGTATTTCAGTCTGTATTTCACAGGAGATATGACTGTCGCAATACACTCAGAAATCAATATTTGTATTAGAGTTACTAACTCTATGTCAAGATTTAAATGAGAGTTACCTCCCTTCTCATATTCTGATTACCGTAAGTCTACATGTACGAAGATAACTGGCATGTGATTACAAATATGATCTTAATGGTTTTAAAACAGGTGTGTTTTTGGCTGAGCCTGAACTGTTGTAAGCAAAAATTTCACCAGGCTGTATCATTATTCTCTGATCCAGAACTGTTTTGGTCTTATCTATATTTCTGTTTGCCCTTAGTAAAATCTGTGGCCTAGCTAGAAATATTTCTGACTATGAAATATATATATTTTATTGGCAAAGGGATATCAAAAACTGCATTTGATGTCAATGTTCTGCAAATTTTATGGTCGGTATAACAGTCTTGTTTGCGATTACTCTGTTTCACTACGTGAAATGTTGAGTTGCCTGTTTGATGGCGGTTGTTAAAATGTCTGTACCAATTGTGATGAAGATTCGTTCCTCACATATTTCATTTGGATTTGACTGTGGACTCACGGTGAGTGTGATCGGTCAACAGGGGATGCTTACTCCTCCATGGCACCTGATCCCACCCCTTGATTTCCAGAGGTCCAGGTTTTGTCCATTTTTTGCTGGAGTTGTATGGGCTAAGACCCAATGCTCTACAGATTTATATAGAATTAACAGTGGACTAAGACCTAATGCTCTACAGATTTATATAGAATTAACAGTGGACTAAGACACAATCTCTACAGATTTAAACAGGATTAACAGTGGACTAAGACACAATCTCTACAGATTTAAACAGGATTAACAGTGGACTAAGACCCAATCTCTACAGATTTAAACAGGATTAACAGTGTGGTCTAAGACTTAACACTGGGCTAAAAGCCAATACTTGAACAGATAATTCTTCTGTTTTTATAACAAGTGCCGAGTGGACACAGGTACAGAGGGCTCATTAGATTACATCATCTAGTCTGAACACCTAATTCTTCTGTTTATAACAAGTGGAAACAGGTACAGAGGGGCTCATTAGATTACATCATCTAGTCTGAACACCTAATTCTTCTGTTTATAACAAGTGGAAACAGGTACAGAGGGGCTCATTAGATTACATCATCTAGCCTGAACACCTAATTCTTCTGTTTATAACAAGTGGAAACAGGTACAGAGGGGCTCATTAGATTACATCATCTAGCCTGAACACCTAATTCTTCTGTTTATAACAAGTGGAAACAGGTACAGAGAGGGGCTCATTAGATTACATCATCTAGCCTGAACACCTAATTCTTCTGTTTATAACAAGTGGAAACAGGTACAGAGGGGCTCATTAGATTACATCATCTAGCCTGAACACCTAATTCTTCTGTTTATAACAAGTGGAAACAGGTACAGAGGGGCTCATTAGATTACATCATCTAGCCTGAACACCTAATTCTTCTGTTTATAACAAGTGGAAACAGGTACAGAGGGGCTCATTAGATTACATCATCTAGCCTAAACACCTAATTCTTCTGTTTATAACAAGTGGAAACAGGTACAGAGGGGCTCATTAGATTACATCATCTAGCCTGAACATCTAATTCTTCTGTTTATAACAAGTGGAAACAGGTACAGAGGGGCTCATTAGATTACATCATCTAGCCAGAACACCTAATTCTTCTGTTTATAACAAGTGGACACATGGACAGAGGGGTTAATAAGATTATATCAGGTAGCCTGAACTCCTGATTCTTCTCTTTATTACAAGTGGACAAAGGGATAAAGGGGTCTCAGTTTAAAGGTTTCCTGAAGTCGTATTTTCATTCCAACAACCATGGCAATTTATTGTTTTACAATTGTTGTTTTATATGCGATAATTAAATGGAAATATTGCGGGAAGTCATTTAAATGATTAAACCGGTTTGATGTTAATATTGTCAGTTCCATGCATTTGTATACAGACACCATCAATTATGAGCACATACAGTTTTCTAAGCACACTTAATACAAAGACAACATTTATAACATTTCTTCCCACAGTACACTGTAACATGAATAAGTTATGGCCTGGACAATATCTATAGACGGATAGAAAAATCTGTAAATCCTGTTTTATGGTGAGACACCATGGTATTTGCACTATAAAACCTACACTATCAGTTCTATATGACATGTTAAAATTAATTAAACAGAGTAATTACACTAAATTGATTGTCTGTCTATATATCATCAGTATCATGCAAGTTCATCAGTGACATCAAAATCTATTAAACTCATTCACCTCTGAAGACACATCTGGACTGAACTCATTCATCCCTAAAGACACATCTGGACTGAACTCATTCATCCCTAAAGACACATCTGGACTGAACTCATTCACCTCTAAAGACACATCTGGACTAAACTCATTCACCTCTGAAGACACATCTGGACTGAACTCATTCACCTCTAAAGACACATCTGGACTGAACTCATTTACCTCTAAAGACACATCTGGACTGAACTCATTCACCTCTAAAGACACATCTGGACTGAACTCATTCACCCCTAAAGACACATCTGGACTGAACTCATTCACCCCTAAAGACACATCTGGACTGAACTCATTTACCTCTAAAGACACATCTGGACTGAACTCATTCACCTCTAAAGACACATCTGGACTGAACTCATTCACCTCTAAAGACACATCTGGACTGAACTCATTCACCTCTAAAGACACATCTGGACTGAACTCATTCATCCCTAAAGACACATTTGGACTGGTCTAAGTTATTTACAGAACAGTTTTTCAGGGGTTGAAGATTGAATAATGTCATATAAAGATTTAATCCATGTTACCTCTGAAATCATGATAACAGACTTTAACAAGCATAAACCTGGTAGTGAAACCAAAATATAGGTAGATAATTTACTACTTGCTACCACAGACCCATATGTATTATCATAGGTTATAGGTCTATGATGCTACCATTACCTTCAAACCATGAAGGTCCACAAAAATATGCCATTAAGATATAGTTAAAAAAACTTAAAACAAGGAAGGTGTGTAAAATACTGACATCTCAAGCATTAATATAATCCAAAGTTGCTCTGTCCCAAAATTTCATAAAATTATATTTATCAATCATCAATCATATCATCATAATAATACCACTCATTATAATGTTTTGAAATTTGCATCCACAATTGAAGAGCAATCAGGGTGGGAAAGAGAGGATACATATACTAGTAATTTATTAGCTCAATTAATCTGATTTGTTGGCCAGGATCAAAGTTATCCTAAGTCCAATGACTCCAAAATGTTGGCCATGGTCAAAGTTATCCTAAGTCCAATGACTCCAAAATGTTGGCCATGATCAAAGTTATCCTAAGTCCAATGACTCCAAAATGTTGGCCATGATCAAAGTTATCCTAAGTCCAATGACTCCAAAATGTTGGCCATGGTCAAACTCATCCTAAGTCCCATGATTCCAAAATGTTGGACATGGTCAAACTCATCCTAAGTCCCATGATTCCAAAATGTTGGCCATGGTCAAACTCATCCTAAGTCCAATGATTCCAAAATGTTGGCCATGGTCAAACTCATCCTAAGTCCCATGATTCCAAAATGTTGGCCATGGTCAAACTCATCCTAAGTCCCATGATTCCAAAATGTTGGCCATGATCAAAGTTATCCTAAGTCCAATGACTCCAAAATGTTGGCCATGATCAAAGTTATCCTAAGTCCAATGACTCCAAAATGTTGGCTATGATGTAAGTTATCCTAAGTCCCATGACTCCAAAATGTTGGCCATGGTCAAACTCATCCTAAGTCCCATGATTCCAAAATGTTGGCCATGATCAAAGTTACCCTAAGTCCCATGATTCCCAAATGTTGAATGTCATCAAACTTATTTATTCTTAGTTTCATGATTCCTAAATGTCCGAAAAATTATCCAAAGCCCATCGGAAGCGAGGGCCGGGAGGGCTTACCCCCCCCCCCCACACCCCCAACCACCAATAATTTGACAGTGCATGGTTCAAACTGTATTTTTTGTATTGTTATTGCACACAAATAGTTATAGGCCTACTTCATGTAGGCCCCCCCCCATAAAAAAAAGTCAAAAATATGAAATCTGCTGTAACAGGCCTGTTATCCCAAGTTTAATAAATATAAATCAACATACCAAATTTGGTTAAGGCTTGACAAATAAAACCTCAAGAAATTTTATGGAAGGTTGCAGTAAGACAAATTTGGTTAAGACTTGACATATAAAACCTCAATTTGGTTAAGCCTTGACAAATAAAACCTCAAGGTATTTGATGGAAGGTTGCAGCAAGACAAATTTGGTTAAGCCTTGACTAATAAAACTTCAAGTTATTTGACGGAAGGTTGCAATAAGACAAATTTAGTTAAGCCTTGACTAATAAAACCTCAAGTTATTTGATGGAAGGTTGCAATAAGACAAATTTAGTTAAGACTTGACGAATAAAACCTCAAGTTATTTGACGGAAGGTTGCAACAAAACAAATTTGGTTAAGCCTTGACTAATAAAACCTCAAGTTATTTGACAGAAGGTTGCAATAAGACAAATTTGGTTAAGACTTGACAAATAAAACCTCATTTGGTTAAGACTTGACAAATAAAACCTCACTTTGGTAAAGACTTGACAAATAAAACCTCAAGACATTTGATGGAAGGTTACAAGTTACATGTATTTGATCAAAGGTTGCAATAAGACAAATGGATAAAAAACCACATGTTGCCATTCATCTGAACTAAAATCTGTGGGTCATATTGTCAAATATGACAAGAAATTAATACATGAATGGAAAACAGGGATATTAGTCATTTTTTCGACCATCTACTCTATACCTGGATATAGTTTATGGTGAATTTAGTGAATTTAAGAGGTGGTTTTAAAAAGGGCAAAAATATCCAGTGGCATAAATATACCTGGATATTTTCGCCTCTGGATATTTTCGCCCTTTTACAACCACCTTTTAAATTGCTAAATTCACCATAAATTGATGGATAGTATGCATGTCAGTGATCCAGTTATTAAACTTAAATAATTTTGCTTTCATTTAAATTTGCCTTCTCATCTAAGGATGAAAATAGCGAAAATTAAATGGGAGTGAAAATTTGCATGTAAACATATCACAGTAACCATATCATATCCAGTATATAAAACAGGAAAAATGAAAAATAAACCTGACAACAAACAGAAGAACATACCTATATCTGGTGGCATCTTGGTCATAATTACAGTGGAGTATTGCAATGTTGCTCATATTACAGTCATACAAATCCAGATGATCTAAATAATCAATTCTATTCCTATGTGTATTGATACTTCAGAAAAACATCAAAATGACTTTGACCAGTGTATCTGACTTGAAATATAGATTTCTGAGTGACAGATTATTTCTCCAACTACTGCTACTACTGTTCACTTCTGGATAATTGACTATTTAACACCATAAAAGTCGGAACAAATAAATCCAAATTAAGTAATTTCAAAGTGTGTTTTCAATTCTTCTCGACATAAATTTTGCTAGGCTGTTTATTCAGTTAGAATTGTTGTTTTTATTCTACATGTATTCTACATCACAAACTCTGAAGCTGCTACAAGCTTTCTTTAACACTTAAATGTCTTGTAACTTCACAAAGTTACATGACTTGCAGATACACAAGTAAATTTAAATAAATGAAATTTTATGGTTTTTTTTGAAAATATAAATCATAAACATGCCACTTTAATAACATCAAAATGCTTTGGTCTGCTTCAATATCGGCCATTTCTGTTATTAAATCAGTGGTTACATTTATAGGATAACTAGAAAATTAAAGTCTTCCACATTGGATGTTATCTGTATTGCCCAGTAATATTCAATATTTGCTGTCGGAAATCTACCATCAGCCAGGCAACTAACTCCTGTATATAAAAAATCTGGGACATTTATGATTTGAAAGTAATTCAATCTGCTGCACCATAAATCGTTCTAAATTGAACATTGGTCATTAAAACAGAGTTTGTCTAAAACTGTCTTGTGAAACATTTTTTTGCTGAAGTCCACAGGGAACACACAGCATTTACAAAAGCAAGTAGAATCTAAGGAAAAAAAAGCTACCTAGTTAGAACCATGAGATACAGTTACTTACCATAACCTTAACCCTAGTTAGAACCATGAGATACAGTTACTTACCATAACCTTAACCCTAGTTAGAACCATGAGATACAGTTACTTACCATAACCTTAACCCTAGTTAGAACCATGAGATACAGTTACTTACCATAACCTTAACCCTAGTTAGAACCACGAGATACAGTTACTTACCATAACCTTAACCCTAGTTAGAACCATGAGATACAGTTACTTACCATAACCTTAACCCTAGTTAGAACCATGAGATACAGTTACTTACCATAACCTTAACCCTAGTTAGAAGCATGAGATACAGTTACTTACCATAACCTTAACCCTAGTTAGAACCATGAGATACAGTTACTTACCATAACCTTAACCCTAGTTAGAAGCATGAGATACAGTTACTTACCATAAACCTTAACCCTAGTTAGAACCATGAGATACAGTTACTTACCATAACCTTAACCCTAGTTAGAACCACGAGATACAGTTACTTACCATAACCTTAACCCTAGTTAGAACCACGAGATACAGTTACTTACCATAACCTTAACCCTAGTTAGAACCACGAGATACAGTTACTTACCATAAACCTTAACCCTAGTTAGAACCACGAGATACAGTTACTTACCATAACCTTAACCCTAGTTAGAACCACGAGATACAGTTACTTACCATAACCTTAACCCTAGTTAGAACCATGAGATACAGTTACTTACCATAACCTTAACCCTAGTTAGAAGCATGAGATACAGTTACTTACCATAACCTTAACCCTAGTTAGAACCATGAGATACAGTTACTTACCATAACCTTAACCCTAGTTAGAACCACGAGATACAGTTACTTACCATAACCTTAACCCTAGTTAGAACCATGAGATACAGTTACTTACCATAACCTTAACCCTAGTTAGAAGCATGAGATACAGTTACTTACCATAACCTTAACCCTAGTTAGAACCATGAGATACAGTTACTTACCATAACCTTAACCCTAGTTAGAACCACGAGATACAGTTACTTACCATAACCTTAACCCTAGTTAGAACCACGAGATACAGTTACTTACCATAACCTTAACCCTAGTTAGAACCACGAGATACAGTTACTTACCATAACCTTAACCCTAGTTAGAACCATGAGATACAGTTACTTACTGTAATGTACATATACAATGTAAAAGATTTTCAAGAATATTTTCAAATCACTTAAAGACTCAGTACACAAAACATCCTTTATTTTTATTGAAAAATGTGGAAATCCACATAATAACAGGAGACTTTGAAAATACAGTGGAGTATGAAATGTGACACCACTGTCATAGAAGACCACCTGTCTTGTGAGACCACTGCCATAGAAGATCATGTCTTGTGACACCACTGCCATAGAACACCATCTGTCTTGTGAGACCACTGAGATAGAAAACCATGTCTAGTGAGATCACTGCCATACAAGACCATCTGTCTTGTGAGACCACTGCCATACAAGACCATCTGTCTTGTGAGACCACTGCCATACAAGATCATCTGTCTTGTGAGACCACTGCCATACAAGACCATCTGTCTTGTGAGACCACTGAGATAGAAAACCATGTCTTGTGAGACCACTGAGATAGAAAACCATGTCTAGTGAGACCACTGCCATACAAGACCATCTGTCTTGTGAGACCACTGCCATAGAACACCATCTGTCTTGTGAGACCACAGCCATACAAGACCATCTGTCTTGTGAGACCACTGCCATACAAGACCATCTGTCTTGTGAGACCACTGCCATACAAGACCATCTGTCTTCTGAGACCACTGACATAAAAGACAATCTGTCTTCTGAGACCACTGTCATAGAAGACCATCTGTCTTCTGAGATCATAATCTGAAAACCATTTAGTTACATAATCCTTTTGATAAAACATCTTTTGAGAAACCATCTGTCTTCTGAGACCACATTCTGAAACCACTTAGTTATATAATCTTTTTGAGAGACAATCTGTTTTCTGAGACCACATTCTGAAACCACTTAGTTACATAACCTTTTTGAGAGACCACTTGTCTTGTGAGACCACATTCTGAAACCACTTAGTTACATTATCTTTTTGAGACCATCTGTCTTCTGAGACCACATTCTGAAACCAATTAGTTACATAATCTTTTTGAGACCATCTATCTTCTGAGGCCACATTCTGAAACCACTTAGTTACATAACATTTTTGAGAGATCACTTGTCTTGTGAGACCACATTCTGAAACCACTTAGTTACATAATCTTTTTGAGACACCACTTGTTTAGTGAGGCCACAATTTGAAAATGACTTAATTGCATCATCATTTTCATGAAATGTCTTTTGAGAGACAGCCCATCTTGTAGGACAACATTTATACAGTTGCAGAAGGGATAGTTCTTTCAAGACAGATTTACAGTACAAATACTACATAACACAGAATATTACATACTGATACATATAACAAATCAAATACAATAAATTGGAATTATATTAAAATAAGGTTAAGAATAGGTTCTGAACAGAAATAGACACAATATCATGTGATTTCGATTTTCAAACCAGCTGGGTTATATTATCTGAGTAAAATATTTGTTAGTTACTGCATCATTGCAAAATTAAGTTTTCAAATTAATTTTTTTTAAATTGTTTTTAAACTTTTCATTTTTTGATTATTTCAGAAGAATCAATATTCCAAGAATAGAATCTACCTTATTTTTGGAAGTTGATAGTAGTTGAAACTTCAATTAAATATAAGATAAACAGAGAATTATATGAACAGGGATGTAGTAGTCAAATTTTAATCATAACCATGAATTTGAGTTCCAACAATAACATGTCTTTTTTTCACACAGAGTAGTAGCGCTACTGTTTATCAAATGATAAGTGACACCTACAATATTTGACATTTGTAAATTACCTCCCACAAGAATTACCTTTTTTTCTTTTTCGCCACTACATACTTTCTCATTACTTTCATTTCAGATATTGCAGGAAAAAACTCTTATCTCCAGAGTCTCATGTGAAATGTAATCAATAACTGACATGACAATTTTTCTCTTCCTCTCTAGCTTACATGAAAATTGATGTCTTCTACAAGGCGTTTCTTAAGAAATTGATTTCAGGACCTTAAATCTTTCAGGTCAATTGATCAGCAAGTTTTCTCAAGAGATAACTTGTAATTTTATGGTAATTCTTAAGCCATTAGTGATATCACAAAATTATTATGTTTCAGTAAGGATCCAAAAAATGAAATCACAGCAAGATCTAATAGAATGAAAAGCAATTTAAAGTATAACTTTAGCATTATTTGATTAACAATGTTCATATTAACCATAATTCGTAAATGGAAATTAGATTGTGAAAATGATCTTGTTCAAATGAAGTGTTTTGTAAATTAATTTCTCAGAGGTGATGGCGAAGTTTGGGCTTAGTTTCTTTTGTGTAAACATATTTTGACAAGTTTTTTTCTTATATGGAAATATCAGGGGACCTCCTTGGCCGAGCCATTAGAGCATCTCACTTTGAACTGTGAAGTCTTTCACTTCTGGTCAGCACAGGTTTGAGCCCTTCTGGAACCTAAGCTGATTTTTGTGAGAAAGTTTGCCAGTTGACTTGTGGAAGGTCGGTGTCTCTTCCCGGGTACATTGTAACCTGGTTCTTGCCTCCATTGAAAACTGGTAGCCACCATATACATTGTAACTAGGGCTGTCTGTATCATGTATCATTACTAAAAAGGGTGTTGTAATATATCATGATAAAAAAAGCATATCACCATGTATCACAATATATCATGATAAATGAAAAGTGTATCACCATGTATCACAATATATTATGATAAATGAAAAGTGTATCACCATGTATTACAATATATCATGATAAATGAAAAGTGTATCACCATGTATCACAATATATCATGATAAATGAAAAGCATATCACCATGTATCACAATATATCATGATAAATGAAAAGTGTATCACCATGTATCATAATATATCATGATAAATGAAAAGTGTATCACAATATATCATGATAAATGAAAAGCGTATCACCATGTATCACAATATATCATGATAAATGAAAAGTGTATCACCATGTATCATAATATATCATGATAAATGAAAAGTGTATCATAATATATCATGATAAATGAAAAGTGTATCACAATATATCATGATAAATGAAAAGCGTATCACCATGTATCACAATATATCATGATAAATGAAAAGTGTATCACCATGTATCACAATATATCATATTGTTAGGAATATTCAGTGTAACACTGGAAATAGTGACACACAGACGCAATGAATGTATGACCACTAATTATTCATTTTATCTGGACATTAGTAACTTATTTTAGACAAAAGATTGTTGATATAGTGATTAAGTGACACTGACAGTCACTTAAATACTAATAAAGGAACTGATATAATTCCATAATTTATTTTCCAAAAAATATTGATATTTTTTTTCGTATCGATATATCGTATTGGCAGATATAATATCACAATACATTGTATCAATATATGTATTGCTACACCAATACATACAACTGAAAAATTTCTGACAGTGGTGTAAAACAAAAATCAAAATCAAATCAAAGATTATCAGCATTAGGTGAAGTGCTACAAATTTTGACTTGTGCTAAGTACTTTGGCAAATTCACTGAAAGTTATTTCAAGTACTACAGCTGTCACTACCCATACCAACTAATCAGTAAAGGAACAGCCACTCTGTTTAAAATCTTAAGAAAGACCCAATGGTGGATAGACATATAGGTCTGCCACAGTAAAGTGGTACATCCGAGTTCTGTCAAAAAACCAAAGCAATACAGTTTATTATGAAAAAATAGGAATGCACAGGTAAAATGTGACTTCGGATATCACCGTAGTTGCCAAACAAAGGTCTGTCACCACTGTTATGATTCAATTTAGACTTGTTGTGTCAATTTACCTTTGTAGACATATAAAATTACCTTCACTTCCCATACAAAATGATCAATTAAGGAGCAGTAACCATCTCTTTAAGAAAATCTAAGGCAAAAGCAAGTGGTGGATAGGCATATATATCTCTAGACTATAGGGAATGTTGAATGAGTGGTGGATACTTATCTAAACTATAGGAAATGTTTAAAGAATGGTGGATATATATTTAAACTATAGGAAATTTTTCACTTGATTACAGAATATCAAAAAATCATTTTGCACTGCAGGTACCCTTTAAGGAATGGTGGATAAACATATTTGTACATGTAAACCATTACAGGCCTTCAAGTGGGTTTTCGTAAGAAAATAGGGCTTTCAATAGGGCTAAAATTCTTGAAAAATAGGGCTTTATAGGGCAGTTTTGACAAATTATAGGGGGATTATAGGGTCATTTTTCCTTAAATCTAATTAATATCTATTGAAAATATACATACCTTGATTAAGATTAATATACAAACTCTTACCAAATTACATTTTTGAGGCATGTACACTTAACTGAAGTCTTCTGATGACTGTACTGCACCAACTGGGACACCAAGGCAGCTCTGATAGACCTTAGCTAACCAAGACTTGGGAACCTTGGTTTTTTAACTGTAAAGGCACACATAAGATCTTCAAAGCTGTTTTGGTATCTTGTTGTTGAAGTCAATCATCATAAAGACTTGAATGTTGTGTGTCACATGAAATGATAAGAAAATAAGATATTTAAAAAAAGCACTGGATGACTTAATTATATTTAAGACACGTACTTACATATCTGTAGACCGAGACATGCCTGTTTTGAGAAAAAAGTGTCATTTTTCAATTTCCGACATATTATTTTCTCTTTTAGGGATAATATAGGGAAATGGGCTTTTTTGGGCTAAAATATAGGGATTATAGGGTACTCCCAAAAAGATAGGGATATTATAGGAATTATAGGAAATATAGGGCCGGTTGAAGGCCTGCCATTAGATTATAATAAATATTTAAGGCGTCGTGGATAGACAGAGATCTCTAGATTATAGGAGGTATTTAAGGAGTGGTGGATGAACATAGATTTCTACATGTAGACCTTTAAACTATAGGAAATGTTTAAAGGAGTGGTGGATAGACATAGGTGTCTAGACTATAGGAAATGTTTAAGGTGTGGTGGATAGACATAGATCTCTAGACTATAGGAAATGTTTAAGGAGTGGTGGATAGACATAGATCTCTAGACTATAGGAAATGTTTAAGGAGTGGTGGATAGGCATATATATATATATATATACATGTAGACCTTTAGACTATAGGAAATGCTTAAGGCGTGGTGGATAGAAATAGAACTCTAGATTATCGGAAGTGTTTAAGGAGTGGTGGATAAACATAGATGTCTAGACTATAGGAAATGTTTAAGGAGTGGTGGATAGACATAGGTGTCTAGACTATAGGAAATGTTTAAGTGGTGGATAGATATAGATTTCTAGACTATAGGAAATGTTTAAGGAGTGGTGGATAGATATAGATCTCTAGACTATAGGAAATGTTTAAGGAGTGGTGGATAGATATAGATCTCTAGACTATAGGAAATGTTTAAGGAGTGGTGGATAGATATAGATCTCTAGACTATAGGAAATGTTTAAGGAGTGGTGGATAGATATAGATTTCTAGACTATAGGAAATGTTTAAGGAGTGATGGATAGATATAGATCTCTAGACTATAGGAAATGTTTAAGGAGTGGTGGATAGATATAGATTTCTAGACTATAGGAAATGTTTAAGGAGTGGTGGATAGATATAGATCTCTAAACTATAGGAAATGTTTAAGGAGTGGTGGATAGATATAGATTTCTAGACAGCTTGATCCATTTGTGTGTTGTTTTATTATTTAACATTGTACTTATTCTAGTCTTAGTCTTTATATCACAGGGAATATAATATATCCATGCCAAAACACTGCTACGTGAAAGTGATATTAATGATGTTATCATATATTTTTTATGAATGGAATTTCATTTAGAAAAGTAATTCTACTGGGGTATACAATTGCCGTGTAACACACTTTTACTGCATGGGTGTCATGTGATGCGCTAAACCTGTTAATGACTATTTAGGTAGGTAATCTGCGCTCAGAGTATTACATTTGGAAATGCTATTGTTTGGGCGCTATTGCTTTCCAAAGTAACATTATGAGAGTACAGTACCCACTTAAACAGTCATTACTAGGTCAGTAATTTGTATGGGACTCAGATAGTAATGGTACAAATACAATATTGTTTATAATTTATTTTAGAAATAGATGAAATGATGTAGAACTTAAGTTCAAATAAACAGAGAAAAAAATATAAGAATCCATATTGCAAAATTGTATGTGAAATCTGCCTGCCACACACATTAATTCTGTAAATCAAATATCCAGTGCATGAAGTTCAAAGATCCTCGATAAAAACAATAAAACATACAATGGCACATCCCTAGCACTTCTTCATCTGCAGTAAGACTGAGATCAATACTAGTTACTCTCCTATAATTATATAGTCCACTATAAGACTTTGTCAATTTGGATATATGTTAACTTGAAATGTTGATATACTTCAGACACCTACATCTTACATGTAATACATTCTGAAACACCATACATTCAATTTTCTCATCTAAGTTGATTGATGACACTGTTCATACTTGAATTGTTGATGATATACATGTACATAAACACAGATTTACAAATTCCTAAATAGAAATTTTTGGACAAACATTATTTATTTTTCTACAAAAAATTGATAACAAGTTACTTTGACACTCTGAATCTAGGCATATACATGTCTCTCATGAAATGAGAGAGAGAGAGAGAGAGAGAGAGAGAGAGAGAGAGAGAGAGAGAGAGAGAGAGAGAGAGAGAGAGAGAGAGAGAGAGAGAGAGAGAGAGAGAGAGAGAGACTGTTACTTTTGAATATGATCATTTCAAGAAGATGTGTTGAAATTATAAAAACAAAATGTATTGTATTCAGTCATATAAGTTCCCCGGGCACTAAAAGGAGAATAAAAGGGGGTAGGTGCTTATTGGGACCAATTTAAAGTCAAATTAACATAAAACAGTTAATTTTTCATAAGGCATATGATAAAGTTGTTGTAGGTATTACTGAGGACACCTATCAACATTCGTTTGCTGGGGATAGAGATGTACTGTTACTTAGGTTTTTTGGGTCTTTGTCTCCTCATCAACTGGCTAGAAATATTTCTCAGTGGCATGTTAAAAAGTTGAGTAAATTTGATCTACCATGGGGGTGGGGGGGGGGGGCACTTAAAGGAACATGGGTGATATTGAATAGAATATGGTAGGTAGATGATGTAATACCTGATGCTCTGCTATTGATTACCATTTTCATCATAAAATGTTTTATTTCCCCAAACCTGCATTGTTTTAAAAACTGCTTCCCCATTAAGATGTATGCTTGGGGGGTGAACAAGAGCTACATCATGTTAAAAGAATTTGTGAGTCCTTGACACTCTAAAAACCACTTATAGTGAAACCTGTAAATACAGTTATTATACCAGAATTATACAAATGTTCTCACAAGTTATATAATCACTGATGAAATTTAAAAACCTTTAATTTTCTAGAGATAATTTATCCCTCTGATATTTAATGTTATAAACCAAATCATCAATGAAAAAAAACATTCTATAATCAAATAAGCTCAACTGAAAAATACTGCTGCATTATCAAGATACACCAGTGTCAAGTTAGTGCTTGTGTGCTAGCTAAGATTTATAACTAACAGGCTGGGTTTCTTATTGATGAGAGATCTATTTTAAGGGAGAATGTGTTTGGCTGATCCAAGATGTACTGACTATATATATATATATAGTGGAACCTCGCTATCTCGAAATTCATGGGACTGCCCCGTTTACTTCGAGATATCTGACATTCGAGATAACCAAAATTTTCAATTCACATATTTTCTTTTCGTATTGGTTAACAAATACCTACTCGATTGTGGTCGATTGTCCTGTGTTTTGCAGGTAAACAAGTAATTTTAAGAATGTTTTTTGCATACAAAATGTAAACCTTCAATCACAGATGGTAACTTTGAGAAGTGACAATTCTGTAATATTTCATTACTTCCGACCAGAAAAATGCTTTGAGACAAACAAAATTTTGACAAAAAACTTTGAGATATCCAGAATAAAAGTAGTATAAATATATAGTAAAATTAATCAGGACCGGCCATTCCACTTTGACATAACTGGAATTTCGACTCATCTGATTTTGACATAATGAGATTCCACTATATATATATACATATATATATATATATATATATATATATATATATATATATATAACTTTTTCTGCAGACTGATACATCAACAGTTACAATTTCTGCCACATATGTATATATAAATACACATGTATATATATATATATATAGTTAACATATAAAAGTCAATTTGATTCCGAAGAAGCATTAACAAATTGGGGCCTAAAATGTAGATCCTACATGTAGGTGTAAATCTAAATCAATTTAAATCACCTTGGTAGTTTTATCAGATAAAAAATGTGATGGTAATGATGTTTTGCATTTTGTTAGCTTTAATCAAACTCATACGTCATAATTAAGATTGTTTTCTTAGTTGCTGTTGGATAGATTTCACTCAACAGGTACATGTTACATTCTAGTTATAACATGTTTGTGATATACATATACATATATGTTGATGCTTTGTCTCTTTTTCATTCCATATACCCTGACTCTGCGGATGCAAACTTTTGAAAATAACATTTGAAACTAGTCACATTACCAGAAATGTTAAATACTGGGAAGGCTTTGCTTTTTATTTTACCCAATAGCCTTAATAGGTACTATATTACAAAAAGAATTGAAAAAAATGTTTTCAGAAGAACTTTAATTAGAGTCTCACCTGAGCCTGTATCACTCACCTGAGCTTGTATCACTCATCGGAGCTTAAATCATTTACCTGAGTTTGTTTCATTCTCCTGGGCATGTTTCACTCACCTGAGCCTCTATCACTTACCTGAGCCTATATCATTATCACTTACCTGACCTTGTTTTACTCACCTTTGCATATGTCACTCACTCACCTGAGCATATATCACTAACATGAGTTTGTTTCACTCACTTGAGCCTGTATCACTCACCTGAGCCTGCATCACTCACCTGTGCTTGTATCACTCACCTGAGCCTGTATCACTTATCTGAGCCTGTACCACTCACCTGAGCCTGTATCACTCATCTGAGCCAGTATCACTCACCTGAGTTTGTATCACTCACCTGACCATGAGACTATATCACTCATCAGAACTTGTATCACTCACCTGAGCTTGTATCACTCATCTGAGCCTGTATCACTCTTCTGAACTTTTATCAATCACCTGAGCCTGTATCACTCATCTAAGCCTGTATCACTCACTTGAGCTTGTTGTATCACTCACCTGATCAGAAGCCTGTATCACTCATCTGAGCCTATATCACCCATCTGAATCTGTATCACTCACATGAGCTTGTATAATTAACCAGAGCCTGTATTACTCACCAGAGCCTATAGTATAACACTCACATGAGCTTGTATTACTCACCAGAGCCTGTATCTCTCACATGTGTCATCTGAATCACTGCTGATGAGAATTACATATGCCTGTGTTCTATTCATGGTATTAGTAGCCATCTAATTGATCAGCAAACATAAAATAACAAATTTATTTCTAAACCCTGAAGATTATCAATGCAAATCTATTTTTAAACCCTGAAGATTATCAAAGCAAATTTACTTCTAAACCCTGAAGATTATTACAGGGTTCACAAAAAATAATGTCTCTACTGTTTCTGAGGAGACAAACTAGAAAAAAAACAATGGGTGAAAAATGAAGAGATCAGATTACATGAACACATACATGTATCCATATCATGCAGCTTGAAAACTTGACCATGTTTGTCTGAGAGATGAAAACCCAAACATTTATTGACCAGACTATACAAAATGTACATGTACCTTGTACAGGTCTATGACAAGTCTATCAATCTCGATATCCATACACAAGATCTCAGACGCCATCAATTCATACTTCTATTTTTCTTTGGAAACGGGAAGTTGATAGTGGGGAAATCAAACTGATTGGTTAATTAGTGAACTATCAATCAAATTGGACTATGTGTTCTGTATATCAGAAAAATCTGTCTTGCATCTGTCATATGTCTTGTGCTAAAACAGATCAAATATCCCAGCTATTGTTCTCAAGACTGAAAAACTCCTCAGAGGCATACATAGTTCTTATACTTTACCAAGATTTATACATAATATAATTCATTTTCAGAAAAAAAAAAAAATTCTGTACCACTGTACATCATTTCAAGTGGAAAAATGTTAATCTGCACACAAAACCATGTGAAAAAATCTCTAAAATTGTAATTTTGTGTAGTACTGTCAAACATATGGACATTTGCTTAAAAGCAATTCAAACATATCCTTTGTTACTTTTTTACAATGAATAAACCTTTTTATAATGGTCACCTGTCTATAATGACTACAGCAATCCGTTCCCTTGAGTGATCTAAACAAATTTGATATTTGTGCAAAAACAAATCATAAATCAAACAAGCATTTACCTGGGCGCCCATCTTACCTACAGGTAAATGTACAAAGCTTTGATTTAAGGGTCACAGAATTGACAGTTTTGATAACATTGCCTTAGAGATGCCACATTTTCTTTTGAAAATTAGAAAACAAATATGCCTACCATCAGACCAACTCATAAAACTGTTTGTTGGGGCTAAGTAAGGAAATAGTTTTAATAATGGTACAATGTATTTCAGACATCAAAATGCTACTAATCTTATTGTCTGAGTAGTCCCATATAACCAGCAGTCTGGACAGTTATCTTTCAGAAATGGTGGACTGTTATGATAGCTGGTATATTTTATTTTAGGTACATTAAGGTCATCTTATAGAATCTACAATCAGTATTTTGAATCAAATGAAATATATGTATGCACCAAATATGGTAGTGTATTTGAGAAAATAATGAAGATATGACCTAGATAAGGCAGAGATCTAGAAAGATGGACATGACATAATCTGGTGGTAAACTATATAAACAAATCACTTCTGTGTTGTAAAAATATATTTCACTGCAACTCATAATCAGAATCATATTTTCCCTGCAACTCAGAATCATAATTGTAACCGTGACAACATAAACAGTAAAAACATTATAAATAAATCACTTACCTGCAAATTTCAATTTCTGTTCATTAGTTAAGAATATATACCAGTAAGAAGTATTGAACCCCACCAGCACTCACATAATTAACATGCTGCTCCTGTGTATACAATTAACAAAGTCACTAGAAAGTTACATAACCAAATTAATAGATAAACATTATATATATATATATATATATATATATATATATATATATATATATATATATATATATATATATATATATATATATATATATATATAATATACACACACATTTGTATAAAAATTCTAAACTAAGAATACAGATTTACACTGCACAAAAATAACAGCAAATCAATGATCAACATAGAAATTAAAATAGCCAAGCATATATTTTCATTATTTGTTGAAATATTAATTAGATGGATTTTAGAACTGTTTTATTTAGTCTCGTAATCATTTTTTTTATCATACTCAACTTAAATGATCATTTTACAGCTGCACAGCAATGGATCTGAGTGATAATCATAATTTCAATTTGTAAGCAAATCCAATTTGACCTTAACTCATCTTCCCCTGAAAAGTAATGGACTGAACTTAAAATCGATGATGCAGATCAATCCAAATGTGTCTTTGGGGGTGAATGGTGACTAAGTACTAAGAGCATTCAACATGCAAGCAGGAAGGGTCAACTCACAATCTAACACAGAAGATTGTCAAGGTAGATTAACATATTAATCTTTTTACCCCTAATTAACTATATGGTATGCTCTTTTTGATTGTCTTAGATCAGTCTATTATAGTCTGTTGAAGTGAAAGGGTTCAAAGTGCACTCACTACAATGACAGAAGTCCATAATATCAGTTAAAACTCCATGTAAGTTAAAAACTCTTGGCAGAAAGTAAAAAATTCATAAAATACATAAACTGGACCAAATGCCCAACACTTTGTGCTGTAAAATCATTTATTTTCGTTTGTTTTAATTTTCCTTAAAAAGCTAATTTATTGGCATTACTTTTTATCGTAAAGATTTCATTATGGATATACTTTCATTGTTTTGGTTACCCCAAAAATAATAAAAACTGATGCTTTTACAGTATATTGTATATCACTTCCTTAATAATTATCTACTGCTGTTTTAACAGTGATCAGTTAAAGACACCAGGAATAACAACATTCAGTTGATTATCATGTTGCTGAAATGTCTCTATCCCTGTATTAATCTGTTGTTGACTGTGAACTTACAGCGAGTGTGAATGATTGCCAATGGCTTTCTACATCTCTAGGGCACCTGATCCCATCTCTGGATGCTCTCATGTTCAATATTCTCTCATATTCACCATGTTTGTATGGTGTTTTACAGACTTCCTTATTGTTAGCACTTTGGTACTATATGTCTGTATGTTGTTTTACAGACTTCCTTATTGTTAGCACTTTGGTACTATATGTCTGTATATTGTTTTACAAACTTACTTAGGGTTGGCACTATGGTACTTTATGTCTGTATTTTAGTGTTATTTTACAGACTTCCTTATTGTTAGCACTTTGATACTATATGTTTGTATGTTATTTTACAGACTTCCTTACTGTTAGCACTTTGATACTATATGTTTGTATGTTATTTTACAGACTTCCTTATTGGTAGCATTTTGGCACTATATGTTTGTATGTTATTTTACAGACTTCCTTATTGTTAGCACTTTGATACTATATGTTTGTATGTTATTTTACAGACTTCCTTATTGTTAGCACTTTGATACTATATGTTTGTATGTTATTTTACAGACTTCCTTATTGTTAGCACTTTGATACTATATGTTTGTATGTTATTTTACAGACTTCCTTATTGTTAGCACTTTGGCACTATATTTTTATGTATGTTATTTTACAGACTTCCTTATTGTTAGCACTTTGATACTATATGTTTGTATGTTATTTTACAGACTTCCTTATTGTTAGCACTTTGATACTATATGTTTGTATGTTATTTTACAGACTTCCTTATTGTTAGCACTTTGATACTATATGTTTGTATGTTATTTTACAGACTTCCTTATTGTTAGCACTTTGATACTATATGTTTGTATGTTATTTTACAGACTTCCTTATTGTTAGCACTTTGATACTATATGTTTGTATGTTATTTTACAGACTTCCTTATTGTTAGCACTTTGGCACTATATGTTTGTATGTTATTTTTACAGACTTCCTTATGTTAGCACTTTGGCACTATATGTTTGTATGTTATTTTACAGACTTCCTTATTGTTAGCACTTTGATACTATATGTTTGTATGTTATTTTACAGACTTCCTTATTGTTAGCACTTTGATACTATATGTTTTGTATGTTATTTTACAGACTTCCTTATTGTTAGCACTTTGATACTATATGTTTGTATGTTATTTTACAGACTTCCTTATTGTTAGCACTTTGATACTATATGTTTGTATGTTATTTTACAGACTTCCTTATTGTTAGCACTTTGGCACTATATGTTTGTATGTTATTTTACAGACTTCCTTATTGTTAGCACTTTGATACTATATGTTTGTATGTTATTTTACAGACTTCCTTATTGTTAGCACTTTGATACTATATGTTTGTATGTTATTTTACAGACTTCCTTATTGTTAGCACTTTGATACTATATGTTTGTATGTTATTTTACAGACTTCCTTATTGTTAGCACTTTGGCACTATATGTCTGTATGTTGTTTTACAGACTTCCTTATTGGTAGCACTTTGGCACTATATGTTTGTATGTTGTTTTACAGACTTCCTTATTGTTAGCACTTTGGTACTATATGTCTGTATGTTGTTTTACAGACTTCCTTATTGTTAGCACTTTGGTACTATATGTCTGTATGTTGTTTTACAGACTTCCTTATTGTTAGCACTTTGGTACTATATGTCTGTATGTTGTTTTACAGACTTCCTTATTGTTAGCACTTTGGTACTATATGTCTGTATGTTGTTTTACAGACTTCCTTATTGGTAGCACTTTGGCACTATATGTTTGTATGTTGTTTTACAGACTTCCTTATTGGTAGGACTTTGGTACTATATGTCTGTATGTTGTTTTACATCTTCCTTTGGGTTAGCATTTAGGTACATGTACTATGCCTATATGTTATTTTACAGATTCCCTTATCATTAGCACTTTGGTACTATATGTCTGTATGTTGTATTGTTGTTAACATTTCTATGGTTTTTAGATATTTACAAAACACTGTGTTGTTTTACAGACATTCTTATTGTTAACTTTTCTATGGTATATATATACATATTCACCATAACAACTAGAATTTATCTGACATATATAAACCATTCCCCTGGAGTCAGGGTATAATTATAGTTAAATGTTTAATAAATAATCTGTATGAAGATTTTGCATCAAATCTATTAACAGCAGGAAATGAAATGCTTAATCAATATCTTATTAATTTTTCTACAAATTTTGGAGAATCGCTGACTGAAGGTGATAAAGTCTATGTCATTTAGATCACAGAGAAGTCTTTCACATGTGAAGATAAAGAGTTCATCAGAAGGACATGTTCATCATGAAGTTTGTTAACAACATGTCCCTGGGGTTCTAAATTACAGGAATGTCATTCATTGTAATCCTTGTGACAAATCAAGATAACAGAAACTGTCAGGAACAGATATATACATGTATACATTTTCTTGTTCAGACAAATTCATGGAATTCTAACCAACATGTTTTTCAAAAATATATTTCTATAACTCATAGAATAAATATTGTTTCTATGAACTGCTTTTTTAGATTAAGACACACAGGGCACTAGACTATATGTATACAAGACACACAGGGTACCAGACTATATGTATACAAGACACACAGGGCACCAGACTATATGTATACAAGACACACAGGGCACCAGACTATATGTATACAAGACACACAGGGTACCAGACTATCTGTATACAAGACACACAGGGCACCAGACTATATGTATACAAGACACACAGGGTACCAGACTATCTGTATACAAGACAACACAGGATTACCAGACTATTGGACAGAAACGATATCTTGAGCAATATAACTTTGGTATTATGTTTATAATATTTATGACCACTAGGTCATTGCCACTGCTGGTGGACTGTTTGAGTCCCCGAGGGTATACATAAACCTAGTACCTGGTATTTCGGTACCAGCTGTTCATCCTATACTAAAGTAATATTTGGCACTGTTAACGCTATTTAAATTCGAAAATTGTCTAAAGTTAAGATTTTTTTTACAATGGTTACTCTTAGACGGATTTCGGCTATACTTTTAGAAATATTATTTGGCCTTGTATGATACCACTTTATCTTTAGAAAATAGATACTTTCCAAATTGGAGCTCAACTGATGAAGTCTAATTGACAGAAACGATATCTTCTTGAGCAATATAACTTTGGTATTACGTTTATAATATTTATAAGACACATTGGTTACCAGACAATCTGTATACAAGACAGACAGAGTGTACCAGACAATCTGTATACAAGACAGACAGAGTGTACCAGACAATCTGTATACAAGACAGACAGAGTGTACCAGACTACCTGTATACATACCAGACAGGGTGAACCAGACTACCTGTATACAAGACAGACAGGGTGTACCAGACTACCTGTATACAAGACAGACAGGGTGTACCAGACTACCTGTATACAAGACAGACAGGGTGTACCAGACTACCTGTATACAAGACAGACAGGGTGTACCAGACTACCTGTATACAAGACAGACAGGGTGTACCAGACTACCTGTATACCAGACTACCTGTATACAAGACAGACAGAGTGTACCAGACTACCTGTATATAAGACAGACAGGGTGTACCAGACTACCTGTATACAAGACAGACAGGGTGTACCAGACTACCTGTATACAAGACAGACAGGGTGTACCAGACTACCTGCATACAAGACAGACAGGGTGAACCAGACTACCTGTATACTAGACAGACAGAGTGTACCAGACTATCTGTATACAAGAGACCCCAGAGGGATCTTGGCACCCAACATGGAATGTTCAATGTCTGATCTATGACAGATTATTCTTTTCTCTTCTTTTCTCTTATTTTGTGTCTCAACACTGAATTTGAACTTAAATCCATATTTCTCTGAAATACTTTTTTCACAAGATTATAGCAAAACTGACCTTGAACTAAACATTTACATTTAAGAGAGAATGGAATTCAACATGGCCAACAGGTGTCCATCTTGGATTTTGATCTCTTTAAAAATGTCATATGCACATGTAGACCTCAGGTGGAACCTCCATACTCAATTTTGAAAAGATTGCTTTAGTACATTCTGAGAAATATATACTTCCATTGTCAAAATCCAAGATGGCCACCTGTCAGCCATTTTGGATTCCGATCTCTTTGAAAATGTAATATGCACAACTAGACCTCAAGGTGAACATTTATGTCAAATTTAAAGTAGATTCCTACAGTCCTTTCTGAGAAGTAGTGGTCACAAACTTCCTTTGGTCAAAATCCAAGATGGCCACCTCTTGGCCATGTTGGATTTCGATCTCTCTAAAAATGTAATATGCACAACTAGACCTCAAGGGGAACTTTCATGTCAAATTTCAAAGAGATCGCTACAGTCCTTTCTAAAGAAGAGGTAAACAACTTCCAATGGTCAAAATCCAAGATGGCCACTTGTTGGCCATGTATTGGATGCCTATCTTTCTGAAACTGCAATATGCACAACTAGATCTCAAGGAGAACCTTCATGTCAAATTTCAAGGAGATCCCATCTGTCCTTTCTGAGAAATAGCGGTAACAAGAATTGTTCAGGATGGACGGACAACAGACAGACCACAGACGCAGGGCCATATGAATGATAAGACACACAGGACACAGGACTACAGACTATCTGTATACAAGACAGATAGGGTACCAGACTATCTGTATACAAGACAGATAGGGTACCAGACTATCTGTTTACAAGACACACAGGATGTACCAGACTGTCTGCGTTACCCGTATGTTTCAACTGGGGGATAAAAATGACATGGCAATGAATGATATTTTTCCAGTACTAAGAAACATTTTACCATAGATGAAATAATGACTAAAATTTTATGAAATTCTTTGAAAGAACCCCATAAACAAAATAATACTGTTTTGGGGTTTAATTCCATAGATTGCAATTTTCCCTTTTTTCTCTCTCCTCAAATGATCATATTTCCACAATCAGCAGAAGGCTGGTGAAATAATATCAGGTCCTCCAATGACAGTCCATGATAAATTATAAGACAGTCCATGAAGAATTAGAAGACAGTCCATGATAAATTATAAGATAGTCCTATAAGAAGACAGTCCATGATAAATTATAAGATAGTCCTATTAGAAGACAGTCCATGATAAATTATAAGATAGTCCTATTAGAAGACAGTCCATGATAAATTATAAGATAGTCCTATTAGAAGACAGTCCATGATAAATTATAAGATAGTCCTATTAGAAGACAGTCCATGATAAATTATAAGATAGTCCTATTAGAAGACAGTCCATGATAAATTATAAGATAGTCCTATTAGAAGACAGTCCATGATAAATTATAAGATAGTCCTATTAGAAGACAGTCCATGATAAATTACGTATACCATACATGTATATGATTTTACAAAAATTTATTCGCTGTTTCTTAAATCTACAGCTTTATCTCCCCTGTACAGTCTTTATAATCTGACGTCTGTTTCAATTCTAATCCACCTTGTTTATACAAATATTATTATGTTAATTTTAATCTGCATCAGACAAAAATTACAGGCAGTTTTACAAAAAACTCAGGATTTGTAGTTTTCATTTGTAAATTGATTCAATTAATTTTTCCCGCTTATCATTAAATCAGGATTTTTTCCCCTAGTCACATCAAATGGAAACGTTTACCACATGTGAGAGAAACTTATTTTTTATCTTATGCAATGGCTCTTTGACGAATTTATCCCTTAAGACACATTTGGACTGGTCTAAGTCATTGATTTACAGAAGAGTCCATTGTCTTTCAGGGGTTGATGAGTTAAGTTGGAAAAATCCCAGAAGTGTGATATCTGAAATCACTCTCTGTAAATGTAAAATCAATGTTGTTTTATTTATATACAATGTATGGGAACAATTATGTGTAATACTGTACTTTGATTGCAGTCAGACCTGTTTATTGAGCTTAGTATGTTCTTTGTATATATGTCAATAGACAGTTCAGGCACCACGAGATAATAACTGCCAAATTCTTATACTTTTTGAAGTAGACATACTTTCTGTCTAAAATGAACATCTGTTCAGCTTATATTATAATTTTAAAAGCAACTTTTCACCATTTTATCTGTTTTGCCTATTTTCTATCCTACCACAAATTATACATTTCTACAGTAACTTCAAAGGCTATGTTAGTATCAGTAATTCTGTATATTCCAAAGGTTTACACAAAATAGAGTTTTTAGTACATGTATAGGAACCCAGTTCTACGTTTCATCTGATAAAAAACTATCTTTCACCTCTTGATACATATCAGACCACAAATTAACACATACAGGAGCAATCGTTTAGGTTACGTGCAGGTTACAACAAATACAAATCACGTAGCCTCTTTTCATTCTTGATGAATTTTATTTTTAAGTTTTCATTATTGTTATCATAACCTGCAGGTTACGGTTACGGTCATTCCTTTAAGTTTAACCTGTAAATGGATTATGCAGATTTCTGTTATATTGTGGCCAGCATAAAATTGCTTTTTCACTCCAAATTCACAAATATTATTTGGTTAAATAATGGTGTTAAGTAGCTGAAGCAGAAGCCAATTTACAGTATACGCATTAAGTGAAAATACCACCAGTCTTATTGATAAACAAGATGTGTTTGTAAAACACAAATACCCCCGGTCCTAACTTTATATGTAAGCGGGACAGAATTATAGACAGACAAACAGACAGACAAACAAACAGACAGATGTACAATCCAAACACTATATGCCCCCACAGGCCTTTCAGGCCAGGGCATAAAAAGATACAAACATTCAAATATGCTAAGCTTACATGTATGTGTAGGTTTTAGTGAGACTGTCAGGAGGCAAAGAATTCTACACATGACCATGGTCAAATAACTTTGTAAGCCTTTGACAGCAGAGAATATCATATCTGACAAAGGTCATATAACTTTGTAATCCTTTGACAACAGAGAATATCATATCTGACTGAGTTCAAATAACTTTGTAAGCCTTTGACAACAGAGAATATCATATCTGACAAAGGTCAAATAACTTTGTAAGCCTTTGACAACAGAGAATATCATATCTGACTGAGATCAAATAACTTTGTAAGCCTTTGACAACAGAGAATATCATATCTGACTGAGATCAAATAACTTTGTAAGCCTTTGACAACAGAGAATATCATGTCAAATAACTTTGTAAGCCTTTGACAACAGAGAATATCATATCTGACAAAGGTCAAATAACTTTGTAAGCCTTTGACAACAGAGAATATCATATCTGACTGAGATCAAATAAGTTTGTAAGCCTTTGACAGCAGAGAATATCATATCTGACAAAGGTCAAATAACTTTGTAATCCTTTGACAACAGAGAATATCATATCTGACAAAGGTCAAATAACTTTGTAAGTTGTATGACTTAATAACTTTGACATCAGTTATCCCACTATAGGTAATATCACACCTAAAGAAATTGTAAACCATCAAACTTCATTGACTATAAAGTTGAAATAACCATGTTAGTTTTCAACATGTTTGAAATACCCAACCTGAACAAGTCCAAATAACACTGTCAACTGAACTCTATTAGTTGACAGTAAAACTTGTATCACTGTCAATTAAATCTGACAATACGGAATAAGTATGATTATAGGACATCTCTACCATGTAAATACTGTGGATTTATAAGCAGTAGAAGAAGATAAAACATCATCATATCTTCAACCAGTTCTCGTAACCAGATACTGACAACAAGGTGATAGCATAAGCTCTCTCCAACTTCATTTAGGTGAGCTAAAAATAAATATTATAATAAAACTGTCATTAACATTTTTTTCACTTACGACCTAAAGCTGTCACTTCATTACTTTATACATTTCTCTATGTGACTATAGTAAGACAATGACAAATTTGCAAATTCACCTTTTATACAAATGTATCAGTTGTGAGGCTTGTTTCTATTCAAGAAATAGAACAAAAATGTCTGCTACTGGAACCAACATTGTGGATGTTTCCAAACGTTTTTCTAATTTTTTTTTTCAAATTAAAAAAATGTTTAAAAGTTGACATGGCAGATTTAAGTACAAGTTCAACCAGTTCAAATAAAAATGTCTCCAATTTATCACAAATTTCTACTGCTTGATTTTTATGTCAGCCATGAATTACCTGAGTAATAAAAGGTTTTTTGATATTGACATTGTAAGCAACATATTTCCTTTTAAGCGAGATATGAAAAGAAATGTATATGCATTCTTAGGTGGCTGCAAATTTGCACAAAAGAAAAGCACCATAAAATAACAATTTCCTAACAGTTAAGCAATCAATACGGAATTATCTAATTTAATTGCTCCCTGTGTTACCGCGAGTCCATGGGTAATCTGATTGTAATCACAACTAATTTGAATATTCCTTGTCTCCAAATAATAGTTCACCTGCGTGGATTTCAAATAAACTGTTGAAGATTGGAATGAGGAATAATAAAGCAACTTAGCCTGCTGCAAATGATTTACAACTTGATCATTTTTCTTTATGTAATATATAATATATTTATAGTTTGTTAGGAACTTAGCGAATTTGAGTTTGTCTTACATAAGCTGTAAAAAGATAACACACTCTTCCTACAGGATGTAAGACTTGATATGATTCAGTATCCAAGGTTTATTTTGGCATTTCTGTATCACTAGTCAGTTGGACTGGTTGAAAACAAATTTGACTATTCTTATGACAATTGACTAGTCCCAAAGTGGTATGAACAATAACCAATTTGACACCTACAATGTATTTACTGGCACCAGAATTACTGAATTGGTAGTTTTAGTCAATTATCTGATTCTCTGTTTTTATATATTCTCATGAGTCAAAGCAACTATGATTATCTTGGTTTGAATTCAAAACAAACAAAAAATTAAAGAAGCTGATAAGGCATGTACAAGTACAGTAATTCTGGTGTTCACTGTACATACGGGGTACACACATGCATGTACATGTACGGTAATTCTGGTGTTCACTGTACATACGGGGTACACACATGCATGCACATGTACGGTAATTCTGGTGTTCACTGTACATACGGGGTACACACATGCATGCACATGTACGGTAATTCTGGTGTTCACTGTACATACGGGGTACACACAGGCATGTACATGTACGGTAATTCTGGTGTTCACTGTACATACGGGGTACACACATGCATGTACATGTACGGTAATTCTGGTGTTCACTGTACATATGGGGTACACACATGCATGTACATGTACGGTAATTCTGGTGTTCACTGTTCATACCAGGTACACACTATCATTAATCATTGGTCATGTTTTTATCATAATGTTTATTCATATTACAAGTCACCCAGACTAGCTGAAGCACAACACTGACTTTAGTCTACTGCAAAAGTTACTAGTCACGAACTACATGTGTAGCAGACTACTGCAAATTTCAAACCCTTGTATCTCAAAGTTGACATCATTTTTCAGTGATTCTATACATTGATTAAAGTACAATGTGGGCAGATTCTAAAAAGTGAAGTGAAATTGATTCTTTCCTGTTGAAACTCTTCAATGTACATAATCTCACATTAATCTATAGCAAAAAATTAAATGTTTAAAAAATGAAATAGAAATTTAAATATTGATCTATTCAATTGATTTTTAGTATTCATTCAAATCATTGGAATGTATCCATCATCCATGTAATACAGTAAAGATATAATTTTTCAAAACATTAAAATGCAGCAAGTATTAATTTTCCTGACCTGAATTTGGACTGAAATTTTGTTATAAATGTTCATTCTAAGTACACCCAATATGGCCAATACAGCAATATCCATACATATAAATATAATACCGGGGTCATTTTATCGCAATAAGGTTCATTCTATTACGGGGGTCAAAATATTTTAGGACACCAGTACTACATGTATGTGTAGAACATGCTGTCATAGTCAAAATATAAAAAATGTATATATGCAAACCATTCATACCGTCATAGTAAAAAAAATGTGTAGATGTCAGGCTTGTGATTTTCCAAGATCACAGAATCATAGACAGAATCACAGAATAGGCAATCGGAAATGGAATTTGCCTTTTTGAAAAATCTTTAAAAATTACAACAGAAGGTATTAAATTGTGAAGTAATGTGCTGTTTCTGTGTGTTATAAACTTCCTTTCTTTGTTTATTGACAGAAGTACATAATTTTTAATAAATTTCTGTATTTATCCTGCATTATTGGCTTCCATATTCAAATTATTCATTAAATATTATGTGGCAGACTACTGAAAGTATAATTATGAGTCTGTATTGTTAAATACTGTTCATCTAAAGTATGGTCACGAGTCTGTATTGTTAAATATTCTTCATCTAAAGTATGATTATGAGTCTGTATTGTTAAATACTGTTCATCTAAAGTATGATTACGAGTCTTCTTCATCTAAAGTATGATCACGAGTCTGTATTGTTAAATATTCTTCATCTAAAGTATGATTATGAGTCTGTAAATACTGTTCATCTAAAGTATGGTACGAGTCTGTATTGTTAAATATTCTTCATCTAAAGTGATGATTAGTCGAGTTCTCTAAATATGGTAAATATTGTTAAATATTCTTCATCTAAAGTATGATTATACGACTGTCTGTATGGTCACGAGTCTGTATTGTTAAATATTCTTCATCTAAAGTATGATTACGAGTCTCTATTGTTAAATATTCTTCATCTAAAGTATGATTACGAGTCTGTATTGTTAAATATTCTTTATCTAAAGTATGATGAGTCTGAGTTAAATATTCTTCATCTAAATTGATTATTAGTCTGTATTGTTAAATACTGTTCATCTAAAGTAGTACGAGTCTTCTTATCTAAAGTCACGAGTCTGTATTGTTTAAATATTCTTCATCTAAAGTATGATTACGAGTCTGTATTGTTAAATACTGTCTTCATCTAAAGTATGATTACGAGTCTGTATTGTTAAATATTCTTCATCTAAAGTATAGTGTATTGATTACGAGTCTAAAGTATGGTCACGAGTCTGTATTGTTAAATATTCTTCAAAGTAAGGTATGAGTCTGTATTGTTAAATACTGTTCATCTAAAGTATGAATACGAGTCTTCTTCATCTAAAGTATGATCACGAGTCTGTATTGTTAAATATTCTTCATCTAAGGTATGATTACGAGTCTCTATTGTTAAATATTCTTCATCTAAGGTATGATTACGAGTCTCTATTGTTAAATATTCTTCATCTAAAGTATGATTACGAGTCTGTATTGTTAAATATTCTTCATCTAAAGTATGATTACGAGTCTGTATTGTTAAATACTGTTCATCTAAAGTATGATTACGAGTCTGTATTGTTAAATACTGTTCATCTAAAGTATGATTACGAATCTGTATTGTTAAATACTGTTCATCTAAAGTATGATTATCAGTCTGCAGGGGTGGAAATTAAAGTAAAAGTCTCTATATTACGAGTCTGTATTGTTAAATATTCTGGAAGTATGATTACGGGCTCCTATTGTTTTAAATTCTGGGATACCCAGATTTAAAATTCTTATCTAAAGGGCCCTTTACTTGAAAAAAATGTTAACCAGTCTTATTGTGATTCTTCATTAAAGTATGATTTTTAACAAAATATTCTTCTCTAAAGCTGGGCAAGTGCTATATTCTTCTGATTACGAGTCTGTGCTTGCCCGCCATCTAAAGTATGATTATTTGTATTGTTAAATATTCTTCACATTAAGAAAATAAAAATTTGATTACGAGTCAATTTTGTGTTTTATTAAATATATTGTAATTTTAATATTCTTCATCTAATGTAATGATTACGAGTCTGTGTTTCTTCAAAGGTTGATTGCTGTAAATATTCTTCATCTAAAGTTTTCAGTCTGTTTTTTAAATAATCTAAGGTATGATTATCTATCCATTTTATGATTATCTGATTAAATACTTTTGTATGATTACACAACAATCTAAAGTTTCCTTTTATTATTCATATTCTTCATTAATTAAGATTAACGAGTTTATTATACATATTCTTCATCTAAAGTATATAAGTCATTGTTAAATATCTTCATCTAAACACATCCTGAAATTCATTCTTTCCAGTCGGTATCGGTCATTTATTAACACACTGTTCATCTAAAGTACTTCGAGTCTGTATTTCCTCTTCATCATATGACTACATCTGTACTGCAAGCAACATCTAAGTCATGACACACATTGTGTTCTTGTGACATGATTGCCCTTGAGGTAAAATTCTTCACTAAAGTATGAACGTATTTTACTTGTCATCTAAAAATTAATTGTTTGGATTCTTTGAAAGTATGATTTTTTAGCAATCATCATGATTACGAGTCTACAAATATTCTTCATCTAAAAGGAAATGGTATCACTTTCAAAACTTAAGCTGTTTTTGAAATGACAAATGCAGTCTGAATTGTTAAATAATTCTAGGTATTTCATTTTGATAAAAGCGAACATTTAAATATTCTTCATCTAACATGTCGAAAATTGTTTTAGCTTCATCAGTATGATTGAGTCTGTATTGTTAATGATTCTTCAAAAGTATGAGAAAAAACAGATAAAGTATTTCTGTATTGACTACTGAAAAGGATGATTACGATCTGTATAACGGCCCCAAAAAGGGGTGGCAAAAAAATATTCTGGAGCCCTGAAATCAATTTCTGGGACCAGATTTAAACGGGCCCTTTACTTCGTAATAAAACAGTTTCGACCTTATCGTAACAATTCAGTTGCCTCGGCTATACTGATACTTGCCCGCCATTAATTTTGCCCACAAAGAAAAAAAAATTTTCTGTATTTGTGTTTTATTAATATATTCTTCATCTTAAGTGTATATATGAATACTGTGTGTTTTAAATTGATACAAATAATTTTCATTTAAAAAATATCTGTCCATTTTCTACCTGATTAAAAGTTCAGAAAACTAACCTTTTATTATTCTTACAAAATTGAATAACATACAATATGTATAACAAATATGAAACATCCTGAAAAGTTCATTCTGACACCACCCAGTCCATTTCCTCCATAACTACATAAACTGCAAGCAACAAGATTTGTAATGTCAGTATGCCCTTGAGTAAAAACTATCGTATTTACTTGTCAATAAAATAATTGTTTGGAACTGATCATAGCTGTCCATAATCACAGAGAAGGAAAGATTATCAAAATGTAAGCTTTTTGAAATGACATACAATGGTTGTAAACTTTCATTTTGATACTTAACATGTCAAAATTTTTAGCTTCATCAGATGAGAACTTGACCAAAATTGGAAAAAACAGATACATTTCCGACTAGAAATCGAATAACGGTCAAAAAGAGAAAAGATCCACATCTGTCACAAAGTCATATAAAACAAAAGTAAATTCATGCCTCGGGCGAACGGTCATAATTTCCACCCCCCCTGGTCTGTATTATTTAATATTCTTCATCTTAAGTGTAACTATGAATCTGTATTGTTAAATAATCTTCATTTAAAGTTTGTCTAGTTTCTACCTTATGAAAGCAGAAAAAACCGAAATTCTTGGATTGAATCATTCTGTGAAACGTAAAGTCATGATAAGAGAAGATATCATGTCACTGTCACAGTCATATAGACAAAAGATCATACTGTCATAATCACAGAGAGGAAAGATTATAATGTGCTAGGCATACACTTGTAACCATTTATAATGTCTTAGTTATAATTTGTGGAGATCATTCTGTCGTAGTCATATAGAGAAGAGATCACACTGTCATATAGACAAAAGATCATACTGTCATAATCACAGAGAGGAGAGATTATAATGTGCTAGGCATACAATTGTAACCATTTATAATGTCTTAGTTATAATTTGTGGAGATCATTCTGTCGTAGTCATATAGAGAAGAGATCACACTGTCACAGTCATATAGACAAAAGATCATACTGTCATAATCACAGAGAGGAAAGATTATAATGTGCTAGGCATACAATTGTAACCATTTATAATGTCAGTTATGGTATATATATTCTGTGTTGTCATATAGATCAAGAGTGTCACATAGTATATAATGTTTATGTCAGATCATAGTGTCATAGATTATAATGTGTAGGTATTGTAATCATATAATGTCAGTTATGGTATATATATAATGTTTATAGATCATAGTGTCATAGTTATAATGTTTATAGATCATAGTGTCATAGTTATAATGTGTGTAGATCATACTGTCATAGTTATAATGTGTGTAGATCATACTGTCATAGTTATAATGTGTGTAGATCATACTGTCATAGTTATAATGTGTGTAGATCATATAGTGTCATAGTTTATAATGTGTGTAGATCATAGTGTCATAGTTATAATGTGTGTAGATCATACTGTCATAGTTATAATGTGTGTAGATCATACTGTCATAGTTATAATGTGTGTAGATCATAGTGTCATAGTTATAATGTGTGTAGATCATAGTGTCATAGTTATAATGTGTGTAGATCATAGTGTCATAGTTATAATGTGTGTAGATCATAGTGTCATAGTTATAATGTGTGTAGATCATACTGTCATAGTTATAATGTGTGTAGATCATAGTGTCATAGTTATAATGTGTGTAGATCATAGTGTCATAGTTATAATGTGTGTAGATCATACTGTCATAGTAATAATGTGTGTAGATCATACTGTCATAGTTATAATGTGTGTAGATCATACTGTCATAGTAATAATGTGTGTAGATCATACTGTCATAGTAATAATGTGTGTAGATCATACTGTCATAGTAATAATGTGTGTAGATCATACTGTCATAGTATTAATGTGTGTAGATCATACTGTCATAATTATGTGTGTAGATCATATTGTAAGTAGTTATAATGTGTAGTCATACTGTCATTATGTGTTATAGATCATGTGTAAGTAGTTATCATACTGTAGATCATAGTGTTATAATGTGTTTAGATCATACTGTCATAGTAATAATGTATGTAGATCATAGTGTCATAGTTATAATGTGTGTAGATCATACTGTCATAGTAATAATGTGTGTAGATCATAGTGTCATAGCTATAATGTGTGTAGATCATACTGTCATAGTAATAATGTGTGTAGATCATAGTGTCATGTGTTTAGATCATACTGTCATAGTAATAATGTATATAGACCATACTGTCATAATTATAATGTGTGTAAATCATATTGTAAGTAGTTATGTGTGTAGACATACTGTCATAGTAATAATGTGTGTAGATAAGTGTCATAGTTATAATGTGTGTAGATGATATTGTCATAGAAATAATGTATTTAGATCATACTGTCATAGTTATAATGGGTGTAGATCATACTATCAGAATTATAATGTGTGTAGATCATATTGTAAGTAGTTATAATGTGTGTAGATCATAGTGTCATAGTTATAATGTGTGTATATCATACTGTCATAGTAATAATAGGTGTAGATCATACTGTCATAGTAATAATGTGTGTAGATCATACTGTCATAATTATGTGTGTAGATCATATTGTAAGTAGTTATAATGTGTGTAGATCATACCGTCATAATTATAATGTGTAGATCATATTGTAAGTAGTTATAATGTGTGTAGATCATAGTGTCACAGTTATAATGTGTGTTGATCAAACTGACATAGTTATAATTTGTGTACATGTTCATACTGTCAGAGTCACAAAGAGAAAAGATCATACTGTCAGTTATATAGAGAAAATATTATAATTTGCTAGGCATACAATTGACAAAAAGACAATACTGTCATAGTTACAATGAGAAAATCTTGATCTGTAATATTGTACATTTAGTTCTAGTTAACATTTCTATGTCTATATATAGTCAACCAAATCAAACAATGTCCCCCTTCCTTTACCACTTCCTTTCAGATATTTGGACATGCTCTTTAGAAGTATACAGGTGTTTAATCAGCTAAAGTGTATGTCATTGTTATGTACATTAATCTACCAAGATCTTCTCATAAATACAATTTTAGTACATATTCTCAGTATTTGTGTAGAATTTAGACAATTTGCACACACTTAATGTACATATATCTCTTCCATGGTGATTTGATATCTTTGGATTAGCCTTTCATTGCATGCATATATTTCCAAATCAATCAACAACCTACAAAATGTACATGACTTTGTAAACTTGGTACAAAATAGCTACATGTACAGGTCTACCAAGGTAAATTGGCACATGTTTACAAACACAACGAGTCTAAATCTTATCATAATAAAAATATTAGAGTTTCAGTAATGCACTGAGTCCATGCAAGGCAAATATGTTTAACCTGTACAACCTATTTTTGGTATCTTTGATTTTTGACTCTACCCAAACGAGCCACTTTACCTTGGTACATGTACACCTATACTAAAAGTAAATGTACATGACTTTGTAACCATGGTATAAAACAGCTACATGTACTAGAGGTAAATGTACATGACTTTGTAACCATGGTATAAAACAGCTACAAGTACTAGAGGTAAATGTACATGACTTTGTAACCATGGTATAAAACAGCTACAAGTACTAGAGGTAAATGTACATGACTTTGTAACCATGGTATAAAACAGCTACATGTACTAGAGGTAAATGTACATGACTTTGTAACCATGGTATAAAACAGCTACAAGTACTAGAGGTAAATGTACATGACTTTGTAACCATGGTATAAAACAGCTACAAGTACTAGAGGTAAATGTACATGACTTTGTAACCATGGTATAAAACAGCTACATGTACTAAAAATGTACATGACATGTACATGGTATAAACAGCTACATGTACTAGAGGTACATGACTTTGTAACCATGGTATAAACAGCTACATGTACTAGAGGTAAATGTACATGACTTTGTAACCATGTATAAACAGCTACATGTACTTGGTAAATGTACATGAAAACCATGGCTAACAAGTACTAGTACTAGAGGTAAATGTACATGACTTTGTAACCATGGTATAAAACAGCTACATGTACTTGAGGTAAATGTACATGACTTTGTAACCATGGTATAAAACAGCTACATGTACTTGAGGTAAATGTACATGACTTTGTAACCATGGTATAAAACAGCTACATGTACTTGAGGTAAATGAACATGACTTTGTAACCATGGTATAAAACAGCTACATGTACTAGAGGTAAATGTACATGACTTTGTAACCATGGTATAAAACAGCTACATATAGAGGTAAATGTACATGACTTTGTAACCATGGTATAAACAGCTACATGTACTAGAGGTAAATGTACATGACTTTGTAACCATGTACTAGAGGTAAATGTACATGACTTTGTAACCATGGTATAAACAGCTACATGTACTAGAGGTAAATGTACATGACTTTTTAACCATGGTATAAACAGCTACATGTACTAGAGGTAAATGTACATGACTTTGTAACCATGGTATAAAACAGCTACATGTACTAGAGGTAAATGTACATGACTTTGTAACCATGGTATAAAACAGCTACATGTACTAGAGGTAAATGTACATGACTTTGTAACTTGATATAAAACTACATGTACAAAAAGTAAATGTACAAGACTTTGTAACATTGGTACAAAACAGCTACATGTACATATACTAGAGGTAAATGTACATGACTTTGTAACCTTGGTATGACCTTCATGTAGCAGAGTATGTACCATTGTAACCTTGATATAAAACAGCTACATGTACTAGAGGTAAAATGTACATGACTTTGTAACCTTTATAACAGCTTGTACATGTATAAATGTACATGACTTTGCATGGTATAAATGTACTAGAGGTAAATGTACATGACTTTGTAACCTTGGTATAAAACAGCTACATGTACAAAAAGTAAATGTACATGACTTTGTAACCTTTATATAAAACAGCTACATGTACAAAAAGTAAATATACATGACTTTGTAACCATGGTATAAAACAGCTACATGTACTAGAGGTAAATGTACATGACTTTGTAACCATGGTATAAAACAGCTACATGTACTAGAGGTAAATGTACATGACTTTGTAACCTTGATATAAAACAGCTACATGTACAAAAAGTAAATGTACATGACTTTGTAACATTGGTACAAAACAGCTACATATACTAGAGGTAAATGTACATGACTTTGTAACCTTGGTATAAAACACCTTCATGTACAAAAAGTAAATGTACATGACTTTGTAACATTGGTACAAAACAGCTACATATACTAGAGGTAAATGTACATGACTTTGTAACCTTGATATAAAACAGCTACATGTACAAAAAGTAAATGTACATGACTTTGTAACATTGGTACAAAACAGCTACATATACTAGAGGTAAATGTACATGACTTTGTAACCTTGGTATAAAACAGCTACATGTACTAGAGGTAAATGTACATGACTTTGTAACCTTGGTGTAAAACACCTTCATGTAGCAGAGTAAATTATGTACATGACATTGTAACCTTGATATAAAACAGCTACATGTACTAGAGGTAAATGTACATGACTTTGTAACCTTGATATAAAACAGTTATATGTACAAAAAGTAAATGTACATGATTTTGTAACCTTGGTACAAAAGAGATTCATGTACCAGGAGTAAATTATGTAGATGACTTTGTAACCTTGGTATAAAACAGCCACATGTACATGTTGTACTAGAAGTAAATGTACATGACTTTGTAGCCTTGGTATAAATTAGCTATTAACTCATCACATTTCTGACCACTGCCGTGTTGAGGTGTACATCTTCGTGTTTTAAGATTTACATGTAGTATACTTTTAAGCCAAGAATGCTAAACAGACAATGATATTATGAAGACCAGTTTACTATATTTCTGTCTAATGCTTCATTAATAAAGACTTTGATATACTTATCTGCATACCTGAAATAGTTATCTGCATACCTGGGTATCTATGTTCAAACATGTATATGTATTTTCTCATCAGTTCTTTCAGATATAGCATATTTCTAACCATTTTGGAAAAAATGTTTCTTGTACTATGTTCTTTGTACATGTATGTTGTGTATGTAATGTTTGTATTATATTATAACTGAAAATGATTAATGTATGTACACCTGTACTACAATGTAATTAGCATACCTGTGTGTTCAAATATGTATATCTTTTACATTTCTTTTTGTAACAAAAATTGTGCTCATTGTTTGCATGTAATTTACCTGTAATTAACTTTTTTATGTATTTTTTTCTGGGCTAATACACTAAATAAGTCTATGGGAATGAATTTACTGTTACAAACAAATATACATATATAGTTTTCTTCAATAAACCTATGGCCCTAGAGACAAAATCTGTTAATTATTAAGTTACATCAATTGAAAGTTCTTTCTATTGATCACATGATACAGTGGAATATGTACATATAATATTTTCCAATTCCCACAGCTATGTAACATGCCACCTTAATAATGCTGAGTAAAGTAATTACTAAATGATCTTATGTTTTTAAGGACATCAGATGCAGTTGGACAGTACAAAGGTAATGACATCGGCAATCTGATATCCAATTACTTTCTACTTAGTATACTAGTCTCTGAGCAAAATAAAACAGAGTTGTTGGTAAAATGTCTTTGGTATAAGTTCTAGATCTATATTCCCAGTTATTTTTAAAAAGTAAAGACCAAAACCAAATTAATCAAGATAAAATTAGAGTTGCTCTATGACTTAGAGTGGTTAGAGCATACAAGTACATGTATCTCATTAGTAAAAGTTCTGGGCTTTGAGACACCTACATGTATCTCATTAGTAAAAGTTCTGGGCTTTGAGACACCTACATGTATCTCATTAGTAAAAGATCTGGGCTTAGAGACACCTACATGTATCTCATTAGTGAAAGATCTGGGCTTAGAGACACCTACATGTATCTCATTAGTAAAAGATCTGGGCTTAGAGACACCTACATGTATCTCATTAGTAAAAGATCTGGGCTTAGAGACAACTATATGTATCTCATTAGTAAAAGATCTGGGCTTAGAGACACCTAATTTATGCTGTACAAGTACATACGTACTCAAGCTCAGCTTTTATGTTATTATTTTTACTTTTATTGTATGTCAATTTCATCATTGTTTTAATAAAAATTTGTTAATGAAGAAGAACAATGAAATAAACAAAATTTAACCCCCAAATAAATTTTCTGATTTTTAACCAAGTACTGGTAGTTGTAAAATTTCTGCAGGGACTTTTTAAGGTCATTTTTGGGTTACAGGACCCATTCTCAATGCAAAAATGGAATGAATTTTCCCCAAAATGTGCAGTAAAACCCAATTTGTTGTCTCAAATTAAACAATAAAGTATTTTCTCATTAAGTTTTCTGTTTTAGTTAAAATATCATATATTTTTCCAATTTTTCGGACCCTGGACCCAGAATATCAGAGATAGGGAAATCCCTGTTATGGATGATGATGATGATGATGATGAAATACATCTATGATCAGTAATCAATGTACATGATTTATGGTGATAAATATCAGTAATCAGGTACATGTACATTTGTTTTATGATGATGGTTACCGTATAATGATTAAGATGATGATGACGATGATGATGATAGTGATCATGATTCATCAATATATCATCAGTGATGATAAATATCAGTAATCAAGTAATTTCTTATGAAGGTGAACAGTTATCAGTGAACATGTATCAGTAGTAATGATGAATGTCAATCATCATCATCATCATCATCATCATCATGTACACAAATGTATTTTTATGATGTTCAGGTAAGATCTATGCATTATTGATGATGAATGTCAGTATTTAGTATATTTGTAATGATGATGAATGTCAGTATTTAGTACATTTGTAATGATGATGAATGTCAGTATTTAGTATATTTGTAATGATGATGAATGTCAGTATTTAGTACATTTGTAATGATGATGAATGTCAGTATTTAGTACATTTGTAATGATGATAAATAACTAATCAATGTATCATTAATGCTTATGAGTGTCAGTAATCAAGCAATCTCTGATAATTAATTGTCAACAACACAATTTCATTTGTACTGAGTGTAATATGTTGAACCTGTCTTGAGAGACCACCCCACCCCATCAGCCATTGAAATGCGGTCTCTGCAGACAGGTGGTCTCTCAAAAATTTAATGGATCATTAAACCACGTCAGGATTTTCCCTGGCGCGAAACGTCTGGGGGCTAAGCTTCAATTTTCAACACCTATGTCTATCTTTGCAAAAAAAGGGGGGGGGGCTTTTTTTGCAAAGATAGACATAGGTGTTGAAAATTGAAGCTTAGCCCCCAGACGTTTCTGGCATGTGTGTGTGTTTAAAGTTGGTTTAGCCCCCCCACTTTCAATTTACTTCCGATGCCTATGTAATGAAGGTACTAATGATAGTTATATAAAATGATTTATTTACAGAAATGTTCTGAAATCTTACATATGATAAAGTAATTTAATACTTGAAATGGATAAAATAGATATAATTTGAAAATAAATAAATTTGAGGCATCATGTAGGCTACATGTATTTAGTAACTTCTCAGTTTTGCATCTATATTTTAAAACATGTAATTGAATTACAATTTATAGATTTTTAGTATAAATTTTCCATATGATTTCAAATGTAGTTAAAACAACTATATTTTATTTTATTTCTTATAAACCTTTAATCTATGGTACATGTATGTATACAATAATTATATATTGAATTTAGGGAAATCTTGAGTGTTCAAGAACAAACCAGGAAATTACGATGGTGTTACAGTAACGTATAAAAATGGCGCTGATGTTATGTTTCACATATGAGTGGGGAAAATTACTGTCTCCCGACATGATTTAAGTATGATCAGAAAAATAAATGCTCCACATGTACTGTTGATATTTTCCCTAGAGGGATGTCTGTAATTAACAACACAAGTGCACATTTGACATTCAGTTTAATTCTGGTCGAATTGAAGTGCACTGCAAATGGACTCCTAATTTACCAAATGGACTCCTTATTTTGTAGTTGTGGGAGTCCATGGACTCCTCATTTGAAAATCCCAGGGAAAAGCCTGCACGTGTTTTTTTTTAAGATATGTGGTGGTCCTTTAAGACAGGGTTAGGGTTACACTGACAATGGTCTCTCAAGACAGATTCCACTGTATCATAGATTGTTGCTATATGTACAACGAGGTTTGGAGATCTAGAGAACATTCTGTCTCAAAATATATTTTACATTAACAATTGAATTTTTTAGAATTTCCATACAGGGCTCGAAACTACATGTACCTTTTTTTACCAAGAGCTAGTAGGCCTATAGTAGACTTAGATTGTTGACTGGAAAATCACCCAGTCTGCATAAACTTCTCTCTACATTGTACACACACACACACACACACACACACACACACACACACACACACACACAGTACCTCAAAGCTAAACATATTGTGTGAGAGAGAGAGAGAGAGAGAGAGAGAGAGAGAGAGAGAGAGAGAGAGAGAGAGAGAGAGTGGTCATAACATACCTCTAGAAGAATAAGAGGCTCTAAGTCTAAAATGCAGAAATTCTGCCCTGATTTTAACCCCCCACCTCCCCCACAAAAAGGTAAATTAAAAGCGAGTCACTGTAGATCTACATAACGTTATTAAATTAACTAGGCTGAACACAAATAATGTAAAAACAAAAATGAAAACAGAAGTCTACCAATTATTTACATTAATTAAACAATTGTTGCTACAAATATAGATATACAGATATCATATAGCTAATTGATACAGGAACTTCACAAAATCAACATGCAGTTATTACAAATATATAATTATTGAGTAAGGACACCCCCACCCTTTCATGTTGATCAACCAGGTCGTACAGAAGGTCTGAACCGTGAATGAGTAACAAAACCAGAGCATATAAATAAAAACGCGATGATGACAATGTTTAGTATCAAAACAAACACTGAGTTTACATACACAAACTACAAATATAAAGTTTATATAGATCAACACATAATCATACAAATGCTACAAAGATAAAATAGTATTAAATTGCTCACGTTAAGAACTTCGAAAGCTGTCGTAGTCTTTCAGATGGAACTCTTCAGCGTGGAGATAAATTTATGTGTACAATCATTGGAGCTCCATGTGAGAAATGAAATCGATCAAACGGTGGTCAACTATCGTAAAATAACTGGTAAAATCAGATATTGATATGATTTTTATCATAGCACAACAAGAACATATTCCAAGATAAGCATAAACGTAAATGACAACGTTGTTGTTGAGTTCAACCAGCCATTTTTTCTTGACACGTTCTATTTTTACTCTGACTAAAGTATTTAAAAGTTGAGGCGCTTTGTTTGAATTCCTGGTGAACACACATACGATGGTTTGTTGTAATTATGCGCACATAAGACGAATTGGGTCCAGCAGTCGCTATAAATAAACGTTTTGAATTGATTCAAAACATTGATTGAATACATCAAACATCAGGCAAAACAGTAATAATAACAAAACTTTTTTATTCAGTAATCGATAAACGGGTCCATAGAATAACCGAAATGACACCTATTCACAGGAATGACGCTATAATACACCGAAATGACACCAGTATAGTCAATATTTTTTTTACATATTTGGATTTTCTTTCATGATCAGTTTAAGCTTAAAAGACTATTTTTATAAACATTTACTTTACTTTAAGTAACTTTTGAGAAGAAAAATATCCTGAATTTCTTCATACACCTCATTAACAAGAATGACCGAAATGACAGGATATTAACTGAAATAACAGGGTTTTAACGGAAATGATACTTTGATACCGTAAGTAAACTGAAATTAAATGAGAATCATTCACGAGAATCACAAGTTATAGCATCAATATGCATTCTATTCCATTTAGAATGAAAAATCACACTCATTTAGAATGAGAAACGGAAAGAGGACATTTATGCTAATATTTTTTAAACCAAAATAATCATATTTATTAATTTTGTTTATTATGACATCCAGTATTATAAAATAACCAAATCTTTATTAAATAAGTGTCATTTCGGTTTATTTAAGCATCATTTCGGTTAATACCCTGTCATTTCGGTGAATGAGTGTCATTTCAGTTATTCTATGTCTACTGTCAATAAACCGTAGCAAGATCGAAAATAAACTCACCCCTGTGTTCAGTGAGTGTTCACGATCTTGTTGTAATTGTGCGCATGCTGAACTATAGGTCTTTCCCATCTCTGTTTTTTATCATGTTTGTGTCTTAAGCATTGTTTAGACAGTCATTGTAATTTACCAAGGGCTCAATCATAGGTTGGGAAATTTTATTTATTGCGATTGACAGCGGGTGGAGTTCATCTTGCCGACGTGTGCCTCTGTTGGCATCAAGTGATATATATATATTGTGGGAATTTGGAGGCATTGACTTAATGTTATTGATTTTAGCATAAAAATACTTACTTTCAACTGATTTCTAAAGGATTTACTTTTTCTGACCCTTGAATACACAAATCTTAACTTTATTCGAAACTGTGATGATGCTTTGTTTACGGAAATGACATAATTTGTAGAGCACTCACAATTACAACATGCGCACAATTACAACAAACGGCTGTACATTTAGGCCTCATTAATTATGTAAGTTGAGATCAGACACAAAGATCACACATGTCGTGTTGGTCAGTTGCACACCAGTGACCGATGCCATACCTGTCTCACTTGATTAGTCAAAATATACTGACAAAAAAGGTTTATTCATAAAGATACTTATTTTTAATAAAGAAAATTTCTAAATTTATTAATATAAGCCTATATTAAAATCTCCTCTTTTCAGTTTTAAATAAGAATATGAGTCCCACTGTATCAATATATTATTTTTTTTTATATGCATTAATGCATCTATTTTGAAGTGTTATTTCCACATAACTTGTGACTGTCCTGCATGTAAACCCCAAAATTCTATTTGCATGACTGCTGTGCACATAATTCCTGTCGGGGGCAACAGTGAAACATCAGCATAATAAAATGGCCACGTAAAGTTGGTGCCCCCATATGAGGCCCTGTTTTGGAGACTGCCCTGAATCGTTGACCTAGCTTTTCCTCCCGCTATTTATATACTGAAATTTTGCATACTATGTCATCATCCTCCGTCTGCTGCTAGTGTAAACATATTTTGACAGATTTGGGAAAATGTGCTTCAAAAAGGTTAATTCAATACACACATTTATATTGTTTTCAAGGATGAAAACCTAGCTTTTACACCATAATTTTTATAAGTTACTATACATGTAGTATACTAATAAAACACCAAAAATGAAAAGTTACCAAAACTGGTTTTTTTTTCTAAACAACAGTGGTATTTCTGCTCTTGCCAAGGGGAGATAATCACCATTTAAACACAACTGAAAGTTTTTTTCCCAAGGATGCTTCCACAGTTTGGTTGAGTTGTGTTTAGTGGTTCTTCAGAAGAAGTTGAAAATGTGAAAAAAAAATTACGGACGGACAAGTAGTATTAGCTTAGCATTAGCTTACTTGATCCTTTGGCTCAGGTGAGCTTTAAATGATCAAAACAATGAATAAATAATTATATAAAATAATTGATAAATTATATAGTTTCTGTTTTAATTAATATCAATGGCATTTACCAGGAAAAGGGGGGGGGGGGCTCTGGAATACCCGATCCTCTCTTCTTCTCTTTTTATATTTGTTTACCTGGGGTAATATCCCCTTCCTTTGTCTGTCAGACTATTGGACTGTCGGACTATTGAACCATTGGATTATCAGACCGCCGAACTATCGAACTATCAGAATACAAGTGTGTAACCGGCACATGACTCACACGATCAGAATATATAATATACTGAACATATATTGTGATCAATAGTGTAAAACATCTGGTCACCAAAACTGGTGACATAAGTACACCGTATATAAAATGGCTATCAAAGTCAAAGACAAGTTTTCAGAGATATTCTTGATGGACTTTCATCATTTTATGCATTAATGGTTGGTGGAATACATAGTTAGAAAGTATGTTCAGTATAATATTATTTAGTGTCATGTTTATTTTTTAAAACAAATTTACATTTGAATGGTACATTTGTATCTGAAACAGGGCACACAAAGATAATTCTGTTAATTATTCATAAGACTTGTGTATCTAAACTTGGAACTTCTAATCTAAAAAATTATAAATGAGAAACCAAATACTCTATCAACATTTCAACTTTCCTGACCATGCCGTTTTGTCTATGAGAGTATATGTAAGTATAACTGAAAAGATATTCCACTGGACTAACAATCCCACCTTGAGTACCCCCTACTGTAGACAATGTGAAGAATACTAGATAAGACAGCTTGGCACTGCATACCCTTATGGCTGTAATGACAATATTCAAAGTGTAGGCAATTTATCAAGTCCACAGTGTAGTAATGTTAATGTGATGGGATTTTTTTTACTTCTAACATAAAACGTAAGCGAAGTCCCGATCATTGTTCATACAACAGACCCAACATACATGTACATAATATCTCTTTAAAAATTGGGTCTTTATCACATTCACAGCAAACTTAATTTAATTCCGTTTACATTTTTTAATGAACTTTTTCAGGAAGCAAGAATGAACCCCTACACAGATTCTTCAAACCCCAGAATACACACTGAACTCTGTCATCATGGACATTGCTTGTCACTGACTGTTCAAACCTACACACATTACAAACGATAAATGTTCTGAACAGAAATGTCCTTTCCTTAAACTTAGATTTACTAATAAAGGAATAGACGTTTTAAACATCAGCAATGATCTAAATCACAAAAAGTTTAGTCCTGTGTTCTGCCATATTTTAAATTGAAGACCACATCTTACATTTCTAGCTATACTACACCTACTGACCTAGCATGGCATCCAAGCTATTAAATTACAAACAGGTTTTGTAGTGCCTAGACATCAACTATCTTCTACATAACTCTGTCACATGTCCATGTGCATCATCTCCCTTCAAATATGTGACGTTTCTACTGTTGAAAATGAAAACCTCAAAAATCTCATTTTAAGAGGACCAAAATACAGCATAGCCCGTTCCTTTAATTGGTGACAGAATTTCAGTTTAGCCAAACATGAAGACATGTAACTAGACAATTTGTCTGAATGGCTAAAAGCTATACGACGGTTGATAAAAGGAACTATGAAAACACTTTTTCCTTTTGTATTTAGTGACCCAGAACGTCTGAATGGCTAAAAGCTATACGATGGTTGATAAAAAGGAACTATGAAAACACTTTTTCCTTCTGTATTTAGTGACCCAGAAGTGGTAATCGAACTGGATAGATTACATAACCAATATGTTCTAGTCCCAGCAGACAAGCCTCAAATAATGTAGTTTTTATTTGTAAGGCACATTACTATAATTGTTTATTACAAGAACAAGGGTTTAATATGGATTCTGATAATTATCCTACATACACATGTAGCTGAATTTCAAAGGACAAGACCCTTCAAAATCACATGTCCTTATTAGGTTCTTTTGAGGTACCTACAACCGGTACTGATTTTGACCTACCATATTTATATTGGATACCTAAACTTCACAAAACCCCATATAAACAAAGGTATATAGCAGGATCCAGCAAATGTTTTACCAAACCTTTATCTTTCCTCTTACCAAGATACTGACAGCTGTTGAAGAGAAACTTCAGCAATACTGTACAGTTGTTTATTCCAGAACAGGGATTTTCCACCCAATCATATGCAGTCGAAACAAGGCCCCATTCCCAATGTAAAATCAATACTTTTTTCCTAGTTTGCCGTTAAAATTTCCCAATTGAAATGAAATGACAATGAATTTGAAGAGATACTTGTATTTTCACATACCTTTGTGTATTTAAAGATTTCCCAATTTCAATAAAAGGTTGCTAAAATTCCCAATACTAAAGGCCCAGGCCCCATTCCCAAAAGAGTGTGGAAAAAATATATATAATATGCCTGTTTATATCTTTTTTTTTTGTTATTGTACATTAATCTAAGGAGTAAAAAAGATTGTTGGGGGGGGGGGGGATACAGCTAATGCCCTTTAGAACAATTTAACAACACAAAGTGAGTCCAGAAATTGACAGGAGATGTTTTAAATTATTTTGACTGATTCACTTACCGATAGTCTGTATAAATATAAAGGTTTATGACTTTCACATTGTAAAATACTATTGGGAGCTATAGAACTATTATTTACTGAGTGTCTGCTGTTGATGTATAACATCCATATCCATCTGACCATAGTCAGCATTTCTGTCTGAATTAAGGATTCAGGTTTTGAAAAATGTAATTCTGATCTATATTTATTTTTTTTGTTACTTAATGGAAAATTAGTTCAAACATTTCAAATATATATATGCAATATATATGTTAAGATGTTGATTTTTTTCAATATATTGATTAAGTATCCATGAGGAATCCCGTCAGATTATATTATACATTTGTACTATACACATAGTAATATCACAAGTCCAGTTTACAGAATTTCTATACACTCCAGCAAACATATTTCTGTTTCATCTTATACGGATACATATATTGGGGGTATTTCAGCACCCACTGTCAACTCTTCACTTTGGATCATTAGCACCATCTATAATTTTGACAGTCGCACAGAATCTGAAGATCATGTGTACAACATATGTAAATTTTGGACAGCATGACTGTGTGTGTGTGTCTATATATATATATATATATACAGGGGTTCAGAATTGTTTTTTAGATACTTAAGTCCAGGAATTGGAGAGTAAATTTCTGACAAGTCTGAGAAATTTCAAAGTCCATGATGAATTATGTTAATAAGTAATACAGTAAAATTATAATAGAAGACAAGTCCCTCGGATTTCAGGTATTTGTAAATGCCAAGTTTGAACCCAAATTAACCATGTCTCGGACTTGGGTAATTTTGAACCCCTGATTGATATATATATAAATTTGTAAAAGGAAGGCCATTTGTTTGTCAAATAAGTCAAAAAGGACCTTTTGATGAGTGCTGTTTTACTTAAATTTGATTTTTGTAACCTTCCTTATTATATGAAAAGCATTTGATTTGGTATGTAGTATACATGTATTCTATTGGGACTTATGTTACTGTACAAATACCACCTACCAGACTACCACACAATGTGTACATGTATACTATTGTGATTTACATTGCTATATAAATACCACCTACCAGGCTACCACATAATGTGTACATGTATACTATTGTGATTTACATTGCTATATAGATATCACCTACCAGACTACCACAGAATGTGTACATGTATACTATTGTGATTTACATTGCTATATAAATACCACCTACCAGGCTACCACATAATGTGTACATGTATACAATTGTGATTTACATTGCTATATAAATACCACCTACCAGGCTACCACATAATGTGTACATGTATACAATTGTGATTTACATTGCTATATAAATACCACCTACCAGGCTACCACATAATGTGTACATGTATACTATTGTGACTTACATTGCTATATAAATACCACCTACCAGGCTACCACAGAATGTGTACATGTATACTATTGTGACTTACATTGCTATATAAATACCACCTACCAGACTACCACAGAATGTGTACATGTATACTATTGTGACTTACATTGCTATATAAATACCACCTACCAGGCTACCACATAATGTGTACATGTATACTATTGTGACTTACATTGCTATATAAATACCACCTACCAGACTACCACAGAATGTGTACATGTATACTATTGTGACTTACAGTGCTATATAAATACCACCTACCAGACTACCACAGAATGTGTACATGTATACTATTGTGATTTACATTGCTATATAAATACCACCTACCAGGCTACCACATAATGTGTACATGTATACTATTGTGATTTACATTGCTATATAGATACCACCTACCAGGCTAACACAAAATTTATACATCATACTAGGTGTAGCCTTATTTCCCTACCAGTAAAAAATTCCTCCCCTTTGAGAGGAGTTGTTATTTTGGGCACTTATACATGTATAAATATTGTTTATTGCATGATAATGTCATGGTATTATGTTTTGGGTTAGGGTTATTCTGTTTTCACTTTTGCAGACAAGTAGAAATGGTCGGCATATGTACATGTATTTAAAACAATAAACAAAATGGCAGAATTTGGTCCTGATTCTGGAGGTAGGGTCAAGGTAAGTTTCACCTTTTCTTGTTGTAAACTTTCACTTGTTTTTTTTTGTTTTGATTTTCCTTGATATCTATGTATATTATAATGGACTTTTTTGAGATGTTCCCTCTTGGGCCTCTTGTTTTGTGATGTTCCATTCTGTTCAGATCTGTCGGATTGGTTTGTACTCGTGACTTCAACAGAAAGTTGACCAACGTCACTTATATTTTCATAACATTTACATTAACAACATTTAGTAGTATCTTGTTTCAGTTCATCAGCAAGAAATGAAGTTTAGATAAATATTCTGTCACGTAAATATGACAAATGTCATCACATACTTGTAGGCTGCTTTTCAAATCTGACACCTACATGTATTACTTAATGATATCCATATAACAGGTCATATATATGATAGACTGCGTAACAGGAAGTGATGTGGCCGACATATTACAGGTCATATATGTGATAGACTGCATAACAGGAAGTGATGTGGCCGACATATAACAGGTCATATATGTGATAGACTGCGTAACAGGAAGTAATGTGGCCAGCATATAACAGGTCATATATGTGATAAACTGCATAACCTTAAATGATGTGGCCAGCATATAACAGGTCATATATGTGATAGACTGCGTAACAGGAAGTGATGTGGCCGACATATAACAGGTCATATATGTGATAGACTGCATAACAGGAAGTGATGTGGCCGACATATTACAGGTCATATATGTGATAAACTGCGTAACAGGAAGTTATGTGGCCGACATTTTTCTCTAAAGCTCCACACTATTATCATGAACCATGAAGAAAGACACAAAAAAAAGGTCTACTGGTGTTTTGTTTTTATTGTGGGTCTACAGGTTTTTCAGTATGAATACAGATATCCCTCTGTTTATTTATTGTACCATGATGTTGCATTCTTTCTAGTTTCTATGAGTTTTGATGCACATACTCATTTTAGATATGGTACAGGAAGATATGTCATGTTCTAAAACTACACTCATGCAATGTTTATTTTTAGAGTTATTCCACCTTTGATTCATTCTCATTGTATGAACACTGGCTGTTTATGGCAAATAATTTCATACTCCTTGAGGACTGTTATTTGTCTCTTTAATGGAAATTGCACCAAATTTTCAGGGATCAACTATAATAAAGCCAATTATATATGGTAATATATCAAGATATTTTGGTAAGAAGAGAGAGGAAGATGGTCATACTCATCAGTGGACAGTTTATGTCAAGCCGTATAAAAACGAGGTAAATATAGAAAAAAGTGCATTGATATCGGGTAAAACAGTCATTACTCTTATTTAGTAACTGGAGACACCAAACAATATTGAGGCTCTATTGCTTCAAAGGGGGCAATCTTATTGTGTGAAAACAATGTCGTATGTTTATACAAAAAGTGAGGTCAAAGTAATCATTTGCAAATGAATAATTGCCAATATGTTTTCTTAAGTAATTTTCACAAGAAATTTAAGATTTTTACATATATATATATATATATATATACGGTCCAACGCTGATTATCCAGACTGAAAGGGAGACACATAAAAAGTCCGGAAAATCGGTTGTCCAGATGATCGATTATATTGTTGCAGTCCGTACATCCCAAATTTAGCGAGTGTTAAGTTGGTCATTCTCTGTGATCATGTCACTGAAGAAACATCGATTTTTTTTCACGGACATGTTGTTATTTTAATTAGTTGATGAGTAAAAGTAAAAGCAGCAATTTATAAAGCCTCTGCTGGTAAAATATAGACCTAACATACATGTGTGTACGTATGAAAAAACACGATTTCACTTCATATTAAATTGCATGACTGAAATCACGTGTAGATCTAGATCCTTATGTAGCCTCCTTCATGTCATTAATTTTACACCTACAGATGTTCTCCCGTTAATAGGAATGGGAAAATCACGTAAGTGCTAGCTCACTGACTTTATCTTTAGTTCTAAAAGTCGCTGTGATTAGAAGAAATCTGACACTTTGTCTGTTGCAAACTCCTTCGAGTCTTTACCTAGATTTCCATAGCATGAGGCCCAATATGGGGCGCCTTTAATTGCTTTAATCATAATCAAATTCCTTGTTAAAGCTATTATTTTTTCTAGTCGTCAGTGTTTTAATTTTGTACTTGACATATCAATTTTAAACAAGGTACATAGGTGAAAAAAATAATTTTACATGACTTGGTAGTGTCATCATTGTGAAATAATTTTTACATGTCCTCCCATATCTCACCTCCTGGTGTTTGCCAACTTGTGGACAGTCGGTAACACATGCTTCGATTGCGTTTATCCATAGGACTAATAAACTTGAAAACAAAATAAAGAGTGAAACTGATATTGTATATTGGTAAGAAATATTTATTAATTTGAAATGTTATTGAAGTTGTAGTTTTAATGATTGAATCTTCTTGTTACGACACTTGCGACCGTCAATGTTGAAGTAGCCTATTAATATGTCAGCAGTTTTATCTCAGATTCCCTACAAAGACTAAAACAATTCAACTATTTAAAACAACAAACAGAATAACTGGTTTTCTGATGCTATTTCAATACTTACAAGACATTTTATGAAACTTTTATCAGTGAATTTACAGAATGTAGGTTACGCTTTTTACCTTGGTAAAAATATTTGGGGACATGGCATTTGTCTGTACGAGCAAACAATCTGATTAATCGGCATCCGGATAATCGCGTTAGACTATATATATATATATATATATATATATATATATATATATATATATATATATATATATATATATATATAACTGTAAATTTTCCAGATTAGCATGTTCAACTCATCAGTCAGTCAACATAAACATAATTTTAAGCAAAAATATAATTTTGACCCATAAACACAATAGTCTGTGAAGGGTTATCTTCTCTGGAACTTCACAATACTGTCAGGCCTCCTTGCATCATACTCTAAACTGTTGCACTTTGACCTCTAGTTATGCAGATTTAAGCCTTACTGGAACCAACCTAAGCTGCTATTGGTCAGAAAGTTTGCCAGTTTACTTGAGGCTTTGGTTTCTTCCCTGATACATTGTAACCAGGTTCTCTCCTCAGCCATTAAAAATGGCCGCCACCATGTAACTGAAAATGTGTTGAGTGTGTCCTAAAAGTCATTTAATAAACAAAAAATCCAATAGTATAAATAAGATGGAACTTCTAAAGTCAGTTTTATCTTCTTTCAGGATCTGACAACTTATGTGAAGAAAATTAATTTTAAACTCCATGAAAGCTACCCAAATCCCAACAGAGGTAAGGTCTAATTATTGATCATTTTAATCCTCCTCCCCTGAACGGCTGAAGTCACATTTCGACTTGTTGGTTTCACAGAATGTTTAAGTCTACTCTCTGAATTCAAAAGTATGATTTCAAATCCCAATTTGATAATAATCTTACATGCAATATGAATTAGTCCCGAATTATGACAATAGACCATCTGTTTGCTGATTTGGGTGAGTCTAAATGTGACCACAGGATTTGCTGAGTTCAACTGTATACATTAATAGTATATACATTTTAGCAACTTTGATATAAAGATTCAGATTCATATTTTGTTGTTCAATCTTGTCGTACAAATCCTGTTCTGTGGTCAACATACTTCTTAATTGGCAATTCATTTGTAATTAGTTTTAAATTTGGTATTATAGTTATATTTTTAACCCGACCACTGCGCAAGTATTTAAATGCACATCATAGTCAAAATTGACTGCCAGCTTAACCTACGAAAAAGTAAATGTCACATGCTTCCCACCCCAGTCAGTAAATGTCACATGCTTCCCACCCCAGTCAGTAAATGTCAAATGCTTCTCACCTCAGTCAGTATTTTTATCTTTAAAAGAAATGACACTAACAACCCCAGAACTTGTATATATTTTGTATAATTGATCTTTTGGTAAAGTTTGTATATTTTGTATAATTGATCTCTTGGTAAAGTGTGTATATTTTGTATAATTGATCTCTTGGTAAAGTGTATATTTTGTATAATTGATCTCTTGGTAAAGTGTGTATATTTTGTATAATTGATCTCTTGGTAAAGTGTGTATATTTTGTATAATTGATCTCTTGGTAAAGTGTGTATATTTTGTAAAATTGATCTCTTGGTAAAGTGTGTATATTTTGTATAATTGATCTCTTGGTAAAGTGTGTATATTTTGTATAATTGATCTCTTGGTAAAATGTGTATATTTTGTATAATTGATCTCTTGGTAAAGTGTGTATATTTTGTATAATTGATCTCTTGGTAAAGTGTGTATATTTTGTATAATTGATCTCTTGGTAAAGTGTGTATATTTTGTATAATTGATCTCTTGGTAAAGTGTGTATATTTTGTATAATTGGTCTCTTGGTAAAGTGTGTATATTTTGTATAATTGATCTCTTGGTAAAGTGTGTATATTTTGTATAATTGATCTCTTGGTAAAGTGTATATTTTGTATAATTGATCTCTTGGTAAAGTGTATATTTTGTATAAAGTGTGTATATTTTGTATAATTGGTCTCTTGGTAAAGTGTGTATATTTTCTATAATTGATCTCTTGGTAAAATGTGTATATTTTGTATAATTGATCTCTTGGTAAAGTGTATATTTTGTATAATTGATCTCTTGGTAAAGTGTGTATATTTTGTATAATTGATCTCTTGGTAAAGTGTGTATATTTTGTATAATTGATCTCTTGGTAAAGTGTGTATATTTTGTATAATTGATCTCTTGGTAAAGTGTGTATATTTTCTATAATTGATCTCTTGGTAAAGTGTGTATATTTTGTATAATTTGTCTCTTGGTAAAATGTGTATATTTTCTATGATTGATCTCTTGGTAAAGTGCACAACTTCCTATATATTTGTGGGGTAGGGTATTGTAGGTGCGGTTACCAGTCTTTAGACTGTTTAAGATAAAGTAGTGGGTGTTTCTGACAAATTAACTTTATTCTCCAGTGCTGACAATTTCACTTTACTTTCCAGCAGTTTAGCTTTATTTTCCATTGCTGACAATTTAACTTTATTTTCCATTGCTGACAATTTAACTTTACTTTCCAGTCCGGACAATTTAACTTTATTTTCCAGTGCTGACAATGTCACTTTACTTTCCAGTGCTGACAATTTAACTTTACTTTCCAGTCCGGACAATTTAACTTTATTTTCCAGTGCTGACAATTTCACTTTACTTTCCAGTCCGGACAATTTAACTTTATTTTCCAGTGCTGACAATTTCACTTTACTTTCCAGTCCAGACAATTTAATTTTATTGTCCAGTCCTGATGACTTTATTTTCAATGATGACCACTTGACAATATTTTTCAGTGGTGACTGTATTCAACTTTATTTTTCAGTGGTGACAAAGCCACCATATGAAGTCACAGAAACAGGATGGGGAGAATTTGAAGTTGTCATTAAGATTTATTTTTGTGATCCCAATGAGAGGCCTGTAAGTTGTTTTATATCGGCTACTGATATATATCAATTTAAAAACATATTTTTATGTTTACCAGGAGTATTGAAGTAACTGTCTGCATTATTAACTCGCTGATATTTCATTTTAACACCTCATCCTCATACTACTTAGATTATACAAGACTCTGAGAATTACACTGGCTTCCCCAAAGGATCATGCAAGCTACTGCCATCATTTTGTGTCCATCCCATATACATTTTCAAAAACCTTTTCCTCAAAGAAAAATATTGAATACATACAATATCTATATTTGTAGGTTACAGTTTATCATCTTTTGAAGCTTTTTCAAAGTGAGACAGACATTATGCTTGGGAAAAAATCTTTGGTTTCTGAGTTTTATGATGAATTAGTAAGTATTCATTTTCATAATATTTTTATAAAGGTAAAATCAAAGATTCCAAATTGTTAACAATAGTGAAATCCATGAACCAATGTACAATCACAATGAATATTGGATACACATATTGAGAAAATCCAGGAATGGAAACATGCTTCATGGGAAAATGAGAATCACCTGCAATAACATTTGTTTTGAGCCTGAAGTTGAGTGTAAACAAAAACATTGGTATAACTGAAGGCCACTACAAGATACATGTAGATGGTTTTTAAAATATTAAACAAGAACAAGTAATTGGTGTTTATCATCATAGTTTTGGGGCTCATGTTTATCAAATGGCTGGTTGGGATATTGGGGCTCACGTTAATCAAATGGCTGGTTGGGCTTTTAGGGCTCACATAAATCAAATGGCTGGTTGGGATTTTGGGGTTTATGTTTATCAGACAGCTTAAAGAAATTTTTGGGCCCATGCAAATGGCTGATAGGGATTTGGGGCTTTTGTTTTTTCAGAGGATTATAGGGATTTGTACATAAAACAATTCTTGTCACCCTTTTTGTTGCAGATTTTTCAGGAGCCCACAGCCATGATGCAGCAGATGTTGACAGCGTCAAGACCAGTATCAATCGGTGCATACAAACACGAAACAGATTGTAAGTTTTGTACAGAATGTATAACCATTTATTTCTGTGGTACAAAAGTTTTGTGATTTCGGTACTCAAACATAATTATTAATTTTCATCTTGTGATTTCAATTTTTGCTGTTTAGTAATGTCTGTTAATATATTTTACCAAACTGAATTTATTATACTGTAATAAATCACTGAAAGTAGCACTGCATCACAAGTCAATTAGGATTGAGTGATTTCTTCAAAACATGTACGTTAATAATAAAATGTGTTGTCATCTTGGTGGATCCAATATTTTTATATTTTGCATTTTCAATTTTCGCTGTTTCAATACTATCGTGAAATATCGCAAAGATTGGAGAACCCGAGAAAATACGGTATATGGTATTTAGACTAATATATGATGGTAATGTGGTCAGGTTTTTCTTTCACTAGTTCTAGGTTCAAATTTTGGTCTGGTTTTAGTGATTATCTATACAGATGACAACTGCTCCTTCATTGCTAATACTGCTTACCTCACAAGCTAATGGTATCAGGTTTGATTCCTGGTATGCAGAGACTTTAAAAAGGATAATGACTGCCCCCCATAGCTAAGACTGCTTACCTCACAAGACTTTAAAAAGGATAATGACTGCTCCTTTATTGCTAAGACTGCTTACCTCAAGAGTTTAAGGTATCAGGTTTGATTCCTGGTATGCAGTCATAACCAAGACATTAAAAAGGATAATGACTGCTCCTTCATTGCTAAAACTGCTTACCTCACAAGACATTAAAAAGGATAATGACTGTTCCTTCATTGCTAAAACTGCTTACCTCACAAGACTTTAAAAAGGATAATGACTGTTCCTTCATTGCTAAAACTGCTTACCTCACAAGACTTTAAAAAGGATAATGACTGCTCCTTTATTGCTAAGACTGCTTACCTCAAGAGTTTAAGGTATCAGGTTTGATTCCTGGTATGCAGTCATAACCAAGACATTAAAAAGGATAATGACTGCTCCTTCATTGCTAAAACTGCTTACCTCACAAGACTTTAAAAAGGATAATGACTGTTCCTTTATTGCTAAAACTGCTTACCTCACAAGACATTAAAAAGGATAATGACTGCTCCTTCATTGCTAAAACTGCTTACCTCACAAGACATTAAAAAGGATAATGACTGCTCCTTCATTGCTAAAACTGCTTACCTCACAAGACATTAAAAAGGATAATGACTGCTCCTTCATTGCTAAAACTGCTTACCTCACAAGACTTTAAAAAGGATAATGACTGTTCCTTTATTGCTAAAACTGCTTACCTCACAAGACATTAAAAAGGATAATGACTGCTCCTTCATTGCTAAAACTGCTTACCTCACAAGACATTAAAAAGGATAATGACTGCTCCTTCATTGCTAAAACTGCTTACCTCACAAGACATTAAAAAGGATAATGACTGTTCCTTCATTGCTAAAACTGCTTACCTCACAAGACTTTAAAAAGGATAATGACTGCTCCTTCATTGCTAAAACTGCTTACCTCACAAGACATTAAAAAGGATAATGACTGCTTCTTCGCCAGGCAATCAAAACTGTGTAGTGAAAGTAACAGGCTTTTTGGATCAGGCTTAAAACTGACATAATTTGTCAGATGAGGTGTGGAGCATAAATATTGAATTTTTGGTATTGCATATAAAATTATAAATTTGTTATACTAAATCATACACTGCTGATTTTAACAATTGATATTACTATTCTTTGAAATAGGCACGTCCAAATGTGCTTACAGGGACTGGTAATTTAACTTATTAAATCATTGTTTATCATCTTTGTTAATCCCTGCAGTCTGGATTTATTTTGTTTGCTAGTTTTGACTTCCCCATTTTAATTTTCTGCAGTTGAAGATAAAAAAGAGAAGACATTAGAGAAAATTTTGTCTGCAAAAAACAAAATACGATACGAGATACAAGAACTAAATGACAGATTGAAAAAGAAAAAGGAAAGCATTCAAACTCTAAAGGAACAGATTGACAAAGTCAGTGTAGAAGAATCGGAGGTAGCGGATGTAGAGAATCTCACTTGAGACGGAAAGTGTAACGTAGTTCAGTTTTTCCATGGATATAAAATATAACAATATTAGTGTTACATTTCCAACCGATAAGAAATAAAAAATTAACAAGAGTAAATATTTGTCTGACAGAGAAATGTGCTTAAACGATGAATGCCACGATCGTAAAAATTACAAAATGAGTTGAAAGGTCATTGATGGAAAAAGAATGTGTACCAAATCTGTCAGCTGAACATAAAGATTAATCTGCTATATATGGCAGTATAGTGGTACCCGTCTTTAGAGACCACCCCATCTGTCACTGTAATGTGGTCTTACAAGACAAGTGGTACAGTGGTACCCGTCTTTAGAGACCACCCTATCTGTCACTGTAATGTGGTCTTACAAGACAAGTGGTACAGTGGTACCCGTCTTTAGAGACCACCCCATCTGTCACTGTAATGTGGTCTTACAAGACAAGTGGTACAGTGGTACCAAGTCAGTTACCCGTCTTTAGAGACCACCCTATCTGTCACTGTAATGTGGTCTTACAAGACAAGTGGTACAGTGGTACCCGTCTTTAGAGACCACCCTATCTGTCACTGTAATGTGGTCTTACAAGACAAGTGGTACAGTGGTACCCGTCTTTAGAGACCACCCCATCTGCCATTCATAGGTGGTCTCTCAAAAGATGTTTTATATAAAGGATTATTTAACCAATTGTTTTTGAGTGTGGTATTTCATGAGAGTGTTCTTTTAAGACAGGTTTTTCTGTAGTATGTTAATATGGTGATTGGGGCTGATGATAGAACTGTTGGCCTCCTACTATAATCCTCCTTGATACTGTTGTACAAAATGTCTCCAACATTATCTGTAAATGGATGGTAATATTTCTGTGTGACCCAATAGTATAAATTTTATGTTGATCAAAATGTCACCACCTTCATTTGTAGCGCAGTCAATGTATTTCATATCTTGTCATAGTAGTTTGAAATAAACCATTTTTCATTGGTGAAATTATACTGTTTTGCTTTAAAGGACCTCTATCACAGATTTGCTGGGTCATGATGTCAAGCTTCTGTGTAAACTTATGTTTTTGAGAATTACTCCTGGAGCTAATAGCTCCTTTTCACCCCTGTACACTTTGATTGTGAATTTAGCTTTGAAACAATACATGGAATTTTATATTTCAGTTAATATGATTTATGATAAAAGGTAACAAATGATATGATATTTGGTGAGAGGTCCTTTAATCTGTGTTGTCATAATGCATGTGTCAGTCTCTCTGTCTGTCTGTCTCTGTCTCTCTCTCCCTCTCTCTCTCTCTCACACAACATCATTGATGAAACAAAGTTTTATTATCCATTAAAATATTGCTTTTATGTATTTTTATACAAATGACAAATAATTGATCTGCAAACATGCTTAATGTGCAGTAACATTGTAGGTATGACTAGAAAAGCATGACGAAACTAATGGAAAACACACGATATATCTGTAGTACACAATACAAGCATGAGTCTGATACATGATACATCTGTATTACAAGATACACCCATGATACATCTGTATTACAAGATACACCAAATGACAAATCTGTATTACAGGATCATGTATACATCAACAGGATACGCCCATGATACATCTGTATTGGATAGCCCATGATACATCTGTATTAAGGATATGCCCCCTGGATACATCTGTATTACTAGACACCCATGATACTTCAGTGATTACATGATATGCCCATGATACATCTAATTTACAGAATACACCCATGATACATCGATACAGGATCTGTATTACAGTACACATGATACAAGTATTACAGGATACACTCATCATACATCTGTATTACAGGATACACCCATGATACATCTGTATTACAGGATACACCCATGATACATCTGTATTACAGGATATGCCCATGATACATCTGTATTACAGGATACATCTGTATTACAGGATATACCCATGATACATCTGTATTACAGGATACACCCATGATACATCTGTATTACAGGATACACCCATGATACATCTGTATTACAGGATATACCTATGATACATTTGTATTACAGGATACACCCATGATACATCTGTATGACAGGATACATCTGTATTACAGGATACGCCCATGATACATCTGTATTACAGGATACACCCATGATACATCTGTATTACAGGATACACCCATGATACATCTGTATTACAGGATACACCCATGATACATCTGTATTACAGGATACACCCATGATACATCTGTATTACAGGATACACCCATGATACATCTGTATTACAGGATACACCCATGATACATCTGTATTACAGGATATACCCATGATACATCTGTATTACAGGATACACCCCTATGGAAACATCTGTTATTACACCATACACCATGATACATCTTGTATTACACCATACACCCATGATACATCTGTATTACACCATACATGATACATCTGTATTACAGGATACACACATGATACATCTGTATGACAGGATTACACCATACATGAACATCTGTATTACAGGATACACCCATGATACATCTGTATTACAGGATACACCCATGATACATCTGTATTACACCATACACCCATGATACATCTGTATTACACCATACACCCATGATACATCTGTATTACACCATACACCCATGATACATCTGTATTACACCATACACCCATGATGGACAGACACCACCAAATATTTTCCCATAGGCCTCAATGCTAATTTACAAAACTTCAGGTCACTGTCACTCCCATGTTTATTATATCTGGGTCAAATAAGTACCCTGTGCTGAAAGATCTGATAACATGCAATCAACAGTATAGGTTGCCGTTGGATTTTTTACTTCAAATTTGTACTTGTTTACAACTCGTAGATATGTCCGCCCAAAGGAAAATACATTCTCATATGGACCCTTCCCTTTCAATTTTCAACCGTCAACCCTATAATTTTCAAAGTACTACCCATGTATCTTTTTATCACTTTATTTCACTGTATTTAATGACCAATCAGATCACTGGGCTCATTTTACGCACAACTTTGGTGTCCAAAATGTCTGCCCCATGTTTACAAGCAGGTGTTTTTCCTATAGATTTACCAAAACATTGCCAAAAATCATTTTGCATTATTTGGAAATCCTCACTACTGTACCAAGCCCCTTAATAATAAGGATGGGAACCCAACCGGAAGAGAAATACAGTCTATAATGTGTCACACCCCTACCTCTCAATCCCACTTCATTGATATTAACAAATAAATGCATTATATGAAGAAGTTGTCTGTTTTTCTTTCATGATTTTCATACAGAAATTGTTTGTAACACATATACTTTTCATTATTTTGAAATGATTTCAATACATTATTTCTGTATTGACATGATATCAAATAAGGGTAGATGGTACCCCTTAATAATAGTGACAAAATATACCATTTTCTTCACAAAAACTTAAAATTGGGATATTGCAAAATGAACATGGAACCAATTAGGCACCAGAAGTAAAGAAGAATTTCTGAAGCTCACTTAAAAGTAAACCATGATATCATCAAATTGCTTTTATTAACAAGAATGAAGTGCACCCTTAATAAAAAGTGTAAAACTTCTGGGAGGGGTATACAACACATTTCAAATACACATTGTGGATGTCATGTAATCATTTTGCATGTCCATGCAATTACAGTCTCATCATGTGTAATAAATAAAGGGCAGATAACTGAGTATAAAATGACTGAAACATACAAAATAGTCAAATTGTTTTTAATATGACATATTTATAGTTCATTCAGATGAAAAATAAGTCAAATATGATTTACTAAGTTTTTGAAACCAGTAAAATTATCAGGTGTTATTTTTACTGGTATGAAGAGATTAAGTACATTTGCTGGAAGGGGGGGGGGTGTAAACAAGGTGACAAACATGCATGACTGAAAATTTAGAAAACTTATGAAAACATGCAACTGAATGAATATTACATGAGTTAATACAGAAAAATATATAATTGATACTTTTATAATTATCTTTAACAGGTACTTTGACGTATGATAATTAGTATAAAAATCTCGCTTATTGGGACAATGTTTCCTGGATTTAAAAAATTGAAATATTCCTCTAAGGTTAAAATGTTGATTATGAAAAAAAATGTTAAAACACTAAAGAAATTTTTTATTTACAAATTTGTACCCAAATTTAACACAATATGACTAACCTGTAATATGGAAATTCTTGTGTACAGATCAGCATAAGGGGGGGGGGGGTATTTAAAGTAATTTTTATACTGTTTACAGTGTATATTGCATGATGAACATATTTTACTGATGAGGACTTAAAATGCTGAAATGTAGTTTAATACAATTTTCTTAAAAATGAGATGGTTTTTACCCTTCTGTATATACAATAAAGGTACACACTGCATGATAAAATGACTGGTCCAATATGTAGATTTTGCCCTCACACCAGTCTTTACCTAAAAAAGGTCTGATTTTATCAAATGAGTTAAAATTTACAATAGAAACATCATTCCAAAATAATCTTGCTAAAATTACACTATGCATAACCATAACTATATGATTTATTTCACAAGAACATAGTGCATGTTTGTAGGAGATACATACTATGAATTTTAGAACAGAGATGAAATTTTGACCAATGTAATGATACAAATATTAGTTTTAGGTGTAATATAAAACATCTGATAAAATTATTATCTCATATGCAACAAACAATAAACCTCTAGAGTGCAGCACACCTATTAAATTTGCACACCCCCAATAGAGACCCTCAGATCTGATTTAAAAGTATGAGTAAAGTGAATATTGCCTTTGGGTGATCAAAATACACTTACTTTAAGGAGCCAGCCTACATGTGTCTGTGAATATACCACCAATACCATAGGCCCTCAATGCAATTTACAAAACTTCAGGTCACTACACTCCCATGGATTATATCTGGGTCAAATAAGTACCCTGTGCACAATATTTTTGATACACAAAATATGCAATCAAAAGTATAGGTTGCCCACAATACACACACTTGTTTTACAACTCGTAGTATTCCGCACCATAAGGAAAATATCTATTCTCATATGACCCCTCCTTTCAACACAACCGTAAACCCTATAACAAAGGATACATCCATGTATCTTTTTTACACAATTTCACTTATTAATGGCAAAACTAATTTTTTCATTTAATACCAATCAGATCACTGGGCTCATTTTACCCTCCGCACAACTTTGGGTGTCCAAAATGTCTGCGCCCATGTTGTAAACAAAGCAGGTGTTTTTCCTGATACATCTGTATTACACCATACACCCATAATACATCTATATTACAGGATACACCCATGATACATCTGTATTACAGGATACACACATGATACATCTGTATTACAGGATACACACATGATACATCTGTATAACAGGATACATCTGTATCACACATTACACAGGATACATCTGCATTATGCAATACGCACATGAAAAATCTGTATCACATGATACATACATGATAAATATGTCATTCAGAATACACATGATTCATTTGTATTACATGATACAGAAGACATGATACATCTGTATTACATGACACATTATGTGATACAGAATACATACATGATATATTTGTGGTATAGAATACACCTAATACAATGTATTATATGATACATCAATCTGATACAGGATACACACATGATACATCTGTGTAACACAATACACACATGATACATCTGTATTACACAATATACATCTGTATCAGAATACACACATGATACATCTGTATTACACAATACATGTATACACAATACACACATGATACATCTGTATCAGAATACACACATGATACATCTGTATTACACAATACACACAGGATACATCTGTATTACACAATATACACATGATACATCTGTATCACAATACACACATAATACATCTGTATCACAATACACACATGATACATCTGTATCACAATACACACATGATACATCTGTATTACACAATACCTCTATCACAATACACACATGATACATCTGTATCACAATACACACATGATACATCTGTATTACACAATACACAATACCTCTGTATCACAATACACACATGATACATCTGTATTACACAATACCTCTATAACAATACACACAGGATACTCTACACAATACCTCTGTATCACAATACACACAGGATACATCTGTATTACACAATACCTCTGTATCACAATACACACAGGATACATCTGTATTACACAATACCTCTGTATCACAATACACACAGGATACATCTGTATTACACAATACCTCTGTATCACAATACACACATGATACATCTGTATTACACAATACCTCTGTATCACAATACACACATGATACATCTGTATCACAATACACACATGATACATCTGTATTACACAATACCTCTGTATCACAATACACATGATACATCTGTATTACACAATACCTCTGTATCAAATACACACAGGATACATCTGTATTACACAATACACAATACCTCTGTATCACAATACACACAGATACATCTGTATTACACAATACCTCTGTATCACAATACACACAGGATACATCTGTATTCAGAATTCCTGTATCACAATAAAACACAGGATTCTTATTACACAATACAATGAAACCTCTGTTTAAAGTCACACACGGATACATTTGTATTACAAAAATACCTCTTCACAATACAATGAGGATTACAACTGATTCTACTCTGTATCACAATACACACATGATACATCTGTATTACACAATACCTCTGTATCACAATGCACACAGGATACATCTGTATTACACAATACACAATACCTCTGTATCACAATACACACAATACAATTAAAATTAATGTACCTCTATCACAATAAAACAGGATACATCTGTTACACAATTAGTCAATACCTCTGTATCACAAACACACAGATACATCTGTATTACACAAACACAATACCTTCTGTACTCACAATACACACATATACATCTTATTACACTACCTCTGTATAACAATGCACACAGTATACACCTGTATTACACAATACCTCTGTATCACTCACACAGGATACAGTTGTATTACACAATACACATATACCTCTGTAGACAATACACACAGGATACATCTGTATTACACAAAAACCTCGTATCATAATACACACGCAACATCTTGTATTACACAATAGCCTCTGTATCACATGGTTACACCATGATACATCTGTATTGCATGAGCTCTGTATCACAATACACACATGATACATCTGTATCACAATACACACAGATACATCTGTATTACACAATACCTCTGTATCACAATACACACATGATACATCTGTATTACACAATACCTCTGTATCACAATACACACAGGATACATTGTAATACACAATACCTCTGTATTACAATACACACAGGATACATCTGTATTACACAATACCTCTGTATCACAAAAAACACATGATACATCTGTATAACATCAATGTCGTAACCATCTGTAATACATACACACAGTTTTTACATTTGTATTACAAAATGTCTGATCACTTACACAGGATACATCTGTTAACACAATACTCTGTATCACAATACACACAATACATCTGTATTACACAATATCTGTATCAATGCACACCGATACATCTTTTACACAATACACAGGCTCTGTATCACAATACACACATGATAGATCTGTATTACACAATACCTCTTTCACAATAAACACAGGATACATCTGTATTACACAATACACAATACCTCTGTATCACAATACACACAGGATACATCTGTATTACACAATACACAATACCTCTGTATCACAATACACACGATACATCTGTATTACACAATACCTTCTGTATCACAATAAACACAGTGACTGTATTACACAATACACACTTCCTAGTATCACAAGACACACAGGAACATCGTATTACACAGCACAAAATACCTCTGTATCCACAATAAACACAGTGGATACATCTGTATTAAACAATACCTTGTATCACAAATAAACACAGGATTAATCTGTATTACCAATACCTCTGTATCAACAATAAACACAGGATAATCTGTATTACACAATCACCTCTGTATCACAATACACACAGAGATACCATTGTATTAACACAATACCTCTGTATCACAATACAATGACACTGGGTACACAATACCTGTATCACAATAAAACAGGATACATCTGTATTACACAATACACAATACCTCTGTATCACAATACACACAGGATACATCTATATTACACAATACCTCTGTATCACAATACACACAGGATACATCTGTATTACACAATACCTCTGTATCACAATACACACAGGATACATCTGTATTACACAATACCTCTGTATCACAATACACACAGGATACATCTGTATTACACAATACCTCTGTATCTCATACACCAGATACATTATACACAATACCTCTGCTGTATCACAATACACGCCACATCTGTATTACACAATACACAAACTCTGTATCACAATACATCACAGTATCATCTTATAACACAATAACCGCTTATCACAATACACACAGGATACATCTATATTACACAATACCTCTGTATTACAATACACACATGATACATCTGTATTACACAATCTCTCTGTATAATTTATAGGCATCTGTATTACACAATACTTCTGTATCACAATACACACAGGATACATCTGTATTACAAGATACAGACATGATAAATATATGATACAGAAAACACTTATGATAAATATATGATACAGATTAAACATGTCTCACCCTTGCACATACAAAAACACATCAGGGATCACCACAGTAAATGTGGGTGGAGACCATTAATACCTCCGCAATCCATTGTATATTAAAACAATGGAACTGCAATTAAACTGACTTTCTGAAGGAGGTAGATGGAAATTCCATCACTGCAGGAATAATCCGAGGGTGGGGGAAAATTAAAATTGTTGTTTTCATGTATTAACAAAATTACACTCTGTAATACAATCAGATTCCTTTACAAACTTTTTTTTATTTCAATGAAATTTAAAGTCAACAAATTTTCTTATTTTTGAAACAATGATATTTAAACTGATTCTACAGTATAAACCTGTTGTTTATAAACTAGTATACACAGGTTGTAAACATAAAACTTCATGGAATAATTATAATGTTATCAAAAATCGTTTTAAAAATTAGTCATCTGCTTATATAAAAGTAAATCTATCATAATCTAATTACTATATATGATATTTGCTTCGTAAGATAATGCTGTCGGTATCACCTGGATCCTCTCACCATATCCTTCTAAATAAGACCAAAATTGTCAAATCGTATATCGCTAATTTTGAAAGCAGCTGGTCACAATTTTTCGTTGCATGAGAGTCACAAAACCGTTGCAATTTTTCCCCTTAGAACTCCCTCGTACTACAGCAACGGTCATTTATCTATATCGAATATGGTATGCTAATGAAATCATATTACGTAAATTCATGAAATGTGATATTTATATCGGTTTTTCAGTTTTTTGTATTCGATTAGATTTAACATGTTTATAATAACAAGGTAGAAATATCGGGGATAATCGTTGTGTTTTAAAAAAGGCCTGTTGAATTTTAATTTAATTCAATATAGGGAAATCTGTGCAAAGATAATCAGGCCTCTGTAAACAGCAGCATCTGAAATCGCTCATTTTTCTCTAGTGACTTTAGTAAACATTAGTTGAAACGAACAGCAAAATATCTCAGTGGGTATTTTTGTCACTAATTAATAATTCCTTGGACAACATCAACGTAATTTGGCTCCGTGCCAAAAAGAACTCTTTTAAGAAAAATTAGTAAATGAACTTGGTACTAAATGTGGATACAAGAAATGTACTTGCAATAAAAATAGATCCATAATGCATGTCACTCGGACCAAATTTTAGGTTTTGGGGGTGTTTACGTCCAAATCTATCATTACCCGTGTTTCAAACCGGAATTTGAATGTTTTCCGTTTCCACTCTGTCAATACAAGACCGAAAATCGTGGTCAGTTAATGCGCTTAAAAATAACCACAATATGTTTTGTAATAAACTGTCTAATCTCATAATTTAAAGGCGGTTCACTAAAATTAGTAGTCGGATTAAATGAGAATAGAACAAATAATTGACGATTCTTGTGTAAAAAACAAGACTTTCAAAAAACACAATATTTGTAGGATATCTTTATTGCGGTATTTTAGATCATCACAGTAGAAAATTTACAAAATTATTTTTGGACTCAGACATTTAACCGTGACATTGTCTTACGGTTGCACACTTTGAAATTAGTAGGCGGAGTCGAGGTATTGGATCGATTTAGTTAATTTGTTATAATTAAACTTTAAGTAAATATATATCACAATCGTTTATAATACAGTAAATATACCATTAAATGACAATAAAATCACTTATTATAGCAATCAAATTTGGATCTCGCTTGAGTTGTTACAGAGTCGGATCGAAAAGGGATGCTATGTCGGATTTTGAAAGTAGTATTTTTAATTCGATTAGAATTCGATTATTGAAATAAATAAACGTATGAGAAATTCTAATTCTATTGTAATCTTTTCAAAGATATTAAGGACATCATTCTGAATTATTTTCTTAAAAAGTTACTCAAATTTTGGTTCTTTGAGAATTTCCTTAGATTTTGGCTAATGAAAGCGCACTAAAATTATTAGTCGGATCAGTGGCGGAGTTGAGACGGGTCAATTTACACTAATATTAAGCTTTTTGACTAAGATAAACTGAATATAACTATTGTATATGATCATAATTGTCTCCTAAATATTATCAAATTAAAATCAGCATAGTTTGTGCCAAGATTTACGAGGTGCTATAGAATTTCGAAAAAGAGACAATGTCAGAGTCCTGATTTGAACGGACGCGGGGTTTAGGTAAAGTAAGGTATATTATATTTCTAATACAGTATATAAAAATCATATATAAATCTGTTGTGTTATTCTACTATATTTGAAAGTAAGATTTAAAAATATTATGAAGATTTGAAATGATAGGAGAAATTTAGTTGAAGAAATACCCGCTCTGATTTTATAATATATTGTTCTATAAGACTTATTCAAATGTTAGGCCAAAGTATCTTAAAATTTCTATGCTGCATTTTTGGGGGGTAAAGTCTTAAAAAATAAAAAAATCATAAAAATCTTCTAATTGGATAATTGCAGAAACACCCTATCTTTAAGTTGTTAGGCAAAATACCTTCTGTACCGATTATCACCAGCTTTTATTGCTTTGAATGTCTAAATCAAAGGTGATTCAAATAAAATATTAACATTATTGATATATCTTGTATTTCAAATAAAGACAACTGTAGAAACTATGCAAAAATGCCTTTTTCTATATAGGTAAGAGGACAAATCTTGTGAACAACAACTCTTTGTTGCCATGACAACAATATATATATTTTTTCATTTTTAAAATCAATATTATGTTTTAGTATTCTATAATAAACATATATAGTAAATATGAGCGTATTCTGTGACCTTCCATTTCTCAGCACTTAAATAATTCTTTGGTCTTTACATAGAATTACTCTTAAATCCTTTGAGTTTATTAATTCAAAAATAAAGGTGTATCTGATCAAGGATCATTTGCATCACAAATAACTGAACATTTTCAATCCTAATTAATTCTCCCTTGGATGAGAGGGAAATTTAAAACGAAAGCAAAAATTTCAAATTAGATAATTGAAGCACAGACATTCTTGTCATCCATGAGATTTTAGGGATTTAGGGTGATTTTAAGATGTAAGACAGGGTTAATATGTAATCTGTCACAAAAGGGCAAAAACAAGCAAGGGCAAAAATTTGCTGGTATACAGTAGGCCTATTAATCAAATATATGGAACACTTATAAGTCAATTGCATCCTGGTTACATCGTAACAGAGTTCTCTTCTTCAACACTAAAAAACTGACTGCCACGATTTAACTGAAAAATTGTTGAGTGTGGCAGAAAACAACAGTAAAAAAAAATTATAACGCTTGAATATCATTATTCATATAGGCCTATATATAACACTTGAATATAATTATCAAAATACATAACGTGTACATATTGTTATTCAAATATAACAGTTTACAATGTGTCACATTAAACTTGTATATCACATGTATATTGTCCGATTAAACTTGTATATCACATGTATATTGTCCGATTAAACTTGTATATCACATGTATATTGTCCGATTAAACTTGTATATCACATGTATATTGTCCGATTAAACTTGTATATCACATGTATATTGTCAGATTAAACTTGTATATCACATGTATCTTGTATATCACATGTATATTGTCCGATTAAACTTGTATATCACATGTATATTGTCCGATTAAACTTGTATATCACATGTATATTGTCAGATTAAACTTGTATATCACATGTATCTTGTATATCACATGTATATTGTCCGATTAAACTTGTATATCACATGTATATTGTCCGATTAAACTTGTATATCACATGTATAAATCTGTATTGTTCAAATCTTATATAGTATGTGTAAATAGATTCTAATAGAATCGAACACTCTAATTTTATTTTATCTAGTTTTTATTTCGAACATGCTGACTAAGGTACCAAATAAGATATCTTAAATGGGTACTTATGTAATGATAATGAGTGTGTTTGACATGTGATATACAAGTTTAATGTGACAATATGCATGTGATATACAAGTTTAATGTGACAATATACATGTGATATACAAGTTTAATGTGACAATATACATGTGATATACAAGTTTAATGTGACAATATACATGTGATATACAAGTTTAATGTGACAATATACATGTGATATACAAGTTTAATGTGACACAATGATAACAAAAATATCTACAACCTCAGGGTCACCTAGCAACTTGTAGAAAAATAGAAATATCCATCACCAAAGCAACAGTATCTTTGGTATTTGACAACAATTGAGCAAAAAACAATATATGAACATTTTTAATATATAAATAGATCTATAAATATCTCATATAGTAAATTACTCCAAAGTATACATGATATTTCCATGTTAAACCTTAACAAAGATAAGAAAGTATAAAAGGCATTTAAAGTTGTGAATACAAAATATATGCACTTACTCCACGCTGAGCACTGAAAAATAAGTAGAAAAGGCTCTTCAAGTAATGCATTCCCTGTTGAGCCCTGAAATATGTAAAAAGGGCACTCCCTGTTGAGCACAGGGCCTAGCATCATAAAACTTTAAAATGACTTAAGTCTAAAAATGTACTCAACTTAGATTAATCTTGAAATCAGATTGGCTGAGCAGGCCAAGTTGAGAATATTCTCAAGTTCTATGGTGCTGGTGTAGTAGCCAATTATTTGGACATACCTTCAGTTTCATGGTGGACCCTGAGTGAGGAATGTAAATTTCTGTATTTACAGAACTCATCATTCTAAGAACAGCATCAAAAACCCCATCAAAATTGGTAGGCGCGTTCTCCAGCTATTGACCGCCAAAGTGAGCAATTTTACATGTGAGTTACACTGTGACGTCACGGAATAGCCATACGATGACTACTGTCATGGCAAAAATTAGAAGTGGACGGTAAAGCGAGTCATATGTTAAAATCACAAAATTTACAAAATAAATAATTATTTTGACACTTTTAGAATATATGAAATAATTTTATTTAAATGCAGTCATATAACAAACTTGATTTTGGCTCTTTGTCAAATTTACGGACGGATGGCTTAGTTATGCTTGATTTACTGGTCAAGGACCAGTGGTCGGCTAGGACTTGTAGTCCGCTATGGTGTGATTTCATGTTTAATATCTACCAAAACAATATTTATTTCCTTTGGTTTGAGAAAAATACCCTACAACTGATGATTAATGTGATTTTTGATGCCTGAATGAATTTATAAGAAGTTGCGATATTTTATAATTCATGTAAAGCGATAAATTAATAAATAAATAAATGAATGAATGAATAGATACTGACTGATGATAGATTAAATGATCATAATAAATTCGTGATTGATAAATTAATCATTGATTTTGTTTTAACTAATAAATTACTATAAATATCATTAGAGCCATAAACATGTTTGTAAGATGGAATGCAAAAGAGAATAAAAAGAATAAAAAATTACACCTCTGTGTGTTGCTTTGTTTGCAAATAATCAGAGCATGAAAGTATAATGCAGCTTCCATTAGGAACCCAAATAAAATATTATATTTCTTAGATGATTGGGTGTAGTGTTAGTCTCGTCAGCGTTCGGCAAAACTCACCTTTGTATATCACACGTAACCGTAAAATGTGATTTTATTAAGTAAATGATTGTAAAATACAATTTACAAGTATAAATACTGCATTTTAACTTATTTTTTATATAATATGAATACTAAAAAGTTAAATTAATTTATGATATGTTTCCATATAGTATTTTAAAAGTGACAAAGTTCTTTATGTAACCGACATGTAATCTCTAACCAATGGTGAATAAAAACACGTCCCTGGGGAAAAATCATTGTTGCTTATTTGTTTGTTGTTTATTAGAACTGTATTTTCGTTAAATTCCATTTTCATTGTAGTTGTTGCTCTCAATTTCCATTATATATGTTCTTTATTTGCTCTGCCAATAGCACGATGCAATATTTACGGCAGTTCTTTTTTCAAAATGACATACAATTTATGCCTACTTCTACGATATCAGTTTATATATATATATATAAATAAAATAGTAATTCAATTAATTTGTTCTCTGCGGATGACAATAATGCTATTTTACTCAGAGAGGTAAGCATAGATTCATAAATAATGAAAAAGCTAGATTTCTTTACGTAGAATATCACTGCCTAACACGAAAATATTACAACTGAATCTCATATTAATGTTCAATTAAAAAATCCCAAACAAAAATCACAACTGCGACAGTTAAAAACAATTATTCCTACATTATTGTACACAAAAATATATTCACTCAATAAACCAGCAAGTGTGTTAATTGCCGTCCACGCCTGAGGCACCGCTGATACAAAGCCTATAGTGAGCACGTACATTGCAACCAGAGTCCACGTTGTGATGCCACGTGAAGCTCCACCCCTTTCTGGCTACTTGTAAGGGTGTAAAGGTAAGTTTTGCAGTTTATTGCTAATATCTTGAAAATATGTGCACCATATTTGATCGGGTGTTCGATGTTGTTCTAAGAATGATAAGTTGTAAAAATACAAAAATTTTCATTTTTCGCTCAGGGTGCTCTTTAAGCTCTTTGAGATAAACAAATATGATTGTCACCTGTATAATATCAAAAGCATTGCAAAGTGAAAACAAATAAAACAACCCTAGCAAAAAATACAAACGCTCAACTTAACTTCTAAAATTAATTGTACTAAAGGAAGTACTAATGCTGGATTAATCATTTAAGTTTGTAGGTATTTTATAAAATGTAACAAATACATTTAATAATAAAAGTAATAAATATCCTATTAGCCTATGTCAGCAATTGCCTATCTGCATCATGAGATCCTCTAGATGCACTGCATGGGATAATTGGCTAAATCCCATTACCTACAGCAGGTGCTTACGCACTAAATGTATTGCTCAAATGTAACATGCACTGCATCTTGAGATAGTCGAGTAAATCCCATAACATACAACAGTTGTTTTCCCACTTAATGTATTGCTTAAATGTAACAAATGCACTACATCTTGAGATAACTGGCTAAATCCCATAACCTACAACAAGTGCTTGCACTGCATCTTGAGATAATCCAGTAAATCCTTATAACAGGTGCTTGTGCACTAAATATATTGCTCAAATCAAACTGCCCAATAGCATTACCAGTATATCCACTAATATGTTACAGTGACTCAAATGAAGTACAGTGGAACTTGTCTAGAGAGACCACTCTAATGAAAGACCACCACTCTATTGAAAGACCACCACTCTAATGAAGTACCACCACTCTAGTAAAGGACCTCCACTCTAATGAAAGACTACCACTCTAATGAAAGACCATCACTCTAATGAAAGACCACCACACTAATGAAAGACCACCACTCTGGTGAAAGACCACCACTCTAGTAAAAGACCTCCACTCTAGTAAAAGACCTCCACTTTAATGAAAGACCACCACTCTGGTGAAAGACCACCACTCTAATGAAAGACCACCACTCTAGTGAAAGACCACTAGCCTAATGAAGGACCACCACTCTAGTGAAAGACCACCTTTCTTTAAAAACCACATTCTGAAGACCACTTGGTTAAACAATTATTTATATTAAATCTCTTTTGAGAGACCACATGCACCTGTCTTGTGAGATCACATTTCATTGGTATCACAAGACAAGTCCTACTGTATACATTGGTATCACAAGACAAGTCCTACTGTATACATTGGTATCACAAGACAAGTCCTACTGTATACATTGGTATCACAAGACAAGTCCTACTGTATACATTGGTATCACAAGACAAGTCCTACTGTATACATTGGTATCACAAGACAAGTTCCTACTGTATACATTGGTATCACAAGACAAGTCCTACTGTATAACAATTGGTATCACAAGACAAGTCCTACTGTATACATTGGTATCACAAGACAAGTCCTACTGTATACATTGGTATCACAAGACAAGTCCTACTGTATACATTGGTATCACAAGACAAGTCCTACTGTATACATTGGTATCACAAGACAAGTCCTACTGTATACATGTAATTAGCAATTACAATACTTTGTAACACGTACATATTTTATTCTGCATCATTAGTGGATAGGTATGTGTGTTCATCTATTATATGTTCTATTATGTAGCACATGTAGCAAGTGCTATTCAGTGCTATGTTTTATATCAGTTGTACTAGAAGCATCAGTTGTTTGAATTTTCTTTCTGTTGGCAATATTTTTCTGGTAAGATCTTGCTTGTGATATAAGTTCTTTTAATCTAGTTGCAACCTGAAAAGACAGAATTGTAAACATAGAACAAGGTATAACATGTCAGACAGTAAAGAATTTATAAACATAGGACAAGGTATAACATGTCAGACAGTAAAGAATTTATAAACATAGGACAAGGTATAACATGTCAGACAGTAAAGAATTTATAAACATAGGACAAGGTATAACATGTCAGACAGTAAAGAATTCATAAACATAGGACGGAATAAGAGGTGACACTTTACACGCTAAGAGATCCCAGTATTAGAGGTGACACTTCACACGCTAAGAGATCCCAGTATTAGAGGTGACACTTCACATGCTAAGAGATCACAGTATTAGAGGTGACACTTTACATGCTAAGAGATCATAGTATTAGAGGTGACACTTCACACACTAAGAGATCACAGTATTAGAGGTGACACTTCACACGCTAAGAGATCACAGTATTAGAGGTGACACTTTACATGCTAAGAGATCACAGTATTAGAGGTGACACTTCACACGCTAAGAGATCAGAGTATTAGAGGTGACACTTTACACGCTAAGAGATCACAATATTAGAGGTGACACTTCACAAGCTTAGAGATCACAGTATTAGAGGTGACACTTTACACGCTAAGAGATCACAGTATTAGAGGTGACACTTGAAGTGTCACCTCTAATACTGTGATCTCTAAGCTTGTGAAGTGACTTCACAAGCTTAGAGATCACAGTATTAGAGGTGACACTTCACAAGCTAAGAGATCAGAGTATTAGAGGTGACACTTTACACGCTAAGAGATCACAGTATTAGAGGTGACACTTCACACGCTAAGAGATCAGAGTATTAGAGGTGACACTTCACATCCAAGAGATCACAGTATTAGAGGTGACATTTCACAGGAAGTATAATAAAGAAGGCAATATCACACCTGTATATACTGTAGTTCTATAACAATGCAGGATGTGTCAAACTCCTCCAGTAAGTGACATCATAATTCAAAGTGACATTATCATTATATATATATATATATATATATATATATATATATATATATATATATATATATATATACAGTGAACCGTCTTTACAACGACCATGTTTGTTCCTACGTAGGAATGACGTTATATCGAATTTGTCACTGCAACGAATTTGATGTAGTGGGCATCTCATAGTTAGCTCCCTTGAGTATCATTTATGCATATATGTACATGTAAATAAATAAACTTACAACAACAAATATTATTATTTTATTTCATACTATTTTCAACCTTTTACTAGTCGTATTTATGCATGTTAATGATGTAAACATCAATGCATAATTATCTTCCTGTCGCTTGATTTCTAACGAAACCTACTGATTGTTTATAAACATTAGGCCTACTGCCTACGCTACAGGTAGGGATGATTCAAGCGCTAATCGTTGACACCTAGGCCATCACCTATCAGTGCAGATTAAGAACAATTGATGGTGTAATTGTTTTATTGACACAATTATTTTTACCTGTGATCTCAACCGTGAAGAAAATCAAGACTGAAAACAATAGCCGGATTAGCAGGTGGGATGTACTGCGATGTTATGCCGTTGTAAAGAGTTTATTTACATTGAGTTTTGTAGATTTGTTCCCGGAATCTGATGTCAGAGTCCGATTCCGAATATTCCGTTGTAATGAGTACTTTTTATGTACATGTACATTTGTTCCCGAGCAATTCTTGTCGGATACCGAATATTCCGTTATAATGAATGTCGCTGTAAAGCGGGTTCACTGTATATTTATTTAAGGATTGTTTTTCATTTTTTGAACATCACTGGGGTATAAAAGCAATTGCTCATGGAAAGAGAATTGCCCGAATGGTCCGTGTGCAAATGGCTGATAGGCCTACCATGTGCGATTTGGATAGCAATAGAAGATCGTTGTTTACAACAAATTTTTGTTTGAATTCTGATATTCTATCAGTGGAATATACCACAGAAAGTTTGAGTGTGACTGTTAATATTCGTTCATGAAAACTGGAAGTAGCCATTCTATCAGCGATATATAAAGCTAATATTAGCTTTATATATCGCTGATTCTATTTGATATTTAACCAATCGCTAAATCAGCTGGGAAATGCTGTGAACTGTGAAGGGGTGACGATTTCGTAAGTAGACCTATTTCAGTATATAGGCTAGCCCACTAGCAATTCCTTCAAATCAATTGAAACAAGACAAATGCAGATTATGTTGTGAAATAACAAACTGTTATTGTTCTGTTTAAAAGATCATTATCGACACGTTCGTTATGGAAAATCTGTGTAGGCCTATAAATTATAATAGATCCATATGTCAATCCAGCCTTCAGTTCATATAGAGTATCCCGTCAATTTACTGAGAAACCTATGAACACTACTTAATAACTTATGCTCTGCATTAACATTACACTTTACAGATTGTGAAAAACAAGATGGGCCTGGTAATTAGCTTAGCAATTAATAGGATTTGAGGTGAACCGAGAGTTGATTTCAGATGCGAGTGACGAATTGTTACTGACAAGAATAGCCTATATGGTGATGGAAAAGCAAGCTGTTTATCAGAGATACAGGACAAAATTGCACTAAACCTGACTCCCTTTTCAACTTACACACAAGCAACGTAACTACAAAGCAAATTTTCGTTTCTGTGGCCTGTGTTTCTTTTCATAACATGACCTAGATCTATCGCAATAGGCCTATGATATGGGCATGTAGATCTACAGTGTGCTACAGATGGAGGCCTAGTCTTGTGTTTTCTATTTCTTTCAGTGATGTTTGTTTGTTTTGTGGTAATGAATGGCTTTTACAAGGAAATTACAGTCGGTATGTAAATATATATATACACACACAAAATTATTAAACATGTGACACTTTATCGTCAGATGATATTCCACTTTTAGTGTCAGTATACCATGAAATATTATCATCTCATTGTAAGAAAAGAGTAATCACCAGAACATGTTTTGAATACTTATAATTTACATAAATTCTTCTGAAAATATTGTTTCTCCATTATATATATATATATAATCTGGTTACAAACTTACTTGTTTAGACTTGGGCCTATTTTCAGGATTGCTATTCCAACATGTGTGCATCAATGTTCTGTACATGGGCATTACTTCATTATTTGCCCCTGTATCAGGTCGAGCTCCTTGTATTACTTTCTGTATCACCTGACAAATACAAAACATAACAAGGTATTTATCAGCTTGCCCTAGGGTGTAGTGAGGAACAGATACATGAGGAAAGTGTGGGTCAAAGGAGAAAACACTCATATTCCACTGGTCAGTTTCAGGAAGAAATAAAAAGTGTAATTTTGAAACTAACAATAAAATATCAATAAAATAACAATAAAATAAGTGATATTAACATTCAGTATCCCCAGTGATTGGTGGTTCTGAAACTGTTAGCACCACCATAAAACAATTTTCACTATAAAGTGGTGTCCAATTTCAGTGGTCTTGGTGGGACAAGCATGTTATAATTTTGCTAGAGAAAAACCAACACTGTCAAACTTCCCCACATGATAAACTCAAGTTCCGATGTGGGATGAAGTCACACTTACAGGCTCCAAGTGAGGTTCTCTAAGCACTAGACTTTAAGTGTGGTGCTCAGCTCTAAACAATACTGGCTTTAAGTGTGGTGGTCTAAGCAATAGGTAATACAGGCTTTAAGTGTGGTGCTCTAAGCAATAGACAATACAAGCTGTAAGTAAGGTGCTGTAATCACTGGACAATACAAGCTTTAAATCTGGTGCTCTAAGCTCTAGGCAATACAGGCTTTAAGTGTGGTGCTATAATCACTGGACAATACAGGCTTTAATTGTGGTGCTCTAAGCACCAGACAATACAGGCTTTAAATGTGGAGCTATAATCACTAGGTAATACAGGCTTTAAGTGTGGTGCTATAATCACTAGGTAATACAGGCTTTAAGTGTGGTGTTCTAATCACTGGACAATAAAGGCTTTAAACGTGGTGCTCTAAGCACCAGACAATAAAGGCTTTAAATGTGGAGCTATAATCACTAGGTAATACAGGCTTTAAGTGTGGTGCTATAATCACTAGGTAATACACGCTTTAAGTGTGGTGCTATAATCACTGGACAATACAGGCTTTAAGTGTGGTGCTCTAAGCACCAGACAATAAAGGCTTTAAATGTGGTGCTATATTCACTAGGTAATACAGGCTTTAAGTGTGGTGCTATAATAACTAGGTAATACAGGCTTTAAGTGTGGTGCTATAATCACTAGACAATACAGGCTTTAAGTGTGGTGTTCTAATCACTGGACAATACAGGCTTTAAATGTGGTGCTCTAAGCACCAGACAATAAAGGCTTTAAATGTGGTGCTCTAAGCACCAGACAATACAGGCTTTAAGTGTGGTGTTATAATCACTGTACAATACAGGCTTTAAGTGTGGTGCTCTAAGCACCAGACAATAAAGGCTTTAAATGTGGTGCTATATTCACTAGGTAATACAGGCTTTAAGTGTGGTGCTATAATCACTAGGTAATACAGGCTTTAAGTGTGGTGCTATAATCACTAGGTAATACAGGCTTTAAGTGTGGTGCTATAATCACTAGGTAATACAGGCTTTAAGTGTGGTGCTATAATCACTAGGTAATACAGGCTTTAAGTGTGGTGCTATAATCACTAGGTAATACAGGCTTTAAGTGTGGTGTTCTAATCACTGGACAATACAGGCTTTAAATGTGGTGTCTCTAAGCACCAGACAATAAAGGCTTTAAATGTGGTGCTCTAAGCACCAGACAATACAGGCTTTAAGTGTGGTGTTCTAATCACTGTACAATACAGGCTTTAAGTGTGGTGCTATAATCACTAGGTAATACAGGCTTTAAGTGTGGTGCTATAATCACTAGGTAATACAGGCTTTAAGTGTGGTGCTATAATCACTAGGTAATACAGGCTTTAAGTGTGGTGCTATAATCACTAGGTAATACAGGCTTTAAGTGTGGTGTTCTAATCACTGGACAATACAGGCTTTAAATGTGGTGCTCTAAGCACCAGACAATAAAGGCTTTAAATGTGGTGCTCTAAGCACCAGACAATACAGGCTTTAAGTGTGGTGTTCTAATCACTGTACAATACAGGCTTTAAGTGTGGTGCTATAATCACTAGGTAATACAGGCTTTAAGTGTGGTGCTATAATCACTAGACAATACAGGCGTTAAGTGTGGTGCTATAATAACTAGGTAATACAGGCTTTAAGTGTGGTGCTATAATCACTAGGTAATACAGGCTTTAAGTGTGGTGCTATAATCACTAGACAATACAGGCTTTAAGTGTGGTGTTCTAATCACTGGACAATACAGGCTTTAAATGTGGTGCTCTAAAGCACCAGACAATAAAGGCTTTAAATGTGGTGCTCTAAGCACCAGACAATACAGGCTTTAAGTGTGGTGTTATAATCACTGTACAATACAGGCTTTAAATGTGGTGCTATATTCACTAGGTAATACAGGCTTTAAGTGTGGTGCTATAATCACTAGGTAATACAGGCTTTAAGTGTGGTGCTATAATCACTAGGTAATACAGGCTTTAAGTGTGGTGCTATAATCACTAGGTAATACAGGCTTTAAGTGTGGTGCTATAATCACTAGGTAATACAGGCTTTAAGTGTGGTGCTATAATCACTAGGTAATACAGGCTTTAAGTGTGGTGTTCTAATCACTGGACAATAAAGGCTTTAAATGTGGTGCTCTAAGCACCAGACAATACAGGCTTTAAGTGTGGTGTTATAATCACTGTACAATACAGGCTTTAAATGTGGTGCTATATTCACTAGGTAATACAGGCTTTAAGTGTGGTGCTATAATCACTAGGTAATACAGGCTTTAAGTGTGGTGCTATAATCACTAGGTAATACAGGCTTTAAGTGTGGTGCTATAATCACTGGACAATACAGGCTTTAAGTGTGGTGCTATAATCACTAGGTAATACAGGCTTTAAGTGTGGTGCTATAATCACTAGGTAATACAGGCTTTAAGTGTGGTGCTATAAATCACTAGGTAATACAGGCTTTAAGTGTGGTGCTATAATCACTAGGTAATACAGGCTTTAAGTGTGGTGTTCTAATCACTGGACAATACAGGCTTTAAATGTGGTGCTCTAAGCACCAGACAATAAAGGCTTAAATGTGGTGCTCTAAGCACCAGACAATACAGGCTTTAAGTGTGGTGTTCTAATCACTGTACAATACAGGCTTTAAGTGTGGTGCTATAATCACTAGGTAATACAGGCTTTAAGTGTGGTGCTATAATCACTAGACAATACAGGCGTTAAGTGTGGTGCTATAATAACTAGGTAATACAGGCTTTAAGTGTGGTGCTATAATCACTAGGTAATACAGGCTTTAAGTGTGGTGCTATAATCACTAGACAATACAGGCTTTAAGTGTGGTGTTCTAATCACTGGACAATACAGGCTTTAAATGTGGTGCTCTAAGCACCAGACAATAAAGGCTTTAAATGTGGTGCTCTAAGCACCAGACAATACAGGCTTTAAGTGTGGTGTTATAATCACTGTACAATACAGGCTTTAAATGTGGTGCTATATTCACTAGGTAATACAGGCTTTAAGTGTGGTGCTATAATCACTAGGTAATACAGGCTTTAAGTGTGGTGCTATAATCACTAGGTAATACAGGCTTTAAGTGTGGTGCTATAATCGCTAGGTAATACAGGCTTTAAGTGTGGTGCTATAATCACTAGGTAATACAGGTTTTAAGTGTGGTGCTATAATCACTAGGTAATACAGGCTTTAAGTGTGGTGTTCTAATCACTGGACAATACAGGCTTTAAATGTGGTGCTCTAAGCACCAGACAATAAAGGCTTTAAATGTGGTGCTCTAAGCACCAGACAATACAGGCTTTAAGTGTGGTGTTCTAATCACTGTACAATACAGGCTTTAAGTGTGGTGCTATAATCACTAGGTAATACAGGCTTTAAGTGTGGTGCTATAATCACTAGGTAATACAGGCTTTAAGTGTGGTGCTATAATCACTAGGTAATACAGGCTTTAAGTGTGGTGTTCTAATCACTGGACAATACAGGCTTTAAATGTGGTGCTCTAAGCACCAGACAATAAAGGCTTTAAATGTGGTGCTCTAAGCACCAGACAATACAGGCTTTAAGTGTGGTGTTCTAATCACTGTACAATACAGGCTTTAAGTGTGGTGCTATAATCACTAGGTAATACAGGCTTTAAGTGTGGTGCTATAATCACTAGACAATACAGGCTTTAAGTGTGGTGCTATAATCACTAGACAATACAGGCTTTAAGTGTGGTGTTCTAATCACTGTACAATACAGGCTTTAAGTGTGGTGCTATAATCAATAGGTAATACAGGCTTTAAGTGTGGTGCTATAATCACTAGGTAATACAGGCTTTAAGTGTGGTGCTATAATCACTACGTAATACAGGCTTTAAGTGTGGTGCTGTAATCACTGGACAATACAGGCTTTAAGTGTGGTGCTATAATCACTAGGTAATACAGGTTTTAAGTGTGGTGCTCTAAGCAATAGACAAAAGAGGCTTTAAGTGTGGTGTTCTAATCACTGGTAAATACAGGCTTTAAGTGTGGTGCTCTAAGCAATAGACAATAGAAGTTTTAAGTGTGGTGCTCTTATCACTGGACAATACAAGCTTTAAGTGTGGTGCTTTAATCACTAGGCAATACAGGCAGTATAAATTCATTACAAACACACCTCTTTTTCTGTAGTGATATCCCCAAACGGATCCTCACATACGGCCATTTCCCACATGACCATGCCAAAAGAGTACACATCAGACATTGGCGTAATTGGTGAATCTTTATCCTGCTCCAGTGAGTCTGGTTTACGCAGTATCTCTGGTGCAGTCCAGCGTATTGATGAAGGACAGGCACTATATTGACCCTGACCTGAAATGCGATACAGGATCCAAATCAAATTCTCATAGACAGATAAAAATGATTTTGTTTTACTTAAAATCAAGAATAATATCCTCATTTATATAGAGACTTCCCCATGTATGTGGTGTGCCCAAAATGTAAAGGTATAAACACTCAAATGTATTGATGCTCAGTGACAGGCAGAATAATACAAGGACAAATCTGTATCACGTCCAGTATCAACTTGAACAGAAGAAAACTATTTCAAATAGAAAGAATAATGTGTATTTTTATTCCTATCATTACTTGTGCCCTTTTAAGGACTTGATTATCTTGTACTTACAACAACAATCCTTTTGTACACATATTTCTCTTAATGGCTGAATCAGCTTAATCAACCCAAAATCTGCAACCTGTAACACAATGTTCAATATCAAATCAGGCATTTCATTTGTCAATGTATTGAATTTGAATTGTGAATAGTGTTTTATGTCATGTCGAGGATTGTGACGAGTGACTGGTCGACAGGGGATGCTAAACTCCTCACATATTTCATTGACTTTGGACTGTTTTACCACCAAGTATGTTTCACTGCTGGTGGGTTGTGACTGGTACATTTAAAGACAGGCATACAGGATGCTAAAAAAATCCTCCATGGCACCTGATCCACAGGATGTCCTTGGTCATTCCAGAGGTCTGTGTTTGTCCCCATCTTTACCAGACAATTTTGTATCTATATCCTCAAAAATGGACAAAAATTGTTCTGTTGATTTGACAAATACTTTTTATCTGGCGAGACACCAAGTATGTCATTTCGAGATTGCTGGTGGACAAGTTGTCCCCGAGGATACTTGACACTTAGTACATATACATTTAAAGCATAAACAAGTACCAAAAAACTAATAATAGACAATTAACTTGTGATGTTGGGAGACATGGTCTTTCAACAAACTGTTGGCATTCCTTTATTCTGGGAACCAATTATGCCCCAACCCTAGTTCCTTTATTCATACAGAAAGCCTGACTTCATGACTGGTTCAGAAAACTGCTGAATCAAATAAAAGACGAAAAAGTAAATAGCGGTGTTCCATACTTTAATTTGACATTTAGATATATCAAGGACGTTTTGTCAATTAATAATGACAATTTTCATACATATGTCAATGCCATATATCCCAGGGAACTAGAAATTAAAGATACAACAGAATCAAGCACACATGCTTCATACTTGGACATTATACCAGACACACTAAAAGTCAAACAGAAAATTGGCAACTAAAGCTATGAAAACATGTTACGCCAATCCGCTATGATTTCAGCCAATATGGCACTTCAGACCATCATAAAATTTTCCACATTTTAATTGTTTAGTAGAACTTGGGTTTATTACCCTCAGTCACCCGTAGCTCATATGGAGTTTATATTTCACAAATGATACAACGATATGCTAGTGTGTGTACAACATATAAAGATTTCATACACAGAGGTAAACTACTCACTGACAAAGTATTGACAAAGGGATATTGAAAACCACGTTTAATGTGAACGTTCCACAATTTTACGGTCCATATAATAGTCTTGTTTGCGAAAATTTATCTACTCGTTTCACTAAGTGAAATGTTGATGCTGGAATTGCCTTTTCGTTGGGGCAGTTGTTGAGACGTCTGACTTCATTCTAATTGTGACGAGGAGTGGTGTCACGTCTCAAACGTATTTTCAATGGACTTTGACTGCTGCCATATATGACGTTTGACAGGGGATATTATACTCCTCCATGGCACACTATGATCCCACCTCTTGGTTTCCAGAGGTCTGTGTTTGTCCATATTTTTACCAGAGGTAAATTTGTATCTATATCCTGGACATTCTGTTGATTTATACTTTGGTATCTGAGATTGTTTATAGTTTAATCCATACTGTGGCTTTAAACCAACCTGTGGTTACATTTGTGTTGTTGTAGTTTCTACACTTTAATTGGTCTTGTCTTAAATATTCATCTATTTTTGGTACATATTTTGTTTCTCATGTCTTCAGGGACTCTGTGGCCGAGTGGTTAAAGAAACATGCTTTGAACCATGAAGTCTCTTGCTTCTGGTCAGTGCAGGTTTAAATCTGACTGGACCGTAAGCTTATTTTTGTGAGAAAGTTTACCAGTTAACTTGCAGAAGGCCAGTGGTACAGGTCTGTGTTTGTCAGGTTACAGGTAACAGGTTGTCTCCTCCACCATTAAAAAATGGCCCTTGCCTTATAACTGAAGAATTGTTGAGTGTGGCATAAAACACTTTTCAAAATTAGAATTCAACATTCTCATGTCTTTATCAATAGGTAATCATGGTATCATGTCTTTATCAATAGGTAACCATGGTATCATGTCTTTATCAATAGGTAACCATGGTATCATGTCTTTATCAATAGGTAACCATGGTATCATGTCTTTATCAATAGGTAACCATGGTATCATGTCTTTATCAATAGGTAACCATGGTATCATGTCTTTATCAATAGGTAACCATGGTAATGTTAACCAGTTTTGTTATTTACAACATGTATAAATTAACTTCTAATATTCTTATCTATAAAATCTGTATAGTCCAAAACAGCTATAGAAAAACATTGGATAATTAAAACACATCCAAAGGGATTATCTAAAAATAATAACTGCAGTCAAAAGATAATAATAATAGGGCCAACTGAAGGCCTGGATTTCTTGTAAAATTAACTGTGATCACAGAGTTTTAATGTTTGACAGCAATTATCTCAATGTAAAGAACTTACTTTCACGGTCCCATGTTCATTCACGAAAATATTAGCACAGCGAAGATCTCGATGTAAAATTGCTGGTTTTGTAGAGTGCAAGTAAGCCATACCATCTGCTGCCTGCAAACACTGAGAGAAAGAAGAGGCCAAATGGCCATTAACAGTCACCTGAGTGAAACAATGCCAAGTTTTGGCCTCTACTGTGTCCCCTATTGGTCCTAGCCCCTTTTCATTAGCATACATTTGGCTTCACATAGGAAAATTTCCTTCAACTTTGGTTAGAATTGGTCCACTGGTTCTTGAGAAGAAATCGAAAATGTCTACGATTTGACAAGAACTTGTATTTTCTGTTTACTTAGCTACCTGTGACCTTGACCTTTGATCTTGAACTTTTGGCAAAATGATCCTTAGACAATTCGTAACAACTTTTTTCATATATCTTTGAAAGTCATCTTATCATTGGTTCATGAGAAGAAGAGTTTTAAGGATGCACCAAGTTTTTGTCCTTTTTGTTCCCTTTTGGCACCCCTATGGGTCCTTGCCCCTTTTTATTCACAAACTTCATGCAGCTTCCCATGGGGATGTTGCATGCCAAATTTGATCCACTGGTTCTTGAGAAGAAGTAAAAAATGCCTAAAATTTTACAAAAAGCTTATATTTTCTGCTTACTTAGGTGCCTGTGACTTTTGATGCCATGACCTTGAAATTTTGTCAAAATGATCCTGAAATAATTCCTAACAAATTTCTCACATATCTTTGTATGCAAAAAGTCAATCAGTTATTAAGCCATTTGTATAAAACTGTATGCTATGTCATTAAAGCACCCCCTTGTGAACCGTTTATGGACAGATTTCATTTTTGTTAGCAAACTTTGTAGATATCGACTTTGAAATCATGCATACAAAATATGAAAGTCCTCTCATTATTTGTTCAAGAGAAGAAAATATTTAAAGATGTACCAAGTTTTAGTCTTTCTGTCCCCTTTTGGGGCCCCTATGGGTCCTAGCCCTTTTTGTTTGCAAACATTATGCAACTTCACATGGGGATGCCACATGCTAAGTTTGGTTAAAATTGACCCTCTGGTTCTTGAGAAGAAGTAAAGTTTGTCTAAAATTTAACAAAAAACTTTTATCTTTTGTTTATGTAGGTGTCTGTGACCTTGACCTTTGACACTGTGACCATGAATTTTTGTCAAAATGATCCTAACAATTTTCTCATATTTTTTGTATGCAAACATTCAAACAGTTTTGAGCCATCAAGCCATTTGTACAAAATTGTACCCAATGTTATTGAAGTGCTCCTAGTGGCTTGTTTATAAACAGATTTCATTTTCATTCACAAACTTTGTAGATATTGACTTTACGTATCATGAATACAACATTTTAAAGTCATCTGATTATTGGTTCATGAGAAGAATAACTTTAAAGATGTACCAAGTTTTGGTCCTTTTGGCCCATTTTGGCACCTCTAAGGTTTCTAGTCCCTTTATTATTTATATGGATTCACAGGGGATGCTTACATGCCAAGTTTGGTTAAAATTGGCCAACTAGTTCTTGAGAAAATGTGTATGTTATGATGCAACAGAAAAAAGAAATCAATTGTCTGGGTTACACATTTAATCTCCACGAAAAACATGATAAAATGATATTTGTAAATAATATTTAAAAAATTACCAATGTCAAATTGGTAAGTATAGGATTATCTAGAATTGTTCATGTAAATCAGATCTTGACAATGTTTCCAAGGAAATCTTTCATTTTTATAAGTACTTGATAAATTGAATGTAACAAAATGCAAATAAATTAAAACCCAAAATCAATACATTTCTGCATGGGTTTACTTTATTATTTAGAAATCACAAACCGTCTCAGATAGTATAGGTCTTTTTTTATCTCTATGTGTCTTAACAAGCTTAGGCCATCAAAATAAATATCTGGTTCTCATAATCAATTTTGACAATATGGCCTGGTTCTCAGAATCAATTTTGACAATGCATTTTGGCCTTGGCACTGGATTGTCGGAGGTCAAAATGCCAGAGGCACTGGATTGTCTGAGGTCAAAATGTCAGAGGCACTGGATAATCTGAGGTCAAAATGTCAGAGGCACTGGATTGTCTGAGGTCAAAATGTCAGAGGCACTGGATTGTCTGAGGTCAAAATGTCAGAGGCACTGGATTGTCTGAGGTCAAAATGTCAGAGGCACTGGATTGTCTGAGGTCAAAATGTCAGAGGCACTGAATTGTCTGAGGTCAAAATGTCAGAGGCACTGAATTGTCTGAGGTCAAAATGTCAGCGGCACTGGATTGTCTGAGGTCAAAATGTCAGAGGCACTGGATTGTCTGAGGTCAAAATGTCAGAGGCACTGAATTGTCTGAGGTCAGAATGTCATAGGCACTGGATAATCTGAGGTCAATATGTCAGAGGCACTGGATTGTCTGAGGTCAAAATGTCAGAGGCACTGGATTGTCTGAGAGCAGATATTTTTTTAACTTAACTTTAATTGGAGATGAAATTTTACAACAGCACAATCAATTATGTATATTTTTAATTATATTTATAATTATATTGCCTTGGTAAAAAGATAATGAAAATAAAAATTATATGATCTTAATGATACATATATAGTTACTAGAAATGCTTGATAACAGAACATATCAAAATTTGTACAAAATTCTGTGGTGAGCATATTTAAGAACCTGCAAATTTTGAATCAAGTTTTTTATAAATTCAAATAACTCACAATTTTTACTCTCTGTGGCCAGGTCAAACTGTCCACATTATTTTGTATAAAATACTTCACACTTTGTCCATCCACAAATTCAGATATGATATATGGAAATCGGTTTTCTGTACAAATTCCAAGAATTGATACAATATGTCGGTGTCTTTGTCGACTGCAAGAAAATCATAATTTGATTAATTTCATGTTGAGGCAAAGAATCTCTCTCTCTCTCTCTCTCTCTCTCCCTCTCTCTGAAATTAATAAAAGAAGAATATGTCTGAGGAAACAAATGCCCCTGCTAAAGCTTACTTGTAAAACTTTTTCCAAGTTATAAAGGCGTTTAACTCTAGAACTGCAAATGACTGTCAATGCCCAAAGTCAGACTTTTATCAACCTGTAGTGGTTCGAACCACTGTGTATGAGTTTCATAAAATTTTGATGAGGCGAACCAAAGTTAGAGTACAGAAACAAAATTCAGACAAATGGGTTGAAAGACGGTCAAGGAGAACACAAATTTCCCCTTTAACATAGCAGCGGTGGCATGAAAATTTTCAGAATACATGCAAATTGATTATTTTTATTTCCATTACCTCAATATCCATACTTCCTCTTTCATCCAGTTGAGAGTTTCCTTTGACATCTGGTTGTCATGGATACTTAAAGTAATTCTGGTCACTGCCACATTTATGCCACTATAATTTCCTGCATTTGTATCACTATAAATCCCTCCTCCTAACCTGAAAGATAATATCAAAGTTTTCTTTATGTTGCCTGGATTTTCTGTCTGAGTTCAGACATCACAGATTAATTAAGTCCCTCCTCCTAACCTGCAGTAATATCATAGGTTTCTTTAGATTTTCATTTTTTTCAGACATTTTACTTTCTGGTACACTTGTATTTTTGGTAATTACTGATCATGCTGAAGTATTGAGCATTATTACTCTGACCAAAAAAAACCCAAAAAACATACTTTCGGTATTAGAAACACCCCCCTCCCTTTTTGTCAAAAGTTTCACTTACCACTTGGAGTCTACATGTGTTTTATCATTGATGACTCTTCATAAACAAATCAAAATAAACAACACAGTCCAATATGTTTACATCAGATTTAAGTGCTGGCATTTAAATGAGTTACAATAAACTGAGTGTATGTAACAGAGACAATTACTGCCTCTGCTTGGTTTCGAACCTAGGACCCCTGGTTTTCCAGTCTGGTGCTCTATAGAGCTAAAGGGGACACCCCTCTACCTCAAGCTAGTCGGAACACCATATAACTAACCCTGCCACATTATCCCCCTCTATTGAGAGAGTCATCACGACTCTCTTTAGAGGTAGCTATCACCTGAGGGGCGATTTAAAGACAATCACTTTAACATTACCAAGAAGAACCTAGGTCCCAACATGGGAGCCATCTGTAACAGAGACAATTACTGCTCTGCTTGGATTTGAACCTAGGACCCCTGGTTTTCCAGTCTCGTGCTCTACCTATCGGGCTAAAGGGGAAACCTCTAGCTCAAGCTAGTAGGACCACCATATAACTAACCCTGCCACATATAAACACAGGGATGCAATACTGTAATAATGGAAATTTTACCAAGACCGAAATATAATGTTTTTTCCTAAATCTATGGTATACAATTTTGGCAAGAAGTAATTTTACTGATATTATGATTGAAAAAAGATAACTCTTATCTACAATGAGGAATGAATTGTTAGCGATTTTCAATTTAAACGATCTCAACAACCTCGCTAAAAATGCCAAAATGGAATCCATTTCTGCTTATATGATATGTACTGATTTTTCATCTCCGGGCCATGAAAATGTTGAGAATGATACATACAGACAAAGCACAAGATGGACAACAAATGTATCACAAAAGGCCATTTGAGTGATTCTGCTGACCTAGAAAGTGTTTGTCATAAACTGATCTCACTTATCTGAATTTAAACCATGGGATGATGAAAACATAAAGCTTGTACATCATGTAATACCTTTGTGATAATTCCAAATTATTGTTGGAAATTAAGCAATTCTCCAGTACTGGTATCTGTAACTTCTTCTTCATACGATTGGCATCTGTCTCGTAATCTCTAAAGGCGGTAGGCTTATCATTGGCCCTCGAATCTATCAATCTTGTGTCAGTCTCGATCATGTGGTCATTGCTCCCACCTAGAGTCATAGCATACTGACTAGATGGCAATGATTGGACACCTAGAAATAAGATTATGTAAAGATTAAACCAAACATTTTTACATGTAATATATACAAATGATATAGGGTAGGAAAGTTAATATATAAGAATATATATAAGTATATATCAGTATAAGTATATATAATATATGATATTTAAGTTTTTACTGTCATGTACAAATGTTGTACAGCCTCTACAAGTATGTTAGTTCATGTAAAAACATTATCATACAGTGAAAACTATCATCAAGATGACCCTACCTGCCACTGAAATGTGGTCTCTGAACATGCTTAAGACCGATGTTCTCTCAAAAGAGGTTTTATTTAAAGGATATTTTGACCAAGTGATTTCAGAGTGCAGTCTCAGAGGACAGGTGCCCCTTCAAGACAGGTTCCACTTACCACAATGCATTGAATATATTTTCTTAATTAATAAAAATATCTATCAAAACCCAAATAAATCAAATTTTATAAAATTCTGAGAAAAAGCTCTAACTTCTCAGTCACATAGTCCCAATGCTATGAAATTTTACCATTGGGACTACGTGATTGAGTATTTAGACATTGTACTCAAAGTCACAATGTCTATCATTTCTATGGTCTCTGAAGATTCAAGCCACCATTAAATCTATAAGCTATGTATGAAGTTGTATTATTGCTTGAGGCTGGTGATTTTTTCTTGGGAACATTAAAAATGATTTCCCTCCAACACTATAACAAATTGGTTGCCAACGTGTAACATGTAAGAGTCATTGTTACAGATAATGTTTGGTTGATAGATACGTCATTGTTATAATGTTTGGTTGATAGATACGTCATTGTTATAATGTTTGGTTGATAGATACGTCATTGTTATAATGTTTTGTTGATAGATACGTCATTGTTATAATGTTTGTGTGATAAATACGTCATTGTTATAGATAATGTTTGGTTGATAGATACATCATTTTTATAGATAATGTTTGGTTGATAGATACATCATTGTTATAATGTTTGGTTGATAGATACGTCATTTTTATAGATAATGTTTGGTTGATAGATACGTCGTTGTTTTAGATGTTTGGTTGATAGATACGTCATTTTTATAGAAAATGTTTGGTTGATAGATACGTCATTGTTATAATGATTGGTTGATAGATACGTCATTCTTATAGATAATGTTTGGTGGATAGATATGTCAATGTTATAGATAATGTTTGGTTGACAGATACGTCATTGTTATAATGTTTGGTTGATAGATACGTCATTCTTATAGATAATGTTTGGTTGACAGATACGTCATTGTTATAATGTTTGGTTGATAGATACGTCATTTTTATAGATAATGTTTGGTTGATAGATACGTCATTGTTATAGATGTTTGGTGGATAGATACGTCATTTTTATAGATGTTTGGTTGATAGATATGTCATTGTTATAGATAATATTTGGTTGATAGATACGTCATTGTTATAATGTTTGGTTGATAGATACGTCATTTTTATAGATAATGTTTGGTTGATAGATACGTCATTGTTATAGATGTCTGGTTGATAGATATGTCATTGTTATAGATAATATTTGGTTGATAGATACGTCATTGTTATAGATAATGTTTGGTTGATAGATACGTCATTGTTATAGATAATGTTTGGTTGATAGATACATCATTGTTATAGATGTTTGGTTGATAGATACATCATTATTATAATGTTTGGTTGATAGATACGTCATTGTTATAGATAATGTTTGGTTGATAGATACGTCATTGTTATAGATAATATTTGGTTGATAGATACGTCATTGTTATAATGTTTGATTGATAGATACGTCATTTTTATAGATAATGTTTGGTTGATAGATACATCATTGTTATAGATGTTTGGTTGATAGATACGTCATTGTTATAGATAATATTTGGTTGATAGATACGTCATTGTTATAGATAATGTTTGGTTGATAGATACGTCATTGTTATAGATAATGTTTGGTTGATAGATACGTCATTGTAATAGATAATGTTTTGTTGATAGATATGTCATTGTTATAATGTTTGGTTGATAGATCTGTCATTGTTATAGATAATGTTTGGTTGATAGATACATCATTGTTATAATGTTTGGTTGATAGATACGTCATTTTTATAAATAATGTTTGGTTGATAGATACGTCATTGTTATAGATAATGTTTGGTTGATAGATACGTCATTGTTATAGATAATGTTTTGTTGATAGATAGGTCATTGTTATAGATAATGTTTGGTTGATAGATACGTCATTGTTATAGATAATGTTTGGTTGATAGATACGTCATTGTTATAGATAATGTTTGGTTGATAGATACGTCATTGTTATAATGTTTGGTTGATAGATACGTCATTTTTATAGATAATGTTTGGTTGATAGATACGTCATTTTTATAGATGTTTGGTTGATAGATACGTCATTTTTATAGATAATGTTTGGTTGATAGATACGTCACTGTTATAGATAATGTTTGAATAGATAATGTTTGGTTGATAGATACGTCATTGTTATAATGTTTGGTTGATAGATACATCATTTTTATAGATAATGTTTGGTTGATAGATTCGTCATTTTTATAGATAATGTTTGGTTGATAGATATGTCATTGTTATAATGTTTGGTTGATAGATACGTCATTGTTATAATGTTTGGTTGATAGATACATCATTGTTATAATGTTTGGTTGATAGATACGTCACTGTTATAGATAATGTTTGGTTGATAGATACATCATTTTTATAGATAATGTTTGGTTGATAGATACGTCACTGTTATAGATAATGTTTGGTTGATAGATACAACAACCTTATAATGTTTGGTTGATGGATACGTCATTGTTATAGATAATGTTTTGTTGAATGATACGTCATTGTTATAATGTTTGGTTGATAGATATGTCATTGTTATAGATAATGTTTTGTTGATAGATACGTCCTTGTTATAATGTTTGGTTGATAGATATGTCATTGTTATAGATAATGTTTTGTTGATAGATACGTCATTGTTATAATGTTTGGTTGATAGATACATCATTGTTATAATGTTTGGTTGATAGATACGTCACTGTTATAGATGTTTGGTTGATAGATACATCATTTTTATAGATAATGTTTGGTTGATAGATACGTCACTGTTATAGATTATGTTTTGATCACTGTTATGATAAGTTTGGTACAACAACCTTATAATGTTTGGTTGATAGATACGTCATTGTTATAGATAATGTTTTGTTGATATATACATCATTGTTATAATGTTTGGTTGATAGATACGTCATTGTTATAATATTTGGTTGATAGATATACATATAATGTTTTTATAGATAATGTTTGGTTGATAGATACGTCATTAAAGATAATGTTTGGTTGAGAAATACAACATCGTTATAATGTTTGGTTGATAGATACAACATCTTTATAATGTTTGGTTGATAGATACGTCATTGTTATAATGTTTGGTTGATAGATACGTCATTTTTATAGATAATGTTTGGCTGATAGATACGTCATTTTTATAGATAATGTTTGGTTGATAGATACGTCATTGTTAAGGATAATGTTTGGTTGATAGATACGTCATTGTTATAATGTTTGGTTGATAGATACATCATTTTTATAGATAATGTTTGGTTGATAGATACGTCATTGTTATAATGTTTGGTTGATAGATACGTCACTGTTATAGATAATGTTTGGTGGATAGATACGTCATTGTTATAATGTTTGGTTGATAGATACGTCATTTTTATAGATAATGTTTGGTTGATAGATACGTCATTGTTATAGATAATGTTTGGTTGATAGATTCGTCATTTTTATAGATAATGTTTGGTTGATAGATACAACATTGTTATAATGTTTGGTTGATAGATACAACATTGTTATAATGTTTGGTTGATAGATATGTCATTGTTATAATGTTTGGTTGATAGATAAGTCATTTTTAAAGATAATGTTTGGTTGATAGATACGTCATTGTTATAGATAATGTTTGGTTGATAGATACAACATCGTTATCATGTTTGGTTGATAGATACGTCATTGTTATAATGTTTGGTTGATAGATACATCATTGTTATAGATAATGTTTGGTTGATAGATATGTCATTGATATAGATAATGTTTGGTTGATAGATAGATACGTCATTGTTATAGAGAATGTTTGGTTGATAGATACATCATTGTTATAGATAATGTTTGGTTGATAGATACATCATTGTTATAGATAATGTTTGGTTGATAGATACGTCATTGTTATAATGGTTGGTTGATAGATACGTCATTGTTATAGATAATGTTTGGTTGATAGATACATCATTGTTATAGATAATGTTTGGTTGATAGATACATCATTGTTATAGATAATGTTTGGTTGATAGATATGTCATTGTTATAATGTTGGTTGATAGATACGTCATGTTTATAGATAATGTTTGGTTGATAGATACATCATTTTTATAGATAATGTTTGGTTGATAGATACGTCACTGTTATAGATAATGTTTGGTTGATAGATACAACAACCTTATAATGTTTGGTTGATGGATACGTCATTGTTATAGATAATGTTTTGTTGATAGATACGTCATTGTTATAATGTTTGGTTGATAGATATGTCAATGTTATAGATAATGTTTTGTTGATAGATACGTCCTTGTTATAATGTTTGGTTGATAGATATGTCATTGTTATAGATAATGTTTTCTTGATAGATACGTCATTGTTATAATGTTTGGTTGATAGATACATCATTGTTATAATGTTTGGTTGATAGATACGTCACTGTTATAGATGTTTGGTTGATAGATACATCATTTTTATAGATAATGTTTGGTTGATAGATACGTCACTGTTATAGATTATGTTTGGTTGATAGATACAACAACCTTATAATGTTTGGTTGATAGATACGTCATTGTTATAGATAATGTTTTGTTGATATATACATCATTGTTATAATGTTTGGTTGATAGATACGTCATTGTTATAATATTTGGTTGATAGATACATCATTTTTATAGATAATGTTTGGTTGATAGATACGTCATTGTTATAATGTTTGGTTGATAAATACAACATCGTTATAATGTTTGGTTGATAGATACAACATCTTTATAATGTTTGGTTGATAGATACGTCATTGTTATAATGTTTGGTTGATAGATACGTCATTTTTATAGATAATGTTTGGTTGATAGATACGTCATTTTTATAGATAATGTTTGGTTGATAGATACGTCATTGTTAAGGATAATGTTTGGTTGATAGATACGTCATTGTTATAATGTTTGGTTGATAGATACATCATAGATAACATCATCATTTTTATAGATAATGTTTGGTTGATAGATACGTCATTGTTATAATGTTTGGTTGATAGATACGTCACTGTTATAGATAATGTTTGGTGGATAGATACGTCATTGTTATAATGTTTGGTTGATAGATACGTCATTTTTATAGATAATGTTTGGTTGATAGATACGTCATTGTTATAGATAATGTTTTGTTGATAGATTCGTCATTTTTATAGATAATGTTTGGTTGATAGATACAACATTGTTATAATGTTTTGATAGATACAACATTGATAAGATACAACATTGTTATAATGTTTGGTTGATAGATATGTCATTGTTATAATGTTTGGTTGATAGATAAGTCATTTTTAAAGATAATGTTTGGTTGATAGATACGTCATTGTTATAGATAATGTTTTGTTGATAGATTCGTCATTTTTTTATAGATAATGTTTGGTTGATAGATACAACATTGTTATAATGTTTGGTTGATAGATAGACAACATTGTTATAAATGTTTGGTTGATAGATATGTCATTGTTATAATGTTTGGTTGATAGATAAGTCATTTTGAAAGATAATGTTTGGTTGATAGATACGTCATTGTTATAGATAATGTTTGGTTGATAGATACAACATCGTTATCATGTTTGGTTGATAGATACGTCATTGTTATAATGTTTGGTTGATAGATACATCATTGTTATAGATACTGTTTGGTTGATAGATACGTCATTGATATAGATAATGTTTGGTTGATAGATAGATACGTCATTGTTATAGAGAATGTTTGGTTGATAGATACATCATTGTTATAGATATTGTTTGGTTGATAGATACATCATTGTTATAGATAATGTTTGGTTGATAGATACGTCATTGTTATAATGGTTGGTTGATAGATACGTCATTGTTATAGATAATGTTTGGTTGATAGATACATCATTGTTATAGATAATGTTTGGTTGATAGATACGTCATTGTTATAATGTTTGGTTGATAGATACGTCATTTTTATAGATAATGTTTGGTTGATAGATACGTCACTGTTATATATAATGTTTGGTTGATAGATACGTCACTGTTATAGATAATGTTTGGTTGATAGATACAACATCCTTATAATGTTTGGTTGATAGATACAACATCGTTATAATGTTTGGTTGATAGATACGTCATTGTTATAGATAATGTTTGGTTGATAGATACGTCATTGTTATAGATAATGTTTGGTTGATAGATACGTCTTTGTTATAGATAATGTTTGGTTGATAGATACGTCATTGTTATAGATAATGTTTGGTTGATAGATACGTCATTGTTATAGATAATGTTTGGTTGATAGATACAACATCGTTATCATGTTTGGTTGATAGATACGTCATTGTTATATTCGTCATGTTTGGTTGATAGATACATCATTGTTATAGATAATGTTATTAATTTTGGTTGATAGATACGTCATTGTTATAGATAATGTTTGGTTGATAGATAGATACGTCATTGTTATAGAGAATGTTTGGTTGATAGATACATCATTGTTATAGATAATGTTTGGTTGATAGATACGTCATTGTTATAGATAATGTTTGGTTGATAGATACGTCTTTGTTATAGATAATGTTTGGTTGATAGATACGTCATTGTTATAGATAATGTTTGGTTGATAGATACGTCATTGTTATAGATAATGTTTGGTTGATAGATACAACATCGTTATCATGTTTGGTTGATAGATACGTCATTGTTATAATGTTTGGTTGATAGATACATCATTGTTATAGATAATGTTTGATTGATAGATACATCATTGTTATAGATAATGTTTGGTTGATAGATACGTCATTGTTATAATGGTTGGTTGATAGATACGTCATTGTTATAGATAATGTTTGGTTGATAGATACATCATTGTTATAGATAATGTTTGGTTGATAGATACGTCATTGTTATAATGTTTGTTGATAGATACGTCACTGTTATATATAATGTTTGGTTGATAGATACGTCACTGTTATAGATAATGTTTGGTTGATAGATACAACATCCTTATAATGTTTGGTTGATAGATACAACATCGTTATAATGTTTGGTTGATAGATACGTCATTGTTAAAGATAATGTTTGGTTGATAGATACGTCATTGTTATAGATAATGTTTGGTTGATAGATACGTCATTGTTATAGATAATGTTTGGTTGATAGATACGTCATTGTTATAGATAATGTTTGGTTGATAGATACGTCATTGTTATAGATAATGTTTGGTTGATAGATACGTCATTGTTATAGATAATGTTTGGTTGAGAGATATGTCGTTTTTATAGATAATGTTTGGTTGATAGATACGTCGTTGTTATAGACAATGCTTGGTCGACAGATACATCGTAGAGCAGATCATCAACTGATGACAATGTGTCTTTGTCTGTCAAATTCTATGACAAAATGGCTGGCAAACTGTTTTTGATTTTTTGAATTTTGAGTTTTGTATTTTGTGCCACACTTGACAATATTTTAGTTTTAAGGTGGTAGCGAGTTTTTAATGGTGGAGGAGGAAAGAACCTGGTTACAATTTTCCCCGTAATAGACAACAAGTACAAGTTACTATGTTCCCGGGAAGAGGCCACCAGCCTTTCGCAAGTAAACTGGCAAACTTTCTCACAAAAATCAGCTTAGGCCTCAAACCTCACTGACCAGAAAAGAGAGACATCATGGTTCAAAGTGTGATGTTCTAACCATTGGACCACGGAGACTGCCTGACAACAAACAAACTATGGAAAGGATAAACAAGAGGCCCATGGGCCACATTGCTCACCTGAACTGTGTTGGTATCTTACAAATATGGGAATCTCAAATTTACAAATTATTTTAACACTCTTTAGGAGTGTAGGAGACTTTAAAATTAATGAAAATGGCAAAGCTTGGAAAGATGTCAAAAACATGTCAAAAATTAGTTTTCAAATTTATTCTAAAAACAGGAAATTAAATCATGCATCCATAAAAATCACTCGGATGCATTTAATTTTTCAATCCATGTGTCATTTCTGGAGAAGATTTTCAAAGAGGGGTACCCTCTGAGACCTACTTTGCCCACCCTGGATAAACCTCTGAGTTGATCTGGTTAAAAAAACATAAACTTGTCAAGGGAACTTGGATACCCTACTTGCTTCCTTTTGAGGAACAATTGTGTGCTCTATCCTTCCTTTGACATTTTAAAAATTCATAAAAAAATTTAAAAAATTAAAATTGTTTCAGGAAAGCATTTCTCTACCTAATTACATGTAAAACACTTTAAATGAATGCATCATGATGAATAAATGAAAATAAACTCAAAGAAATCATACAAAAATAAATGAAAATGACAATGTGTAAAATTTATTTTCTGATATCCACGTAATTAACAAACTTTAATCACAAATCTATGTAGATCACTCAGATACAATAAGTTTTTCAATCCATGCAGCAGTTCTGGAGAAGATTTCTAAAGAGGGGTACCCCCGGGGCCACTTTTGCCCCACCCTGGTTCCATCCCATGGGCTGATTGGGCTGAAAACTTGGTAGAGGACCTTGAGTACTTACTTCCTGTAAAGTGTCACCAAAATCCCTTCAGCTGTTTTGGAGGAGTCGAAAATGTGGAAAATTACACACACACCCCCCTTCATTTTGCAGTCTTAAAAAATTCATAAAAAATCAAAATATAATAATTTCAGCAAAATTCTTTCAGGAAAGCATTTATCTACCAAACCAAAGGTAAAACACATAAAATAAATGCATCATAATGAACAATAGGTTAGAAAATCAAAGAAATCATACAAAAATGAATGAAAATTACAGTCTCAAAAGACATCAAAAACGTGTCAAAAATTTATTTTCCAATTTTTACGAAATTAAAAAACTTGAATCATACGTCTATGTAGATCACTCTGATACAGTTAGATTTTCAATTCATTTTGGGGTTCTGGAGAAGAAGATTTTTAAAGAAGGGTACCCCATGGGGTTTCTTTTGCCCCACCCTGGATCTACCCCTGGGACAATCAGGCTGAAATGCAAAAATTAGTAGAGGACCTTGAGTACTTGATTACTTTAAAGTTTCATCAAAATCCCTTCAATGGTTTTGGAGTAGAAGTGAAAAATGTGGAAAATTATTTCCCCCCCCCCCTTCATTTTTAGTCTTAAAAAATTCATTAAAAATTCAAAAAATTAAATTTCAGCAAATTCTGTCAGGAATGCATTTTTCTACCAAACCACAGGTAGAACTCCTAAAATAAATGCATCATAATGAATAACAGGGGAGAAAATCAAAGAAATCATATAACAATTATTGAAAATTTCAAAGTCTAAAAAGAGGAGGAGAAGTCGAAAATGTGAAAAGTTTACGCACAAACGGACGGACAGATGAACTGACGCAGAGACAGACAGACAGATGACGGACAAAAGCTGATCAGAAAAGCTCACTTGAACCTTCGGATCTGGTGAGCTAAAAATAAGGACTGTTTTTTTTGTATAACTGACTGATAATAAACAAAATATTTCACCTGGCAACTTGTAATAAAACTGCAGGTGAGTTTTCTTCCTATAACAAGTAATTCCCACACATCCTCCTAGGATAAGGATAAGCAGATTGACTCCAACGATAAATAATATCTTTTTACTATCATACTTCTTGGCTTGCTGCATCCCACCTGGAGTTTTGACCACCCCTGAAATGTAATATGATTAACAGTGGAGGTTCCATTGTGCCTGTTTGTAAATCTAGACTACAGTATGTAACTGTGCCACAATAGAACCATTTGTTCATATCATATGTTCTTGTCATAAATATAGTAATGTTAACTCATTCATATATATCTGTAACTATGACACAGTCAGTGACAATGGTCAGATAGCGAATGCCAAATATAGCGACCACACACAGTGGTAAGATAGTGAATGCCAAATATTGTCACCACACACAGTGGTAAGATAGTGAATGCCAAATATAGCCACCACACAAAGTGGTAAGATAGCAAATGCCAAATAAAGCCACCACACACAGTGGTAAGATAGTGAATGCCAAATATAGCCACCACAGTGGTAAGATAGTGAATGCCAAATATTGTCACCACACACAGTGGTAAGAAAGCAAATGCATAATATATACACCGCAGTTGTAAGATAGTGAATGCCAAATATAGCCACCACACACAGTGGTAAGATAGCAAATGCCAAATAAAGCCACCACACACAGTGGTAAGATAGTGAATGCCAAATATAGCCACCACAGTGGTAAGATAGTGAATGCCAAATATTGTCACCACACACAGTGGAAAGATAGCAAATGCATAATATATACACCACAGTTGTAAGATAGCGAATGCATAATATATAGCCACCACAATGGTAAGATAGCGAATGCCAAATATAGCCACCACAGTGGTAAGATAGCGAATGCCAAATATAGCTACCAGAGTGGTAAGATAGTGAATGCCAAATATAGCCACCACAGTGGTAAGATAGCGAATGCCAAATATAGCCACCACACACAGTGGTAAGATAGAGAATGCCAAATATAGCCACCACACACAGTGGTAAGATAGAGAATGCCAAATATAGCCACCACACACAATGGTAAGATAGTGAATGCCAAATATTGCCACCACACACAGTGATAAGATAGTGAATGCCAAATATAGCCACCACAGTGGTAAGATAGTGAATGCCAAACATTGTCACCACACACAGTGGTAAGATAGTGAATGCCAAATATAGCCACCACAGTGGTAAGATAGTGAATGCCAAATATAGCCACCACAGTGGTAAGATAGCGAATGCCAAATATAGCCACCACAGTGGTAAGATAGCAAATGCCAAATATAGCCACCACAGTGGTAAGATAGTGAAAACCAAATATAGCCACCACAGTGGTAAGATAGCAAATGCCAAAAATAGCCACCACAGTGGTAAGATAGCGAATGCCAAATATAGCCACCACAGTGGTGAGATAGCGAATGCCAAATATAGCCACCACAGTGGTAAGATAGCGAATGCCAAATATAGCCACCACAGTGGTAAGATAGCAAATGCCAAATATAGCTACCACAGTGGTAAGATAGCGAAGGCCAAATATAGCCACCACAGTTGCTAGATAGTAAATGCCAAATATAGCCAACACAGTGGTAAGATAGCGAATGCCAAATATAGTCACCACAGTGGTAAGATAGTGAATGCCAAATATAGCCACCACACACAGTGGTAAGATAGCGAATGCCAAATATAGCAACCACAGTGGTAAGATAGTGAATGCCAAATATAGCCACCACACACAGTGGTAAGATAGTGAATGCCAAATATAGCCAACACAATGGTAAGTTAGAGAATGCCAAATATAGCCACCACAATGTTTCCATGCAGACAACAGGTGGTCTAGATAGGGTACATTGTTTTGTTTTTCCATTTAATCATTTAAATATGGCTGCCACCATATCACTTAAACACTGCATGATATAATAATAGTAAACAAAACCAAATAAACAAATGAATAACATCGTGACCAGGTAAATCTAGGTCATTTTCAGGTCACTAACAATACATTCTACATTTAGCAATATAACCCTAGATTTGTACTGGAAATACTCTGAGAAGACAAGCTGGCTATCTCATTAGATTGACATTGAATAATATGCAAACATGTACCAGCCATGAAAATGATCACAAAAAAATAACCAGCAACAAGATATTATAGCCACATGTCACATAACCAACACACCTGTATCATTTATACAGTAGTGGGGCTGTAAATGATGACCTATCTAATGGACAGTGACTTTGGACTTACATAGAAAAACTTTACATAATATTTAATATGTAAATACCTTATCTTAAATCAACAAATCTGAAAAATAAAGCTCAATTTTCTGTTAAACATGTCTTCAACAGACTTCCATCAGAACATATACTACAGATATCTTACAAGGTGAAAATCATTGTGAAGAACAATAACAGTGACACAACATTATAATACTTGAACCTTCACATTTCAAAAGAAGCCACTGCATTTGTCTATCTTAAAGTTGAACTGTGGAATTTACAAAAAACGTCAACAATATTAAATAAATATAAAAATCTCAAAATACAAGTTATTAACCATCAGAAGATATACAATATGTTGAACATTAAACAAACATGGGACTCTGGAAAATCCAGAGAAGGGATCAGGTGTCATGGAAGAGTAAGCATTGTAAACCTGAAGATTTCTTTATTTTTTTGTTCTGTTACATTACAGAATCTCACCTTTGGTGGACTGATTTATTGCAGGAAGACCATTTTCACAAACTCCTGGACAGCAGCACATATGATGTAACTCCGCTTCCTGAATAAACACAAGACAATCAGATTGATTAATGACATTAGCTCATGTGGTGAAAACATTCTTCTTGCTAGGGGACAAACAAAACACATAGCTATAAATTACTGAAGCGCTGGACCTTCAGCTTGTGAGATGTTCACTTTACCACAAGACCACAAATCGGAGGATAGGGTATATGTACCACAAGACCATCGACAGGAAGATAGCCTATACTATATGTACCACAAGACCACTGACAGGAATATAGGGTATATGTCCCACAAGACCACTGACAGGAATATAGGGTATATGTCCCACAAGACCACCAATAGGAAGATAGGGTATATGCACCACAAGACAACCGATAGGAAGATAGGGTATATGTACCACAAGACCACCAATCAGAGGATAGGGTATATGTATCACAAGACAACCAATAGGAAGATAGGGTATATGTACCCCAAGACCACCAATAGGAAGGTAGGATATATGTACCACAAGACCAACAACAGGAAGATAGGGTATACGTACGACAAGACCACCAATACGAAGATAGGGTATATGTACCCAAAAACCACCAATAGAAAGATAGGGTATATGTATCACAAGACCACCAGTCAGAGGATAGGGTATATGTACCACAAGACCACCAATTAGAGGATAGGGTATATGTACCACAAGACTACCAATAGGAAGGTAGGGTATATGTACCACAAGACAACCAATCAGAGGATAGGGTATATGTACCACAAGACCACCAATAGGAAGATAGGGTATATGCACCACAAGACCAACAACAGGAAGATAGGGTATATGTACCACAAGACCACCAATAGGAATATAGGGTATATGCACCACAAGACCAACAATAGGAAGATAGGGTATATGTACCACAAGACCACAGACAGGAAGATAGGGTATATGTACCACAAGACCACCGACAGGAAGATAGGGTAGATGTACCACAAGACCACCGACAGGAAGATAGGGTAGATGTACCACAAGACCACCGACAGGAAGACTTTTTTCCCCAATAACCTATATCCTTGCATTGTATTTAAATATTTTAGTACTTTAAGTTGACATAAAATCAAAGAGTGACTATTTGGAATTATTAATCATCATATCTATCATAAAGTCAAACGTGTCTAAAAAGACATGGGAACAGGCAAAAGTAGCCATTACAAACTGGTAGCCTTTATAAAGAGGTTTATTCATAGTAACAAGAGGCATAAATGGACCTAATTTATGCTTCCATATATATTTCCAAACATGGAAATAAGACCAAGAAGAATATTTAGATTGATCTGGCCAAAAAACACAAATATGGTAGAGGACTGTGAGTGCTTGGTTCTTGTAAAGTTTTGTCAAAGTCCCTTCCCTGATTTCCAAGAACAAGCTATTTAAGGGAAAAAATTAATCCCCCATTCCTATTTTTGCAGTCTTATGAAATATATAAAAATTCTGAAAACTATATTTTGGCAAAATTCTTCCACAAAAAAATTTCCTCACCTAATTACAAGAAAAACACATTAAATGAATGCATCAATGTGAATAAAAGGGGAGATAATTGAAAATATGCAAAAATGAATGAAAATGATAAAGTCTGAGAAGGCCTCAAAACACATCAAAAATCAATATTCTAATTTCTTTGAAAAATATAAATCTGCATCATACATCCATGCAGATCACTCAGAAACAATCCATTTTTCAATTCATGCAGTGGTTCTGGAGAAGATTTTTAAAGAGGGGTACCTTTTGGGACATTTTTTGTCCCACCCTAAATCCATCCCTGGGTTGATCTGTCTGACTAACTTGGTAAAGGACCATAAACACTTGCTTTCTGTAAAGTTTTGTCAAAATCCCTTTGGTAGGTTTTGAAAAAAAAAATATCCTTATATATTAAATAATGCACCCTCCTCTTTTTGCAGTCTTAATATAAAAAATCTCAGATACCATAGTATAAACCTTTAGGATGTCCAGGATATAGATATAAATCTGGTGACAAACACAAACTTCTGGCATCCAAGATGTGGGAGCAGGTGCCATGGAGGAGCAAGCATCCCTGTTGACCAATCATACCTGCCATGAGTTCACAGTCAAATCCATATGAATTACGTGAGGAACGAATCCTCGTCACCGTTGGTATATACGTCTCAACAATTTCCATTGAACCGCCAACTCAACATTTCACTTAGTGAAACAGAGTAGTGGCAAACAAGGCTATTAAACCAACCAAAAATCTGTGGAATGTTGACATCAAATGGTATGTTCTTAAAAAATTCATAAAAATTACTAAATTTAAAATTTCAGCAAAATTCTTACAAAAACACTACAAGTCAAACACATTAAATGAATGCATCAAAGTGAGTTCACTGGGAGATAATCCAGGAAATCATGCAAGAATGAATGAAAATGACAAAGTCTGAAAAGACCCCAAAAACATAAAAAATTGATTTTTGAAGAGGGGTACATTCTGGGACATATTTGGCCCCACCCTGGATCCACCACTGGACTGATCTGTCTGAAAACTACAACCTTGGTAAAAGGACCTTGAGCTCATGCTTCCTGTAAATATTTGTCAAAATTCCTTCAGTGGTTTTAGAGAAGAAGTTGAAAATATGAAAATTTTATGGACGGACAATAGTCGAGAGTGATCACAATAGCTTACTTGAGCCTTTGGCTGATGTGAGCTAAAAAAAAAGTTAACAAAGGTTATGTTTGATTGCCTTTATAATCAGGTATCCTGTGTACAGAGGTGGCCATTAATGCAAGTTTGACTGTATGTCAGTAATGTTCAAGTTTTGCATACCAGTACTTTGGGAACCAAATATCACCATAATGGTCCTTACCATATATAGTATTAGTAGTAAAGTGTATAGCATACACTATAGGATATTTTGATGGCATTTGCTTTTTGGGACTTTGAGAGATCAAACAGGACCCTTATCATATTTATTAAAACATAATAACAAAGTAACAGTTTTGAAAAATAGGCTAAAACAAATGGTCAAGATGATTTTTTTGTAATAAATCATCAGCTGAGCTTGAATCTTTGAAAATTAGATTTATAATTCTGAGACAGAAACTGGTATCATACAAGGCCAAATACGAAACCTTGATGTTTCACCAAATCTGTTTACAAGGAAGCACTGTAAAGGTGACTATGTTAGCTTTTGAGGAGTTTGGAATTTATACAATGGTTCTATCAATATTACTTCAGTATGAAATAATCAGCTACTACAAAACAAAGTCCTATTATGACAGAATAAATTTCATGCTAAAATAGTCTCATTTACAGACTATCAACAACTTTTCATAACTTACAATGCCATTTTCATCACTTTTGTCGTACAAAATGATAAACAAGCCATCATCTGGGTCATTAATATGCATGTCACACTTCAAATGAATTCTTGTTTTCTTTGTCTCCATAGAACTGCAAAAGGCAAACATTCACATCATACAAATTTCCTAACATTTACATTCAAGAACTTTGCTTACAGAGCTTGTATTTTCTTTTTTCCAGGGAGTGCTAAGAAACATTTGGAAGTTATCCAAGATCAACTACTCCACAAAACTGAGAATCTTCAAGAGCAACATTCTCGAAGTACTGCTGTATGGGTGTGAATCCTGGACAGTAACCAAGTCCTTCAGCCATAAACTTGATGACTTCCAGAGAAGGTGTCTCAGAAGAATCCTCAGAATACAGGCAATTCTTGAAGTACCGTCACTTGATTTATCACCTTTCTCGTAATAAAGCCAGTTTTCAAGAGCATCTTTCCTGCTCTTTAAAACGCCAAGTTTAATTAGTCATCTGCCACTATATTTTGAGAACAAATGTCCATTTCAAAGTGTTACCTATCTCAATATACTGCCAAAGGTGATCGTTATTAATGAAGCAGCTTGATCGCTGTAGATCACCAGTGTACAGCCAGGCAGCAGTAGCAAGACCAGGTAATTGAAGAATTAATTAAACAAGATACTTACTTAATATGAAGAGACATGGAAACAGATAGTGGAAAAAGAAATGAAGAAACAGAATTAAAGCTTAGGTCAGATCAAGGTGTGTGCACGGAACAGGACAAAATGGAAGCCTCTGGTGGCAATAAATGGTATACCACTTATCATATACGCTAGACTTCACTCTAACATGTATAGGTGATAAAACCAACCTAACACTGATAGTATCATCTGCATATAACCACCTTAACTTTGACAGCATCACTTGTATACCACCACCCCAACATTGATAGTATCACATGTATACCACCACCCTAACACTAATAGTATCATCTGTATACCACCACCCTAACACTAATAGTATCATCTGTATACCACCACCCTAACACTGATAGTATCACTTGTATACCACCACCCTAACACTGATAGTATCACCTGTATACCACCACCCTAACACTGATTGTATCACCTGTATACCATCACCATAACACTGATAGTATCACCTGTATACCACCACCCTCACACTGATTATATCACCTGTATACCACCACCCTAACACTCATAACATTGATAGTATCACTTGTATACCACCACCCTAACACTGATAGTATCATCTGTATACCACCACCCTAATGATGATAGTATCACCTTATACCAACACCCTTATGTTAATAGTATCACCTGTATACCAGCATCCTAATGATGATAGTATCAACTGTATACCAACACACTAATGACAATAGTATCAATTGTATACCACCACCCTAATGACAATAGTATCACCTGTATACCACCACCCTAATGATGATAGTATCACCTGTATACCACCACCCTAATGATGATAGTATCACCTTATACCAACACCCTTATGTTAATAGTATCACCTGTATACCAGCATCCTAATGATGATAGTATCAACTGTATACCAACACACTAATGACAATAGTATCAATTGTATACCACCACCCTAATGACAATAGTATCACCTGTATACCAGCACCCTAATGATGATGATCAGTATACCACCACCCTAATGACAATAGTATACCTGTATACCAACACCCTAATGACAATAGTATCACCTGTATCACAGAACTCTGGTGACAATAGTATCACCTGTATACCACTACCCTAATGACAAAAGTATCACCTGTATACCACCACCCTAATGATGATAGTATCACCTGTATACCACCACCCTAACACTGATAGTATCACCTGCACACCACCACTCTAACACTGATAATGTCAACTGTATATCACCTGTATTCCACCACCCTAATGCTAACAGTGTCACCTGTATGCCACCACCCTAATGATAATAGTAAATCTGTATACCACCATCCTAATGATGATAGTATCATCTGTATACCACCGCCCTATCAATAATAGTGTCACCTGTCTACCTCTACCATATCAATGATAGTATCACCTGTATTCCACCACCCTAACAATGATAGTATTACCTGTATACAGTAAAACTCGAATACAACGAATTTGGATTGTAATAATTTTTACACATAACAAACTGGAAATTATTCCCGGACAGCAATACTATATATTGATACTAATAAAACACTCATATAATGAATTTTACATTTTACATTTTAGTTCATAACTAAATCAATTTTATGTCCCAATACAGTGTTTTCTTTGTGATTTACCACGCATAAAACGAACTGATCATTTGAGTGTTTTAAACTTCGGCATGGTATTGTTTGCTGATCTGTTTCTGAAGAAAGTGCCGATTGTAATCCAGACATAGAGAATGATTGGCTCAAGAATAAATTACCATTTCTTTTAAAAGAATATGAGCCCCAGAATATTTTCTATGTGGACGAAACAGGTTTATTTTATCGTTTGATGCCAGACAAAACTTTACAAATGAAAGGCGAACCCTGCCACGGCAGAAAAATCTAAAGAACAGTTAACTCTGTTACTGGCATCAAATATGGATGGCAGTTAAAAATTGAAACCACTTGTCATCGGTAAATATCAAAATCCCAGGTGCTTCAAAGATGTGAAATCGTTACCTGTAATTTATAGATCAAATCATAAGGCCTGGATGAACTCAGAACTTTTCATTGAATGGATAAGATACTTAGACAAAAAATGATGTCTCAGAAAGGACAAATTTTGATGTTTGTTGACAATTGTGCGGCACAACCCCATGTTGAAAATTTAAAGTGTATAAAACTATTTTTTCTGCCACCAAACACTACAGGTAAATTGCAACCAAAGGATCAGGGAATTATCTATAACATGAAAGTAAAATATCACCAGGCACTTATCAAATATATTATCAAGGCAACATTGTTTTTCATTCAAATAAATGTCCTAACCCTAATCTTTCCAAAAAAAAAAAATATATATATGTATAAGTTCATTTTCATTTGAATCTAACAGAAGTTCACACGAAATTTTTATATAGACAGCAACCTTCATATATCTGTTAAGTAATAAAATAATGCTGGTAATCTAATTTCAACATTCTAAATTATTTTTTAGAAACATGTTTTTAAAATTTGAAATGCTTAGCGGCCTCGGCCCAAATCGGTGTGTACTACAACTACTCCTCACCCGTTTTTACAGTGCTATGACAACGATAAGCAGCCAGAAATTCATGTTTTGAGAGCTATTAGAATTGTATTTTCTGCTTGGACAGATGTATTGCAAGAAAGTTTTTCTCGGTGTTTTCACAAACTTAGTTTTACAATAAATTTGACACACATGTATCAACTGTATACCACCACCCTAATGACGATAATATCACATGTATACCACCACCCTAATGACAATAGTATCACCTGTATACCCCCACCATAACAATGATAGTATCACCTGTATATCACCACACTAATGACAATAGTATCACCTGTATACCACCACCCTAATGATGATAGTATCACCCGTATATCACCACCCTAATGACAATAGTATCACCTGTATACCACCACCCTAATGATGATAGCATCACCTGTATATCACCACCCTAATGACAATAGTATCACCTGTATACCACCACCATAATGATGATAGTATCACCTTATACCAACACCCTTATGTTAATAGTATCACCTGTATACCAGCATCCTAATGATGATAGTATCAACTGTATACCAACACACTAATGACAATAGTATCAATTGTATACCACCACCCTAATGACAATAGTATCACCTGTATACCACCACCCTAATGATGATAGTATCACCTGTATACCACCACCCTAATGATGATAGTATCACCTTATACCAACACCCTTATGTTAATAATAGTATCACCTGTATACCAGCATCCTAATGATGATAGTATCAACTGTATACCAACACACTAATGACAATAGTATCAATTGTATACCACCACCCTAATGACAATAGTATCACCTGTATACCAGCACCCTAATGATGATAGTATCACCTGTATACCACCACCCTAATGACAATAGTATCACCTGTATACCAACACCCTAATGACAATAGTATCACCTGTATCACAGAACTCTGGTGACAATAGTATCACCTGTATACCACTACCCTAATGACAAAAGTATCACCTGTATACCACCACCTTAATGATGATAGTATCACCTGTATACCACCACCCTAATGACAATAGTATCACCTGTATACCATCACCCTAATGATGATAGTATCACCTGTATACCACCACCCTTATGACAATAGTATCACCTGTATACCATCACCCTAATGATGATAGTATCAACTGTATACCAGCAATCTAACAGTGATAGTGTTACCTGTATACCACCACCCTAACAATACCTGTATACCACCACCCTAACAGTTATAGTATCACCTGTATACCACCTCATTTTAGTACTGATGAACTCTTTTTCCTACACACCTGGCACCACTGTAGGTAATGGAGATGTTAGGTATTCCAGTATCCTTATCCAGGTGTCCATCAAACACTGGACTTTCACTGTTCTGAACACCATACTGATAATGGTAGGAACGCCTTCCCTCTTGATTAAATTTGCAAACCTGAAAAAATAAATCTGATTTAATTTCTACACAAAGTTTTTCATAACTTCAACAATTTAATAATTTTACAGTGGTAAGCAGTTTTTAAGCTAATTACAACAATCATCTGGCCTGTCAGAGGTATTGTATTTACATTTATAGCAGTGTGTGTGTGTGTGTGTGTGTGTGTGTGTGTGTGTGTGTGTGTGTGTGTGCTTGAACTGAAGTATTGTATACTTATATTTATACAACCATCTCCTTATCTATTATCCTCATTTTGATGAAGAGTCAATTGTGTGTTTTTGTGTGTGCCTCTAAGTGTGTGTATGTGTGTGTGTGTATGTGTGTGTGTGTGTATGTGTGTGTGTGTGTGTGGTGTTTAAGTGTATGTCTGTTTGTGAGACATTACACACTGTATACTTAGATTAATCACAGTACAACCATATCCAAATCTTCTATCTGCATTTTGATGAGGATTATAAGGTGTGTGTGTGTGTGTGTGTGTGTGTGCATGTCTGTCTGTCTGTCTGTGAGTATCAGTGTGTTTTTGTTTGTGACACCTGAGGTATTGTATAGTTCACATTTATCACAGTACAACCATCTCCATATCTAGTACATGTATTATTGTGCCTTTTGATGAGGATTATAAGGTGTGTGTGTGTGTGTGTGTGTGTGTGTCTGTCTGTCTGTCTGTCTGTCTGTGTATCTGTCTGTGAGTATCTGTATGTTTTTGTTTCTGACACCTGAGGTTTTGTATACTTACATTTATCACAGTACAACCATCTCCAAATTTATTATCTGCATTTTGATGAGGATTATAAGGTTCATTGTAAGGTTGGCAGGGGTTGAATGTATAATTCCAAGTTTGTGATGATATACTCACTGAACTCTTGTACACGGTGTAAAACCTGAAATAAAACAAAAAATATAAAACATATATTTAAAGCTTGTAAAATCTGAAATAAAACAAAAAATATAAAACATATATGTAAAGCTTGTAAAACCTGAAATAAAACAAAAAATATATAACATATATTTAAAGCTTTCAAAACCTGAAATAAAACAAAATCATAAAACATATATGTAAAGCTTGTAAAACCTAAAATAAAACAAAAAACATAAAACATATATTTAAAGCTTGTAAAATCTGAAATAAAACAAAGTCATAAAACATATATTTAAAGCTTGTAAAATCTGAAATAAAACAAAAAATATTAAACATATATGTAAAGCTTGTAAAACCTGAAATAAAACAAAAAGCATAAAACATATATATAAAGCTTGTAAAACCTGAAATAAAACAAAATCATAAAACATATATGTAAAGCTAGTAAAACCTGAAATAAAACAAAATCATAAAACATATATGTAAAGCTTGTAAAACCTGAAATAAAACAAAATCATAAAACATATATTTAAAGCTTGAAAAACCTGAAATAAAACAAAATTATAAAACATATATTTAAAGCTTGTTAAACCTGAAATAAAACAAAAAATATAAAACATATATGTAAAGCTTGTAAAACCTGAAATAAAACAAAATCATAAAACATATATTTAAAGCTTGTAAAACCTGAAATAAAACAAAAAATATAAAACATATATTTAAAGCTTGTAAAACCTGAAATAAAACAAAAAACATAAAACATATATTTAAAGCTTGTAAAACCTGAAATAAAACAAAATCATAAAACATATATTTAAAGCTTGAAAAACCTGAAATAAAACAAAATTATAAAACATATATTTAAAGCTTGTTAAACCTGAAATAAAACAAAAAATATAAAACATATATGTAAAGCTTGTAAAACCTGAAATAAAACAAAATCATAAAACATATATTTAAAGCTTGTAAAACCTGAAATAAAACAAAAAATATAAAACATATATTTAAAGCTTGTAAAACCTGAAATAAAACAAAAAACATAAAACATATATTTAAAGCTTGTAAAACCTGAGATAAAACAAAAAACATAAAACATATATTTAAAGCTTGTAAAACCTGAGATAAAACAAAATCATATGACATATTTTTAAGGGTTGTCCATTCTAAGTAATGCTACAGACAGTAAATAAAATAAGACTTTCAGCTGATAAACAAGAGGCCCATGGATGGGTGGGGCGGGGGACTTTAGGTGCCCACCTTGCAAACTTGGTCAATTATGCAACTGATATTTTCTGTTAACTAAGGTGCCTGTGACTTTGACCTTGAAACATTTTTATGAAAAATGTCAGTAAGATCTGAAGTGTTTAATTACAAGATGCATCTAAATATCAAACCCACCTGTCATACCAGGTACCTCATGTACCACCAACATAGGCCTACATGTCATCAATGAGACTTGCTGAGAAATATCAATACATGTAGGCCTACATGTCATCAATGAGACTAGCTGAGAAATATCAATACATGTAGGCCTACATGTCATCAATGAGACTAGATGAGAAATACCGATACATATAGGCCTACATGTCATCAATGAGACTAGCTGAGAAATATCAATACATGTAGGCCTACATGTCATCAATGAGACTAGATGAGAAATATCAATACATGTAGGCCTACATGTCATCAATGAGACTAGATGAGAAATACTGATACATATAGACCTACATGTCATCAATGAGACTAGCTGAGAAATATCAATACATGTATGCCTACATGTCATCAATGAGACTAGATGAGAAATGCCGATACATATAGGCCTACATGTCATCAATGAGACTAGCTGGGAAACATCGATACATGTAGGCCTACATGTCATCAATGAGACTAGATGAGAAATACCGATACATATAGGCCTACATGTCATCAATGAGACTAGCTGGGAAATATTGATACATGTAGGCCTACATGTCATCAATGAGACTAGCTGGGAAATATCGATACATGTAGGCCTACATGTCATCAATGAGACTAGATGAGAAATATTTTTTATGAAAAATGTCAGTAAGATCTGAAGTGTTTAATTACAAGATGCATCTAAATATCAAACCCACCTGTCATACCAGGTACCTCATGTACCACCAACATAGGCCTACATGTCATCAATGAGACTTGCTGAGAAATATCAATACATGTAGGCCTACATGTCATCAATGAGACTAGATGAGAAATATCAATACATGTATTTTTTATGAAAAATGTCAGTAAGATCTGAAGTGTTTAATTACAAGATGCATCTAAATATCAAACCCAAATACAATGAGACTAGCTGAGAAATATCAATACATGTATGCCTACATGTCATCAATGAGACTAGATGAGAAATACCGATACATATAGGCCTACATGTCATCAATGAGACTAGCTGGGAAACATCGATACATGTAGGCCTACATGTCATCAATGAGACTAGATGAGAAATACCGATACATATAGGCCTACATGTCATCAATGAGACTAGCTGGGAAATATTGATACATGTAGGCCTACATGTCATCAATGAGACTAGCTGGGAAATATTGATACATGTAGGCCTACATGTCATCAATGAGACTAGATGAGAAATATCAATACATGTAGGCCTACATGTCATCAATGAGACTAGCTGAGAAATATCGATACATGTAGGCCTACATGTCATCAATGAGACTAGCTGAGAAATATCGATACATGTAGGCCTACATGTCATCAATGAGACTAGCTGGGAAATATCGATACATGTAGGCCTACATGTCATCAATGAGACTAGATGAGAAATATCAATACATGTAGGCCTACATGTCATCAATGAGACATGTAGCCTGATCAATGAATATCGATACATGTAGGCCTACATGTCATCAATGAGACTAGCTGAGAAATATCGATACATGTAGGCCTACATGTCATCAATGAGACTAGCTGAGAAATATCGATACATGTAGGCCTACATGTCATCAATGAGACTAGATGAGATATATATCGATACATGTAGGTCTACATGTCATCAATGAGACTAGATGAGAAAATATCGATACATGTAGGCCTACATGTCATCAATGAGACTAGCTAAGAAATATCAATACATGTAGGCCTACATGTCATCAATGAGACTAGATGAGATATATCGATACATGTAGGCCTACATGTCATCAATGAGACTAGATGAGAAAATATCGATACATGTAGGCCTACATGTCATCAATGAGACTAGATGAGATATATTGATACATGTAGGCCTACATGTCATCAATGAGACTAGATGAGATATATCGATACATGTAGGCCTACATGTCATCAATGAGACTAGATGAGATATATCGATACATGTAGGCTTACATGTCATCAATGAGACTAGATGAGATATATCGATACATGTAGGCCTACATGTCATCAATGAGACTAGATGAGATATATCGATACATGTAGGCCTATTATAAATTTGAGGTGTTTATCATGTTTTCAGTCTGCAAAGGGTAAAAATCACTTTTTCCTCCTAACATGTAAATATTTTCACTCCTGTATTGGTGTAGTCTATCAACTGGTCCGAATATAGAGGTCTTTCCCGAATACAATATGAGTTGGTCTGAAAAATCACAGAGGTCTGTCCCGAATACAATATGAGTTGGTCTGAAAAATCACAGAGGTCTGTCCCGAATACAATATGAGTTGGTCTGAAAAATCACAGAGGTCTGTCCCGAATACAATATGAGTTGGTCTGAAAAATCACAGAAGTCTGTCCCGAATACAAAATGAGTTGGTCTGAAAAATCACAGAGGTCTGTCCCGAATACAATATGAGTTGGTCTGAAAAATCAGAGGTCTATCCCAAATACAATATGAGTTGGTCTGAAAAATCACAGAGGTCTGTCCTGAATAAGATATGAGTTGGTCCAAAAATCAGAGAGGTCTGTCCTGAAAAAGATATGAGTTGGTCTGAAAAATCACAGAGGTCTGTCCTGAATAAGATATGAGTTGGTTAAATAAGAGATGAGTTGGTCCCAAAAATCAGACAGGTCTGTCCTGAATACAATATGATTATCAAATGTTTCAAAAAGGAAACAAAACTTAATTTCACAAAATATCACAGACATTGATAAAGTGATAACTTTTTATTCACCAAACAGGATACTGTCCAAGTGCATCAAGAACCTTCCCACTGCAAGATAATTATGCAGTGGTTGCCATATAAAGACGATCAATAGAATTTAAACCTACCTTGAGGGTATGACAAAGCAATCTCAATTTGAGGGTCAGATTCTTGAATGACAAACCTGAGACTTGCCTCAGGTTTGTCATTCAAGAATCTTATCTTGAAAATTGAGATTCCTATGTCATACCCTCAAGGTAGGGGTTGATTATTTTTCTCCCATGTTTTAAATGTGTGTATATGTAGATCTACGCAAATAAAATCTGACATTATGCAAACTACATTCTAGACGCCACAGACACCCTACATCATATAAATTATACTGTGATGTCATAGCGTGTGTAGCTTGTCAATACCCTAGGGGTTGACAAGGGAATCAGTCCCCATTAAAAGGAAGGAAAAATCTGTCAACAATGGGAGAAAAATATCTGGCTTTGGCCAAATAAACTTTGTTTCTAATGCAGAACCTACGAGCCTCTGTACATTTAAAATTGGTATGACTGTAACATGTGAAAGTGATTAGTGTCTACTGTTAGTTTTGTGGGATTGGGATCACAATCACTCGGATGTTTTATACATTATTTGAAATTTTCACTGATACAAATGGTATATATATATATATAGGAACAGCATTATATCTTTGAGTTATTTACTTCAGTGTTGAGAGTAATATGTATCTTCCAGGGCAATTCTGACAGTTTGAAGGTATATGTACACACAAACATGTACAAACAATATACAGCAGAGATATATGTACTTCATATTACACCAGTATCAGACAGATATTGCCAAAAGTCACTGTTCTACAGACAAACAAAATACAAAAAGGAAACTGTAATAGTGAGAGTAGCAAGTCTGCCAAAGTTACACTACATGAACTAATGTTATTGTGTTATCATGTAGAGAACATGTGTGTTTGATTCTGATATCACCAAGGTTATATACTGAAAGACTGAAAAAGCCATTTGTCATTCTGCCAGGGCACATGCTGGTAATATAGAAATTGATGTCCCAAGATATAAACAGTGATGCCCCAAGATATAAACAGTGGTGTTTCAAGATATAAACAGTGATGTCCCAAGATATAAACACTGATGTCTCAAGATATAAACAGTGATGTCTCAAGATATAAACAGTGGTGTCTCAAGATATAAACAGTGATGTCTCAAGATATAAACAGTGGTGTCCCAAGATATAAACAGTGATGTCCCAAGATATAAACAGTGATGTCTCAAGATATAAACAGTGATGTCTCAAGATATAAACAGTGATGTCTCAAGATATACACAGTGGTGTCTTAAGAAATAAACACTGATGTCTCAAGATATAAACAGTGGTGTCTTAAGAAATAAACACTGATGTCCCAAGATATAAACAGTGGTGTCCCAAGATATAAACAGTGATGTCTAAAGATATAAACAGTGCTTTCTCAAGATATAAACAGTGGTGTCTCAAGATATAAACAGTGCTTTCTCAAGATATGGACAGTGATGTCTCAAGATATACACAGTGGTGTCTTAAGAAATAAACACTGATGTCTCAAGATATAAGGTATCTTAAGATATAAACAGTGAGCTCTCTCAATATATAAAGTGGTTTCTTATTATAAAAAGTGGTGTCTCAAGATATAAACAGTGGTGTCTCAAGATATAACGAGTGATGTCTTGAGATATAAACATTGATGTATCAAGATGTAAAAAGGGATGTCTAAAGATATAAAAAGTGGTGTCTCATATAAATAGCGGTGTCTCATTATACAAACATTGGTGTTTAAAGATATAAACAGTGGTGTCTCAAGATATAAAGTGGTGTCTCAAGATATAAACAGTGGTGTCTAAAGATATAAACAGTGGTGTCTAAAGATATAAACAGTGGTGTCTCAAGATATAAACAGAGGTGTTTAAAGATATAAACAGTGGTGTCTCATGATATAAACAGTGGTGTTTAAAGATATAAACAGTGGTGTCTCAAGATATAAACAGTGATGTCTCATGATATAAACAGGGGTGTCTCATGATATAAACAGGGGTGTCTCAAGATATAAACAGTGATGTTGCAAGATATAAACAGTGGTGTCTAAAGATATAAACAGGGGTGTCTCATGATATAAACAGAGGTGTTTAAAGATATAAACAGTGGTGTCTCAAGATATAAACAGTGATGTCTCATGATATAAACAGGGGTGTCTCCCATGATATAAACAGGGTGTCTCAAGATATAAACAGTGATGTTGCAAGATATAAACAGTGGTGTCTCAAAGATATAAACAGTGATGGGGTGTCCCCAAGATATAAACAGTCATAATATAAACAGTGGTGTTTAAAGATATAAACAGTGGTGTCTCAAGATATAAACAGTGGTGTCTAAAGATATAAACAGGGGTGTCTCAAGATATAAACAGTGGTGTCTAAAGATATAAACAGTGGTGTCTAAAGATATAAACAGGGGTGTGTCCTCACAAGATATAAACAGTGGTGTCTAAAGATATAAACAGGGGTGTCTCAAGATATAAACAGTGATGTTGCAAGATATAAACAGTGGTGTCTAAAGATATAAACAGTGGTGTCTAAAGATATAAACAGGGGTGTCTCAAGATATAAACAGTGGTGTCTAAAGATATAAACAGGGGTGTCTCAAGATATAAACAGTGATGTTGCAAGATATAAACAGGGGTGTCTAAAGATATAAACAGGGGTGTCTCAAGATATAAACAGTGGTGTCTAAAGATATAAACAGTGGTGTCTCAAGATATAAACAGTGGTGTCTCATGATATAAACAGTGGTGTCTAAAGATATAAACAGTGGTGTCTAATGATATAAACAGGGGTGTCTAAAGATATAAACAGGGGTGTCTAAAGATATAAACAGTGGTGTCTAAAGATATAAACAGGGGTGTCTAAAGATATAAACAGTGGTGTCTAAAGATATAAACAGTGGTGTCTAATGATATAAACAGGGGTGTCTAAAGATATAAACAGTGGTGTCTAAAGATATAAACAGGGGTGTCTCAAGATATAAACAGGGGTGTCTAAAGATATAAACAGGGGTGTCTAAAGATATAAACAGGGGTGTCTCAAGATATAAACAGGGGTGTCTCAAGATATAAACAGGGGTGTCTAAAGATATAAACAGTGGTGTCTAAAGATATAAACAGGGGTGTCTCAAGATATAAACAGTGGTGTCTAAAGATATAAACAGGGGTGTCTCAAGATATAAACAGGGGTGTCTAAAGATATAAACAGTGGTGTCTAAAGATATAAACAGGGGTGTCTAAAGATATAAACAGGGGTGTCTCAAGATATAAACAGTGATGTTGCAAGATATAAACAGTGGTGTCTAAAGATATAAACAGTGGTGTCTAAAGATATAAACAGGGGTGTCTAAAGATATAAACAGTGATGTCCCAAGATGTTGCAAGATATAAAAACAGTGGTGTCTAAAGATATAAACAGGTGTGTCTAAAAGATATAAACAGTGTGATGTTGCAAGATATAAACAGTGGTGTCTAAAGATATAAACAGTGGTGTCTAAAGATATAAACAGGGTGTCTAAAGATATAAACAGTGGTGTCTAAAGATATAAACAGTGGTGTTTAAAGATATAAACAGTGATGTCTCAAGATATAAACAGTGATGTTGCAAGATATAAACAGTGGTGTCTAAAGATATAAACAGTGGTGTCTAAAGATATAAACAGTGGTGTCTCAAGATATAAACAGTGGTGTCTAAAGATATAAACAGTGGTGTCTCAAGATATAAACAGTGATGTTGCAAGATATAAACAGTGGTGTCTAAAGATATAAACAGGGGTGTCTAAAGATATAAACAGGGGTGTCTCAAGATATAAACAGTGGTGTGTTCTAAAACAGATATAAACAGGGGTGTGTCTCAAGATATAAACAGGGGTGTCTCAAGATATAAACAGTGGTGTCTAAAGATATAAACAGTGGTGTCTCAAAATATAAACAGTGGTGTCTAAAGATATAAACAGTGATGTTGCAAGATATAAACAGTGGTGTCTAAAGATATAAACAGTGGTGTCTCAAGATATAAACAGTGGTGTCTCAAGATATAAACAGTGGTGTCTAAAGATATAAACAGTGATGTCTCAAGATATAAACAGTGGTGTCTAAAGATATAAACAGTGATGTTGCAAGATATAAACAGTGGTGTCTAAAGATATAAACAGGGGTGTCTAAAGATATAAACAGTGGTGTCTCTCTCAAGATATAAACAGTGGTGTCTAAAGATATAAACAGTGGTGTCTCAAGATATAAACAGTGATGTTGCAAGATATAAACAGTGGTGTCTAAAGATATAAACAGTGATGTCTCAACATATGTCTAAAGATATAAACAGTGATGTTGCAAGATATAAACAGTGGTGTCTAAAGATATAAACAGTGATGTTGCAAGATATAAACAGTGGTGTCTAAAGATATAAACAGTGATGTCTCAAGATATAAACAGGGGTGTCTCAAGATATAAACAGGGGTGTCTCAAGATATAAACAGGGGTGTCTCAAGATATAAACAGTGATGTTGCAAGATATAAACAGGGGTGTCTAAAGATATAAACAGGGGTGTTGCAAGATATAAACAGGGGTGTCTCAAAGTTAATTAACATTGGTGTTTAAGATATAAACAGTGATGTTGCAAAGATATAAACAGTGGTGTCTAAAGATATAAACAGTGATGTTGCAAGATATAAACAGTGGTGTTAAATGTCTAAAGATATAAACAGTGATGTTGCAAGATATAAACAGTGGTGTCTAAAGATATAAACAGGGGTGTCTAAAGATATAAACAGGGGTGTCTCAAGATATAAACAGTGGTGTCTAAAGATATAAACAGGGGTGTCTCAAGATATAATCAGTGATGTTGCAAGATATAAACAGTGGTGTCTAAAGATATAAACAGGGGTGTCTAAAGATATAAACAGTGGTGTCTAAAGATATAAACAGTGGTGTCTAAAGATATAAACAGGGGTGTCTCAAGATATAAACAGGGGTGTCTCAAGATATAAACAGCGGTGTCTAAAGATATAAACAGGGGTGTCTCAAGATATAATCAGTGATGTTGCAAGATATAAACAGGGGTGTCTCAAGATATAAACAGGGGTGTCTAAAGATATAAACAGGGGTGTCTCAAGATATAAACAGGGGTGTCTAAAGATATAAACAGGGGTGTTTAAAGGGGTTGTCTCAAGATATAAACAGGGATGTCTAAAGATATAAACAGTGATGTTGCAAGATATAAACAGGGGTGTCTCAAGATATAAACAGGGGTGTCTCAAGATATAAACAGGGGTGTCTCAAGATATAAACAGGGGTGTCTAAAGATATAAACAGCGGTGTCTAAAGATATAAACAGTGATGTTGCAAGATATAAACAGTGGTGTCTAAAGATATAAACAGGGGTGTCTCAAGATATAAACAGGGGTGTCTAAAGATATAAACAGTGGTGTCTAAAGATATAAACAGTGGTGTCTAAAGATATAAACAGTGGTGTTTAAAGATATAAACAAAAGATATTAAACAGTGGTGTCTCAAGATATAAACAGTGATGTTGCAAGATATAAACAGTGGTGTCTAAAGATATAAACAGTGGTGTCTAAAGATATAAACAGTGGTGTCTAAAGATATAAACAGTGGTGTCTAAAGATATAAACAGTGGTGTCTCAAGATATAAACAGTGGTGTCTAAAGATATAAACAGGGGTGTCTAAAGATATAAACAGGGGTGTCTCAAGATATAAACAGTGGTGTCTAAAGATATAAACAGTGGTGTCTAAAGATATAAACAGTGGTGTGTCTCAAAGATATAAACAGTGGGTGTCTAAAGATATAAACAGTGATGTCTAAAGATATAAAACAGGGTGTCTAAAGATATAAACAGGGGTGTCTCAAGATATAAACAGATGTGTCTAAAGATATAAACAGTGGTGTCTAAAGATATAAACAGTGGTGTCTCAAGATAACATAAACAGTGGTGTCTCAAGATATAAACAGTGATGTTGCAAGATATAAACAGTGATGTCTAAAGATATAAACAGTGATTGTCTCAAGATATAAACAGTGGTGTCTCAAGATATAAACAGTGGTGTCTCAAGATATAAACAGTGATGTTGCAAGATATAAACAGTGATGTCTAAAGATGTCTCAAGATATAAACAGTGATGTCTCAAGATATAAACAGTGGTGTCTCAAGATATAAACAGTGATGTTGCAAGATATAAACAGTGGTGTCTAAAGATATAAACAGGGGTGTCTCAAGATATAAACAGTGGTGTCTCAAGATATAAACAGTGGTGTCTCAAGATATAAACAGTGGTGTATCATGATATAAACAGTGGTGTCTCATGATATAAACAGTGATGTTGCAAGATATAAACAGTGGTGTCTAAAGATATAAACAGTGGTGTCTCAAGATATAAACAGTGGTGTCTAAAGATATAAACAGTGGTGTCTCAAGATATAAACAGTGGTGTCTCAAGATATAAACAGTGGTGTCTCAAGATATAAACAGTGGTGTCTCATAACAAACTCATTGATATAAACAGGGGTGTCTCAAGATATAAACAGTGGTGTCTCAAGATATAAACAGTGGAGTCTCAAGATATAAACAGTGGTGTCTAAAGATATAAACAGGGGTGTCTCAAGATATAAACAGTGGTGTCTCAAGATATAAACAGTGGAGTCTCAAGATATAAACAGTGGTGTCTCAAGATATAAACAGTGGTGTCTAAAGATATAAACAGTGATGTCTCAAGATATAAACAGTGGTGTCTAAAGATATAAACAGTGGTGTCTCAAGATATAAACAGTGGTGTCTCAAGATATAAACAGTGATGTTGCAAGATATAAACAGTGGTGTCTAAAGATATAAACAGTGGTGTCTCATGATATAAACAGTGATGTTGCAAGATATAAACAGTGGTGTCTAAAGATATAAACAGTGGTGTCTCAAGATATAAACAGGGGTGTCTAAAGATATAAACAGTGGTGTCTCAAGATATAAACAGTGATGTCTCAAGATATAAACAGTGGTGTCTCAAGATATAAACAGGGGTGTCTAAAGATATAAACAGTGGTGTCTCAAGATATAAACAGTGGTGTCTCAAGATATAAACAGTGATGTTGCAAGATATAAACAGGGGTGTCTCAAGATATAAACAGGGGTGTCTCAAGATATAAACAGGGGTGTCTCAAGATATAAACAGGGGTGTCTAAAGATATAAACAGTGATGTCTAAAGATATAAACAGGGGTGTCTAAAGATATAAACAGGGGTGTCTCAAGATATAAACAGTGGTGTCTAAAGATATAAACAGTGGTGTCTAAAGATATAAACAGTGGTGTCTCAAGATATAAACAGTGGTGTCTCAAGATATAAACAGTGATGTTGCAAGATATAAACAGTGATGTCTAAAGATATAAACAGTGATGTCTCAAGATATAAACAGTGGTGTCTCAAGATATAAACAGTGGTGTCTCAAGATATAAACAGTGATGTTGCAAGATATAAACAGTGATGTCTAAAGATATAAACAGTGATGTCTCAAGATATAAACAGTGGTGTCTCAAGATATAAACAGTGATGTTGCAAGATATAAACAGTGGTATCTTGATATAAACAGTGGTGTCTAAAGATATAAACAGTGGTGTCTCAAGATATAAACAGTGGTGTCTCAAGATATAAAACAGTGGTGTCTCAAGATATAAACAGTGGTGTATCATGATATAAAACAGGTGGTGTCAGTCATGATATAAACAGTGATGTGGTGCAAGATATAAAGTGGTGTCTAAAGATATAAACAGTGGTGTCTCAAGATATAAACAGTGGTGTCTAAAGATATAAACAGTGGTGTCTCAAGATATAAACAGTGGTGTCTCAAGATATAAACAGTGGTGTCTCAAGATATATAAACAGTGGTGTCTAAAGATATAAACAGGGGTGTCTCTCAAGATAGATATAAACAGTGGTGTCTCAAGATATAAACAGTGGAGTCTCAAGATATAAACAGTGGTGTCTAAAGATATAAACAGGGGTGTCTCAAGATATAAACAGTGGTGTCTCAAGATATAAACAGTGGAGTCTATAAAGATATAAACAGTGGTGTCTCAAGATATAAACAGGGGTGTCTAAAGATATAAACAGTGATGTCTCAAGATATAAACAGTGGTGTCTAAAGATATAAACAGTGGTGTCTCAAGATATAAACAGTGGTGTCTCAAGATATAAACAGTGATGTTGCAAGATATAAACAGTGGTGTCTAAAGATATAAACAGTGGTGTCTCATGATATAAACAGGGTGATGTTGCAAGATATAAACAGTGGTGTCTAAAGATATAACAGTGGTGTCGCAACAGTGGTGTCTCAGTGGTGTCTAGATATAAACAGGGGTGTCTAAAAGATATAAACAGTGGTGTCTCAAGATATAAACAGTGATGTCTCAAGATATAAACAGTGGTGTCTCAAGATATAAACAGGGGTGTCTAAAGATATAAACAGTGGTGTCTCAAGATATAAACAGTGGTGTCTCAAGATATAAACAGTGATGTTGCAAGATATAAACAGGGGTGTCTCAAGATATAAACAGGGGTGTCTCAAGATATAAACAGGGGTGTCTCAAGATATAAACAGGGGTGTCTAAAGATATAAACAGTGATGTTGCAAGATATAAACAGTGGTGTCTAAAGATATAAACAGTGATGTTGCAAGATATAAACAGTGGTGTCTAAAGATATAAACAGTGATGTCTCAAGATATAAACAGTGGTGTCTCAAGATATAAACAGTGATGTTGCAAGATATAAACAGTGGTGTCTAAAGATATAAACAGTGGTGTCGTCTCATGATATAAACAGTGATGTTGCAAGATATAAACAGTGGTGTCTAAAGATATAAACAGTGGTGTCTCAAGATATAAACAGTGGTGTCTCAAGATATAAACAGTGGTGTCTAAAGATATAAACAGTGGTGTCTCAAGATATAAACAGTGGTGTCTCAAGATATAAACAGTGGTGTCTAAAGATATAAACAGTGGTGTCTAAAGATATAAACAGTGGTGTCTAAAGATATAAACAGTGGTGTCTCATGATATAAACAGTGATGTTGCAAGATATAAACAGGGGTGTCTCAAGATATAAACAGGGGTGTCTAAAGATATAAACAGTGATGTTGCAAGATATAAACAGTGGTGTCTAAAGATATAAACAGTGATGTTGCAAGATATAAACAGTGGTGTCTAAAGATATAAACAGTGATGTCTCAAGATATAAACAGTGATGTTGCAAGATATAAACAGTGGTGTCTCAAGATATAAACAGTGATGTTGCAAGATATAAACAGTGGTGTCTAAAGATATAAACAGTGGTGTCTAAAGATATAAACAGTGGTGTCTAAAGATATAAACAGTGGTGTCTCAAGATATAAACAGTGGTGTCTCAAGATATAAACAGTGGTGTCTAAAGATATAAACAGTGATGTCTCAAGATATAAACAGGGGTGTGTCATAATATAAAACTAAAGATATAAACAGTGGTGTCTCAAGATATAAACAGTGGTGTCTAAAGATATAAACAGTGGTGTCTAAAGATATAAACAGTGGTGTCTCAAGATATAAACAGTGATGTTGCAAGATATAAACAGTGGTGTCTCAAGATATAAACAGTGGTGTCTTGATATAAACAGTGGTGTCTCAAGATATAAACAGTGGTGTCTCAAGATGGGGGTGTCTCAAGATATAAACAGTGATGTCTCAAGATATAAACAGTAAACAGTGATGTCTCAAGATATTAAAAACAAGATGTGGTGTCTCAAGATATAAACAGTGATGTCTCAAGATATAAACAGTGATGTTGCAAGATATAAACAGTGGTGTCTAAAGATATAAACAGTGGTGTTTAAAGATATAAACAGTGGTGTCTAAAGATATAAACAGTGGTGTCTCAAGATATAAACATTGGTGTTTAAACAGTGATGTCTCAAGATATAAACAGTGGTGTCTCAAGATATAAACAGTGGTGTTTAAAGATATAAACAGTGGTGTCTCAAGATATAAACAGTGATGTCTCAAGATATAAACAGTGGTGTCTAAAGATATAAACAGTGATGTTTAAAGATATAAACAGTGGTGTCTAAAGATATAAACAGTGATGTCTCAAGATATAAACAGTGGTGTCTCAAGATATAAACAGTGGTGTCTCAAGATATAAACAGTGGTGTCTCAAGATATAAACAGGGGTGTCTAAAGATATAAACAGTGGTGTCTAAAGATGTAAACAGTGGTGTCTAAAGATATAAACAGTGGTGTCTCAAGATATAAACAGGGGTGTCTAAAGATATAAACAGTGGTGTCTAAAGATATAAACAGTGGTGTCTCAAGATATATAAACAGTGGTGGTGTCTCAAGATATAAACAGTGGTGTCTCAAGATATAAACAGTGGTGTCTCAAGATATAAAGTGGTGTTTAAAGATATAAACAGTGGTGTCTCAAGATATAAAACAGTGATGTCTCAAGATATAAACAGTGGTGTCTAAAGATATAAACAGTGGTGTCTCAAGATATAAACAGTGGTGTTTAAAGATATAAACAGTGGTGTCTAAAGATATAAACAGTGATGTCTCAAGATATAAACAGTGGTGTGTCTCAAGATATAAAGTAAACAGTGATGTCTAAAGATATAAACAGTGGTGTCTCAAGATATAAACAGTGGTGTCCCAAGATATAAACAGTGGTGTCTCATGATATAAACAGTGGTGTCTCATGATATAAACAGTGGTGTCTAAAGATATAAACAGTGATGTCTCATGATATAAACAGTGGTGTCTTGATATAAACAGTGGTGTCCCAAGATATAAACAGTGGTGTCTCATGATATAAACAGTGATGTCTCATGATATAAACAGTGGTGTCTTGATATAAACAGTGGTGTTTAAAGATATAAACAGTGGTGTCTCAAGATATAAACAGTGGTGTTTAAAGATATAAACAGTGATGTCTCAAGATATAAACAGTGGTGTCTCATGATATAAACAGTGGTGTTTAAAGATATAAACAGTGGTGTCTCAAGATATAAACAGTGGTGTTTAAAGATATAAACAGTGGTGTCTAAAGATATAAACAGTGGTGTCTAAAGATATAAACAGTGGTGTCTCAAGATATAAACAGTGATGTCCCAAGATATAAACAGTGGTGTCTAAAGATATAAACAGTGGTGTCTAAAGATATAAACAGTGGTATCTTGATATAAACAGTGGTGTCTAAAGATATAAACAGTGGTGTCCAAAGATATAAACAGTGGTATCTTGATACAGTACATCAGCATCAAATCATAGCTCAGGCCCTTCACTTACAGATAGTGACATGTCTATTATTATATCAATGAAAAATTCCTTATAGAACATAAACATACATATTGTATAACAATAATACCGGCACCCACTTTACAGACAATGTGATATCATATATACATGTACAACATAATACATTACAGAAAACCTGCATGTACTCTGTATAAAAACAGATATTAAACTGGTTGTCCATACCACCCACTTTACAGACAATGTGATATCATATATACATGTACAACATAATACATTACAGAAAACCTGTATGTACTCTGTATACATACCACCCACTTTACAGACAATATGATATCATATATATAACATGTACAAAACACAATACATTACAGAAAACCTGTATGTACTCTGTAAACATACGCACCCACTTTACAGACATTATGATATCATATATATACATGTACAACAGAATACATTACAGAAAACCTGCTATGTACTCTGTATACATACCACCCTATTCCCAGACAATGTGATATCATATATACAGGGTACAATAAACACAATACATTACAGAAAAACCTGTATGTACTCTGTATACATAAACACCCACTTTACAGACAATATGATATCATATATACATGTACAATAAAAACACCATACATTACAGAAAACATACATGTACTCTGTATACATACCACCCACAGTTTACAGACAATATTATGATCACAAAATATACATGTACAACATAATACATTACAGAAAACCTGCATGTACTCTGTATACATACCACCCACTTTACAGACAATATGATATATATACATGTACAACATAATACATTACAGAAAACCTGCATGTACTCTGTATACATACCACCCACTTTACAGACAATATGATATCATATATAGATGTACAACATAATACATTACAGAAAACATACATGTACTCTGTATACATACCACCCACTTTACAGACAATATGATATCATATATACATGTACAACATAATACATTACAGAAAACATACATGTACTCTGTATACATACCACCCAAGATTTACAGACAATATGATAGGTGTCTGTCTCATATATACATGTACAACACAATACATTACAGAAAACATACATGTACTCTGTATACATACCACCCACTTTACAGACAATGTGATAGCATATATACATGTACAACATAATACATTACAGAAAACCTGCATGTACTCTGTATACATACCACCCACTTTACAGACAATATGATATCATATATAGATGTACAACAGAATACATTACAGAAAACCTGCATGTACTCTGTATATATACCACCCACTTTACAGACAATATGATATCATATATAGATGTACAACAGAATACATTACAGAAAACCTGCATGTACTCTGTATATATACCACCCACTTTACAGGACAAATACCACCCACTTTACAGACAATATGATCTGTATCATATATACATGTACAACACAACAATACATTACAGAAAACCTGTATGTACTCTGTATACATACCACCCACTTTACAGACAATATGATATCATATATACATGTACAACAGAATACATTACAGAAAACCTGCATGTACTCTGTATACATACCACCCACTTTACAGACAATGTGATATCATATATACATGTACAACATAATACATTACAGAAAACCTGCATGTACTCTGTATACATACCACCCACTTTACAAACAATATGATATCATATATAGATGTACAACAGAATACATTACAGAAAACCTGCATGTACTCTGTATATATACCACCCACTTTACAGACAATATGATATCATATATACATGTACAACACAATACATTACAGAAAACCTGTATGTACTCTGTATACATACCACCCACTTTACAGACAATATGATATCATATATACATGTACAACAGAATACATTACAGAAAACCTGCATGTACTCTGTATACATACCACCCACTTTACAGACAATGTGATATCATATATACATGTACAACATAATACATTACAGAAAACCTGTATGTACTCTGTATACATACCACCCACTTTACAGACAATATGATATCATATATACATGTACAACACAATACATTACAGAAAACATACATGTACTCTGTATACATACCACCCACTTTACAGACAATATGATATCATATATACATGTACAACACAATACATTACAGAAAACCTATATGTACTCTGTATACATACCACCCACTTTACAGACAATATGATATCATATATACATGTACAACAGAATACATTACAGAAAACCTACATGTACTCTGTATACATACCACCCACTTTACAGACAATATGATATATATACATGTACAACAGAATACATTACAGAAAACCTACATGTACTTTGTATACGTAAATGTACCTATTTGTAGAGGTACATATAAGTTAGAATGAACACTTGACTGCTTGGATTTAAAGAACAAAATAATTCATCCATAAATCAAGTGTAATATCTTTAAGGTAATTCTGATATGATAAGCCTACTGATTAATATTAACACACGATATTATTATGAAACTGATACACAGCATGCATATATGTAAATGTAACTATTTGTTAAAAGGTCATTAAGATGACTGTGAATTAAAATAACTATGCTCCTTCTTGAAGTGCATTCTTATCACCACACTCATGAGCTACAGCACACCAATGGTGATAACCAATTACATGTACTATAAAAGCAGATTGTCTTGTGCCAGAGTGTTCCAGATGCAGAAGTCCCAGGTTTGATTCCTGTAATTAGCATGCCAAACCAAAGATTTTTTAGAACAAAAGGCCCAAGTGGGCCTAATTCATTCACCTGAGAACCATGTACAAATGTGGAAAGAAGACCAAGAAAAAAATGTAAGCTGATCTGGCCAAAAAACAACATGAATATGGTACAGGATTGCCAGTACTTGTTTCCTGTAAAGTTTTGTCTAAATCCCTTCCCTGGTTTCCAAGAACATGTCCTCTTTTTTTCACTCTTATGAAATTAATAAAGAATTCTAAAAATTAGATTTTGGCACAAAGACATTTTTCACTTAAATACAGGTAAAATGAAAGTAAATGACAAAGTCTGAAAATACCTCAAAAAGGTGTCAAAAATCAATATTCCAATTTCTACAAAAAATACAAACTTGAAACAATCTGTTTTTCAATTCATGCAGCCATTCTGGAGAAGATTTTTTTTAAAGAGGGGTACCTTCTGAGACCTATTTTGCTCTACCCTAGATCCACCCCTAGCCTGATCTGGCTGAAAACTGCCAATTTTTTCTCAAGACTTTAATTCAGAATATTTATGCATTAATAAATCACATGTACTTTTAGAAATATGAACCAAATTGCATGTATGAATCACATTACAAGCCTAAGGGAACAGTGTCCCATATATAAATGTTATAGCAAACACAGTCAACGTATTCAAAACCAAACTCAACAAGCAATGGGAAAACCAATTAAACAAAGTCGTCCCTTATTGCTAAATGTACCTGTGATAAAATTATCAAATCTGCATACAGACCTACCAGAACATGATCACCAGAACAAGCCTAAAAAATATGTAACTTCTACTGATGTCAATCAAATGAACCTGGATACAATAGCGCTACAATTGATATACCGGTGGTCTCTCAGATTATCCACTATAGCAGAAGACACATTAGGACTGGTCAATAGCGCTACAATTGATATATACCGGTGGTCTAAGTCATTGATTTACAGAAGAATCCATTGTTTTTCAGGGGTTGATGAGTTAATTTGACAAGACTCATGGCAAATTTGACCAGTCAACAGCAAAAATGCTTACATGTACCTCTCCAGAGCACCTGATATCACTTCTGGATTTCCCAGAGGTCTGTGTCTGTTTATGTTCACCAGATTTGTATACATGTACATGTACTGTGTTAAATGTTAATATTCCAGTATCTTTGTTTTTTATATCTTGGCACATCTTAAGTTTAAAAATTCTCAATTTTGGTAAGAAATAACTGTGAATACCAGGGCACAAGAGCATAAATGGTTGCTACATCACTTTGTGAGCTTAAACAATCATACAAAATCTTACATATGTGTATAATATATCAAGAATTAATCTGTTGTCAATTTCATTGAGTGAATCAATATTCAGGTTTTCATAATCAAGAACATACTGTTTAAATCTTATATCAAACAAATTATTATCCTCCTCTGTGTAATATTAGCATTGTACCCATACATGTTCAGTACTTGACTCGATACAGAAATGGTTGTATAGTTGTCATTTTGTGTAATAAAATGAAACTTCTCTAATTTATACTGGATTGATAGATATAGCTAAATGCCTGTTTATGTTATTTTATGGCTGCAGACTAGTAAATATATATATATTGTACATTACCTTACTTGTACATGTATGTTTAAGTGGTTCTTGACCCAAATTCTTGCAAATAAATTTCTTTATTTAACCTAACAGGGCTCTGTGACTGAGTGGTTAGAGCATCACGCTTTAAACCATTAAGTGTCTCACCTGTACTTAGCATGGACTCAAGTCCCACTGGAGCCTGAGCTTTATTTTGAGAAAGTTTTCCATTTTGATTGGGGAAAGTCAGTGGTTGTCTTCATGGGTACAATGTAACCATGTTTAAAAAAACTGGCCGCCACCATGTAGCTGAAAAATTGTTGTGTGTGGTGTAAAAAATACCATTTAAAACATAGCATGTGGCAAGGGCTTTGAGTAGTCACGCCGCACGTTAAATCAACTCCAATCATCATCATCACCATTTAAACAGAGAAACAAACTTACAGCTACACTGACCGACTTACAATACTCTATAGTTGCTTTTATTTGCAAGGGATTTAATTTTGCTATATTCGTGGACAAATAACTAACTGCAATATTAAATACCTGTATCTGTGAATATAAAACCTGACACTTGTGAGGTATCAGAATGACAATTCATAACTAATCTTGCATGAACTTTAAAACCTGTGAATAATTAAGTTCCTTTCAGAAAAACACGAAATTTTCTCCTCCTGAAATTATGCAACTATAAAGTAACTAAATGGAACTAAAAGATCTAGAGAGAGGGGGGAATGCTTTAATGTTTTCGTATAAATATTGCTTGTAGTTATGTTAATTATGTTGAAGTCATCTGATAATTACAAAAAACATTAAATGAAGATAAAATCTTGACAATACACAGGACAACCTTTGGACAAAAATAACATTGTAAGTTTTTATGAAGTATATGATGTAAGCTATAAATGTATCAACATTTGTATATCTATCAATATGAAAAAAAGTTCTAAGTGCCAGTGGACAGTACGAGATACATGTATATACAGTATACATTTGTACAGAATATATGTTTTGTCATTGTAATATCTACATCTAAAGCATTATGAGCTGTCCAAGGCATTTTGAGAGAAATTGTGAAATCAACTCTACACCATTTTAGTATTATGAACATTTTATATGACTCTACAGGAGATGGTACATTTTATATGGCTATACAGGAGATCGTACATTTTATATGGTTATAAAGGAAATGGTTGTACATTTGATATGGTTATACACGAAATGGTACATTTTACATCTATATGATTATACACGAGATATGGTACATTTGATATAGCTGTATAGGAGATGGTACATTTTATATAGCTATACAGGAGATATGGTACATTTCATATGATTTTATATGGCTGTTCAGATATGATATGTTTCATATAGCTGTACAGGAGATGGTACATTTTACATGGTTGTACAGGAGATGATATGGTACATTTTATATGATTTTATATGGCTGTTCAGATATGATATGTTTTATATAGCTGAACAGGAGATGGTACATTTTACATGGCTGTATAGATGTACAATTTATATGACTACAGATCTAGAAGTTTTACATTTTTATAGCTGTACAGGAGATCGTACATTTTACATGGCTGTATAGATGTACAATTTATATGACTACAGATCTAGAAGTTTTACATTTTTATAGCTGTACAGATGGTACATTTGTTTGGCTATACAGGTTTATGGTATATTTTATATGGCTGTACGAGAGATGGTACATTTGTTTGGCTATACAGGTTTATGGTATATTTTATATGGCTGTACGAGAGATGGTACATTTGTTTGGCTATACAGGTTTATGGTATATTTTATATGGCTGTACGGTTCATTTTATATGCTGTATAAGAAATGGTACATATCATATGGCTCTATAGATGGTACATTTTATATGTATGTACAAGAGATGGTTTATTTTATACAGCTGTGCAGGAGATGGTACATTTTATATCACTGTACAGGAGATGGTACATTTTATACAGCTGTGCAGGATATGGTACATTTTATACAGCTGTGCAGGAGACGGTACATTTTATACAGCTGTGCAGGAGATGGTACATTTTATACAGCTGTGCAGGAGATGGTACATTTTATACCACTGTGCAGGAGACGGTACATTTTATACAGCTGTGCAGGATATGGTACATTTTATACCACTGTGCAGGATATGGTACATTTTATACAGCTGTGCAGGATATGGTACATTTTATACCACTGTGCAGGAGACGGTACATTTTATACAGCTGTACAGGAGATGGTACATTTTATACAGCTGTGCAGGAGATGGTACAAATGTGCATGCACATAGTACATATCTGTAAGATTATATAATAGGACTATACAAGGCAGGTAGCTAAAGCTGCAATGATGAATGTATTTTTCTGTTTCCTGATCAAGATAAAGTTTACCTGTACTACACTAATTATCAAATGATGAGGTTGATATCATGTAATTATTGACTTTTTATGAGGTTGACTATTTGATTTATCAACCCCAGAAAAAGAGATATTCACCTCTGCCAACGATTCTTTGAAAACTAGGCCAACTGATGCTTACCGCGGATAGCCATCCGTTCTCTTCAGGGGTTCCAAATTTATAACACCAAATCCTTTTACATCCACTGCACAATCTCCCAACTTTTTCACACCAAACGTGTCTGTCTGTGAAGATTGGTCATTTAATTTGACCGAGAGTCCCGACTTAAAAAAGGCGTAGAAAATAAATAAACAAACAATACAATAATATCCCATCCTGCGTGCCAAATGTTTGAACGATACTTATCTGTTAAATTTAGTTACCAGTGACGGCAGGTTGCCCGTAAGTAACACACTTGTCACTGTTGCAAACACTACATGTAAATAACTTTCGACAGTCAACAATTGACTTCGCTAAAATTTCTAGAGCTCTGATATAGGTCAAGAATATAGCCAACGCATGTATTTCAATGTACCAATAACCTTTTAAGTTAAATGCCTATTATCTTGGGATATCTTGTTTTGTTTTGATATTGTCAGCTGTTGATTATATGGGTCGATTGTAGACATCACGAACCCGACTTTTTAAAAGTAATAATATAATCACATCATTTTTATTCTATGGATTATGAATTATGTAGTATGGTGCTACCAGCAATCTCCATGTTAAAACTTTGTATATGCCAACGGCTGTGCTACTAGCAACCTCCATCTGGAGATTGTTTAGTGTGGTGCTACCAGCAACCTCCATGTGGCAACAGTATGTAGTGTGGTGCTACCAATAACCTCCATGTGGAGACCCACCAGCAATGTGGCAACAGTGTGTAGTGTGGTGCTTCCAGCAACCTCCATGTGAAAACTGCAATGTGCTGTTACCAGCAACCTCTATAGGGAGATAGTGTGTAGTGTGGTGCTACCAATAACCTCCATGTGGAGACTGTGTAGTATGGTGCAGTGCTACCAGCAACCTTCATGTTAAAACTTTGTGTATGCCTACTGCGGTGCTACTATCAACCCTTCATGTGGAAACAGTGTGTAGTATAGTGCAATCCTACCAGCAACCTCCATGTTAAAATTTTGTGCACGCCTACTGCTGTGCTACTATCAACACTTCATGTGGAGACAGTGTGTAGTTTGGTGCTACCAGCAACCTCCATATGGAGACTGTATAGTATGGTGCTACCAGCAACCTCCATGTTAAAACTTTGTGGATGTCTACTGCTGTGCTACTATCAACTCTTCATGTGGAGACAGTGTGTAGTTTGGTGCTACCAGCAACCTCCATGTGGAGACTGTATAGTATGGTGCTACCAGCAACCTCCATGTTAAAACTTTGTGTATGTCTACTGCTGTGCTACTATCAACTCTTCATGTGGAGACAGTGTGTAGTGTGGTGATACCAGCAACCTCAATGTGACAACAGTGTGTAGTGTGGTGCTGCCAGCAACCTCCATGTGAAAACTGCAATGTGGTGTTAGCAGCAACCTCTATTGGGAGACAGTGTAGTGTGGTTCTACCAATAACCTCCATGTGGAGACTGTGTAGTGTGGTGCTACTGCAACCTCCATGTTAAAACTTTGTGTATACCTACTGTGGTGCTACTTTCAACCTTTCATGTGGAGACAGTGTGTAGTATGGTGCAGTGCTACCAGCAACCTCCATGTTAAAACTTCATGTATGCCTGCCGTTGTGGTACTATCAACCCTTCATATAGAGACAGTGTGTAGTTTGGTGCTACCAGCAACCTCCATGTGGAGACTGTATAGTGTGGTGATACCAGCAACCTCAATGTGACAACAGTGTGTAGTGTGGTGCTACCAGCAACCTCCATGTGAAAACTGCAATGTGGTATTATCAGCAACCTCTATAAGGAGACTGTGTAGTGTAGTGCTACCAATAACCTCCATGTGGAGACAGCATGTAGTGTGGTGCTACCAGCAACATTCATGTTAAAACTTTGTGTATGCCTACTGCTGTGCTACGATCAACCCTTCATGTGGAGACAGTGTGTAGTTTGGTGCTACCAGCAACCTCCATGTGGAGACTGTGCTACCAACAACCTCCATGTTAAAACTTTGTGTATGCCTACTGCTGTGCTACTATCAACCCTTCATGTGGAGACAGTGTGTAGTTTGGTGCTACCAGCAACCTCCATGTGGAGACAGTGTAGTGTGGTGCTACCAACAACCTCCATGTTAAAACTTTGTGTATGCCTACTGCTGTGCTACTATCAACCCTTCATGTGGAGACAGTGTGTAGTTTGGTGCTACCAGCAACCTCCATGTGGAGACTATATAGTGTGGTGCTACCAGCAACCTCCATGTGGTGACAGTGTAGTGTGGTGCTACCAACAACCTCCATATTAAAACTTTGTGTATGCCTACTGCTGTGCTACTTTCAAACCTCCATGTGGAGACTGTATAGTATGGTGCTACCAGCAACCTCCATGTGACAACAGTATGTAGTGTGGTGCTACCAATAACCTCCATGTGGAAACCCACCAGCAACCTCAATGTGGCAACAGCATGCTGTGTGGTTCTACCAGCAACCTCCATGTGAAAACTGCAATGTGGTGTTACCAGCAACCTCTATAGGGAGACAGTCTGTAGTGTGGTGCTACCAATAACCTCCATGTGGAGACAGCATGTAGTGTGGTGTTACCAGCAACCTCCATGTTAAAACATTTGTGTATACCTACTGCTGTGCTACTATCAAACCTTCATGTGGAGACAGTGTGTAGTATGGTGCAGTTCTAATAGGAACATCCATGTTAAAACTCTGTGTATGCTTGCTGCTGTGCTTCTATCAACCCATCATATGGAGACAGTGTGTAGTTTGGTGCGACCAGCAACCTCCGTGTGGAGACTATATAGTGTGGTGATACCAGCAACCTCAATGTGGCAACAGTGTCTAGTGTGGTGCTACCAGCAACCTCCATGTGAAAGCTGCAATGTGGTGTTATCAGCAACCTCTATGGGTAGACAGTGTGTAGTCTGGTGCTACCAATAACCTCCATGTGGAGACAGCATGTAGTGTGGTGCTATCAGCAACCTTCATGTTAAAACATTTGTGTATGCCTACTGCTGTGCTACTATCAACCCTTCATGTGGAGACAGTTTGTAGTATGGTGCAGTGCTACTAGGAACATCCATGTTCAAACTTTGTGTATGCTTGCTGCTGTGCTATCAACCCATCATGTGGAGACAGTGTGTAGTTTGGTGCAACCAGCAACCTCCATGTGGAGACAGCGTGTAGTGTGGTGCTACCAGCAACCTCCATGTTAAAACATTTGTGTATGCCTACTGTTGTGCTACTATCAACCCTTCATGTGGAGACAGTTGTAGTATGGCGCAGTTCTAATAGGAACATCCATGTTAAAACTCTGTGTATGCTTGCTGCCGTGCTACTATCAACCCATCATGTGGAGACAGTGTGAAGTTTGGTGCTACCAGCAACCTCCATGCGGAGACTGTATAGTGTGGTGCTACCAGCAACCTCCTTGTGGCAACAGTGTAGTGTGGTGCTACCAGCAGCCTCCATGTTAAAACTTTGTGTATGCTTGCTGCTGTGCTACTATCAACCCATCATGTGGAGACAGTGTGTAGTTTGGTGCAACCAGCAACCTCCATGTGGAGACTGTATAGTGCGGTGCTACCAGCAACCTCCTTGTGGCAACAGTGAAGTGTTTTGCTACCAGCAGCCTCGATGTTAAAACTTTGTGTATGCCTACTGCTGTGCTACTATCAACCCTTTATGTGGATACAGTGTGTAGTTAGTGCGACCAGCAACCTCCATGTGGAGACTGTATAGTGTGGTGATACCAGCAACCTCCATGTGGCAACAGTATGTAGTGTGGTGCTACCAATAACCTCCATGTGGAGATCCACCAGCAACCTCAATGTGGCAAGTGTGTAGTGTGGTGCTGCCAGCAACCTCCATGTGAAAACTGCAATGTGGTGTATCAGCAACCTCTATAGGGAGACAGTGTAGTGTGGTGCTACCAATAACCTCCATGTGGAGACAGTGTGTAGTATGGTGCAGTGCTACCAGCAACCTCCATGTTAAAACTTTGTGTATGCCTGCCGCTGTGGTACTATCAACCCTTCATATAGAGACAGTGTGTAGTTTGGTGCTACCAGCAACCTCCATGCGGAGACTGTATATTGTAATGCCGTGTCGTGTAAACTGAGGGTTCTGGCACACAATGTTAATCTCCCACGCACTCCATAATAAAATCTATACTGGCACGCCTTAACGTACATAAGTTTACCGGAGTGTTCACTCGAGCGTGAAAATTCGTACACAGCCTCCTCTCAAAGAATGATTAAAATATACCTGTCGAAATTCCAGAACATTACATAAAATTAATAATGTATCTACATTATTAATTTTTCTCTCGCGTGGGTCAACCACTGGATAAACTACCTGCATTATCTGCACAAAAATTTATCCGACCATTATTACAAATGAGTTAAAGAAAAATGTTCGCATTATAAAAATGTATATCCTATTAGATAAATGTTTTTCTGAGGATTGTAAAACAGAAACATTATTGTATTACCCCAACGATACATTAATGTGTCAGATGCCTAGAATGAGAAGAAAATATCCTTGTCCACACGAAGCAAAGCCAAACTCTGTTTTTTGTAGCAGACATCATTATTACATGAAAAATAATATAGACAAGATGAAGTTTTGTAAATCATGCGGAAAATGGACAAATTCCATGTACGAATCATGCAATGCTTCCAGGGGAGCAAAACCACGAGATTTAATATGGAGGCAGACGTATAAAAGATCAAAGCTGCCGAAAAAACTCGGACGACCCCGAAAAAACACCCTCGTTAACGATTTATAAATGGTTAAAATTCCATTTACAAATCTAAGGAACAATAAAAGTTTACTTTGAAACGAGGTTTTCTTTCTCCGAAATAGTTTGTCTCAATATCTCTTCTAGCTGCTTCCGCAAAGCCACATTGCTGTCCTTGCTGTCGCTCTCCACGACCGTCTTTTTCTCGATAACTTTCGTACTTTGATAGATTTCCTTTTTCATCGCACGATATTTTTCCATTCTCGAGAAATTTGCGAGAATTCTTCATCCGAGATCTTACCGTCTTGAAGGCCCCTGCTCACCTAATCCGTTATCGAATTGAGTTTCTGCCAAACACCTAATTTTCATGTGCTTGTCGGACTTTCTCATCAATAGACGCCTTATACCCTTAATCGATAATCCCATACTTCCGACGACTATCGCCACGATTTGAATAGGCAAGCCGAACGGAATAAAAAATCCCACCCCGCTAATAACGACACCCCAGATATTAGAGCGGCATTCAAACCTTCTGACGTATTAACCGTTCTTTTGATCTTTTAGACAAGCTTTTTCTCGTTTCTTTTTCTCGACGAAAAAATTTGCTAGATCTCGTTGATTTTCTGTAGACGATATTTCTGTTGGTTAACCCCATTTTCTGTATCTAATGGCGGATACAAATTATTCTTACTCATTTTTCTATTAAAGCAAAAATATTTTTTAAGTGTTTACTACGATCACGCCGTTGACCGACCCCGATTTGGAAGGTTTATTCAGCGAAAAATGTAAAACTTATTCGGTCTATTTAATTTGTCTTGGGTATCCCGATTTTACTTCGATCGGCGGGTTTATCAATACTATATCCCCATTCTTAGTCTAAAAATTTCTCTTTTCAACATCGTTCAAGATTAGTGTTAAATTTAACTCGCCCAACAAACCCAGCCGTATAAGATAGCCGTCGAACAATATTTTAATCCCCGACGATTTCAATTTTCCACCCTTAACGGTATTCATCATTCGCTGGGTTTTCTGAATGCGAGTAATATCCTCTTTAATCTCCTCCAAAATATCTTCTTTTAAGTATTCTCTCTCTAACTACTCGTTTAAAAACTATTCATCGCCATTGTATTATTTTACTATTTAATTTTTTAAAATTCTAATAGCACGTGAACTGGACACCTGTGATTATCGATAAAATCACCCTTTTCGTCGCGTAAATCTATTCTTATCGCAGTAATAAAATCGCGCCGCACTTTGAAAAAATCCGGGCTCCGTGGCCGAGTGGTTAGAGCATTGCGCTTTAAATCACAAGGCATCTCACCTCTGGTTCGAATCCCGTTAGGGTCATTTCGAATTAAGTGGGATAGTTTGCCAGTTTTCTTGCTGAAGGTCGGTGGTCTTTACCCGGGTAACCGGGGTTTCTCCTCCACCAATAAAAACTGGACGCCATCATATGACTGAAAGATTGTTGAGTATGGCGTAAAAAAAATCAAATCAAATTAAACCAACATACCAATCTCCATTCGTATTATCGATGTATTGAGATAATCTCACGAGCTTGCCGATTCTGTTATGAGGTGAAACATTTTTATAAAAAGCAAAAATCTTTTTAATAAAAAATGTCAATTTTCACAAATCAAACTACCCAGTTGGTCCTATGTATAGTGATAAAGAGGATCTTCATTTAACATCATTGGATGTTTATGTCAACGAGACTAATCATTTTCACGTTTCGTTCTAAAATATCTTCTTATCCTGGATAATTTTAGAGCTGGAGATGAAAACGTAAAAAGGCTATCGAGTAGATGGTATTATGAGCCAATAACTTGGAGAAATTTGGAGAATTCAACTGAATATGGTGCACAACGAGTGGTTGTAGTGTGACCATTGGAAAAACGATGGCAGGCGATCCTTTGTCAAAATCTTTATTTGAATTCCATATTTATTTCCAAATACGAAGAATTTTGAAAGAGATGTCTTGTCCATAACCAAGTGATCCAGATTTTAACTTATATAATAATAACGTCGATAAATCTGCTTACAAGAGAATATGTAGAAAGTTTAACGTACCACCCGAAACAGACAGGAAGATTAAAGGAACCATTTTCGGACGAGGATATCGACAACAAGAAAAGTGGACTACTTTTATTTTAGACAAACGTGTATATTGGTATACTTTACCAGGAGCGGTAAGAATTGACGAAAGTATAACTTATGTCTGGGCTACTTTTGGGTAGCCAGGGCGAAACCAGGACACCTATAGTGTGGGGTGGAGCCACCTCGCTTGATGCTCAGGAGCAAGTTTTAGTTCTGATGGAAGATGCCGTAAACAGGCCCGTGGATCTGCCCACAGATATAGATCGTTATGAAAAAACATTAAATTTTGCACAAAATAAAGTAGATTATGTCTTCTATCCAGGTTTATACATGGCACCGTCTAACATGCTATTAAATATTGGAAAAATGTCGAAGATTATAATAATGAAATCGTTATAGCACCGAATGATGCTAAAATAGGGCAAAATGAGGAATTAAATCATAAAAATTTAAAAAAAGATAGTTTCTACTGAACCTGTTAAAAACATGTTGATGTACCCCTTAGAAAAAGACACAGAGCATGAAGATCACAAGTCTGCTATATTTTCATTAGCATTAATGGCTTTTCTTATTTTCGTTTAATTTCGTTAATAAAAACCCCACAACCATCATTCCAAGTACCCACAAATGTTCACCCAGCCATACAGCTGTTTTTCCCAGAGTGGACAGTAGCCACGACACGATAGATCCTAATATGCCAGGTAATGCAGCACCAAAACTAACTGCTAACTTTTTTAACAGTTTACCAATGGCGTCTAATTGGGTTTTTTTATCCATTCTTTTAATCCACCTTTATCTGAGGGTGATGGTGGTGTTGGAGTGGGAGGAGTAACTGTTGTTCCAGGTATTAGCAATTCTAGCAAAAGAAAAAGCAATGGTCATACCAATTGCCGCTAATACGCTAAAAATAGTAATACCTTGTTCCCTGAACAAATTCGCAATTCTTTCTCTCAACGGTACATTTTCGTCTTATAATCCCATAATGGTTTCTTTTATGCTAGCAATTTGTGATTTTAATCGGTAGTTAAGATTGTCGTTGGCAGCGTTTATCCCATCTATTTCATCTTGTGTTTTCCTGATTTCACGTTCTATACGATCCTTATCAGCAGGATTATTTTTTAGATCTTTCCACTGTGAGAGAGTTCGTTCCAATTCGGCTCGCCTTGCCGTTTGAAGTCGCATCTCTCCTGTAATGGTTCTTAGCGATTTATCTAGACCTAATAGTTCTCTTTGAGGTAGTTCTGATGATAGATCTTGTAAACTATTGGATAATCTTCCATAATCGACATCCCTAAAATTATCTCTCTCGAGCATTTCAATGCTATCACCTACTCGCTCAACTTTCCCCTTAATTCTTTTGTCGAAAGACCTAGAGCCTCGAGAAATCCGACCCCGTATTTTTTTTTTTAAAGTTCCTATCGCTAAGAATCTTGTTTGTGAGCCGTATCCATTTAGCTTTCCATTTCACCGATAAGCCACCATCATCCGTCGATCTAAATTCTAAATGACGATCGACCGTACCCATTTCTTTCTCCCACTTATCCACCATTTCTCCAGCTGTTAGACGTTCTCTCTGATATTCGCCAAGTGACAATGGCGGGTCCGACAATTCATAGTCTAATGTTTTAGGCATAGTTTCATCATCATTTAATAAAGGAGTTTCGTCATCATCATCATTTACTTCGTAAATAGGATTATCATCATCATGTCCTTCAAAAATAGGATTATCAAATTCCCAATTTTCCATTTTTGATAATCGACTTAATATTTTTTTATCTTATAATATGAAAAACATGATGAATTACGGCGATATTCTAAATCCTGCTAGAAGATTAAGATTACTTCACGGGATAAAAGGTATTAGACAATCAGTTACGATTTCGCATAACCCATCGAGTATTTCGGAAAATCAAACTTTAACAGTCCGTTTTCCGAATTTGAGTGAAAACGATGTCATCGTTGGACGCACGATAAGGTTAGCTTTTGATATTGAAGTAGGCATAGAAGGTGGTGATTCTAGTAAGGCTGGTTTACACAATAACGTTGGCCGTAATATTGTTAAAAAATTAGAAATTAAAATATATGGAAACATTATTGTATGCCGATCTTTGGCGTTTAGAAGGAAGAAATTTAGCTTACCAAGGTATACAGACTAAAGCTTTACAAATGTTCAGATCTAAACCAATTACTAATTTACTGCGAAGCGAATCGGAAAACTATGAAATTGCAGCTGCTTTCAGTAATCGTTTTTGTATACCCCTCGATTTCGAACTCCTTGAAACGCACGAACCATTTTACTAATCTGGTTTGCAAGACCGACTTGAAATATTATTTACTTTCAACGACGCAAAAAAGGTGGTTTTCCCAGGCGCTGGCGATGAAGGTAAATAAGTCAGCTATAAATAAGTAATACCGCTTTAGAATTTGAAAAAGTTGCAGATGTAAATCTTGCCAGGAGCATCCGTTAAAGATATGCCGGAGATCATGCTTATTACTTTAGTCAAGTACTGCGATATCGTAAGACCACGATTAAAAAATCGGATAGTATCTTGAACTACAATATTAATACTCCGGCAAAAAGTCTGAGCGGTGTATTATTTTTACAATCCAGAAAAATTTTACAATCCACGAATAAAAAAAGTGGAAGTATATGTATTGAGGGAGTTCCTAATTCTTTGTTTTCACAAGGTATGTTAGGACACCATCGGTTTAATGAGATTACAAAATTCTTTCTAGCCGGTATTAACCGCGAAAAACAAACTGAATCTGTAGGTAAGGAATTGGGGCTGTCTGAAATGACTTTAGGAAGATATCTTAGTGTTCATTATGCTTTATGGTTAGATATGAGAACAACTGCCGAATACTATCTACACGGAACAGGACGAAGATTACAAAATGATTCTGAGGGCATTTCTGTAAGGATAGATCGAGAACCAGATCGTGACCCCGACCCGTTAGATGTTTACATTTTTATCATTAAGGATGGACGAATCAACATGCGCGATGGGCGTTTCATGAATGTTATTTCTTATGTCTATTAACGTTTAAAAAAATGTTTATGAAAAAGGCCTCACCGTGCTATGATTATCGGTTCGACGGGCTGTGGTAAAACAGAATTTGTATTAGATATATTAGAAAATGAATATAAAGATTTTTTAAAACATATTGTGACATTATGTCCTTCTATCGAATTCAACTGCACGTATCATTCTAGACCTTGGATAGTGTAAGATATTAAAAATCCAAAAGATAAACGAGTTACCATCGTAAACCCGGTATCCTCTAAAACTGGCGAACAAAATTACAAGAGATGTTACGATATTTCTACGAAAAATATAAAGGAACTCCCACTTGATATATCATAGGCGGCCACGAAACAAATAAAAAGGAAAGCGGACGCTCTAAGTATGTTAGCTTTTTCGGGACGTCATGCAAACCAAAGTGTATGGGTTCTTTCACAACGATATAACTCGGTAAGCAAAGATTTAAGGTCACAAATAAAGTGGGTATGTCTTTTTTTCACGAAAGATAAATATTCCTACAATGAATGCTTAGACGAAAACGATGTTATTCATAATAATGATAGACAGAAAATGAAAAAACTATTAGCAGAACACAAACATAGCAAGCTTATTCTATGTACGGAACAGCCTACAGACTATAAATTTATTCAATGACTTAAAGAAAATGTATCATTATATAAAAAAATGGCATTCGTGACAATTGATGATTTTGACGAAAACAAGGTAAGGATCGGAGAAATTTATTCGGCTACCCGTGCAATATAGAAAAGTACCAATCAAAAGGTGAAGGACCATTAATCATTCGAAAACCGAAGATGTTATCATATGGAGTGTGGGAAAACACGGGTCCTTATAATAAACAATTAATGGGTTATTCTATGGTATTTATATGTGGCATAAGCGAACAAGAAAGGAGATTCGTCGATATGATGGAAAAAAATACTTTATATATCAGGACAAAATTCGACGAACTCGCTCCCGAATTAAAAAAAGAGGGTCGAAGAAGGATTATTAATACCGATAATTTAAATATTCTCAAGTACAAAAAGGAAGATGAGCCCGTTATATACCCCAAATTAACCGTCGATAAAAGTAAAAATATAACTTCTTCTTTTTATAGAAAGAAAACGGACGAAGGAGAAAGTGACAAAAGGCTTATTAAAGCCGACCCTCGTGATTATATATATATATATAACGGTGTTTAACTATCGGTTGTTTAAATATACAAAATATTTACATAGGTTATACTGCTGAATCCGTGCAAGTAGTTTTACACGAGGTGATAATTATCAAAATCATTAATAATTTACCGTCTGTGATAGAGGATTTAAATCTAGATTCCGATGATGAGATTAATATCATTAAAAAATATGAAAACCTTAAGCGAATTATTAATATTTATACTATTATTTTTAATAGTTTTATGCATAATACCACTTTTATTTATATCGTTCTTGATTTTAAGATTGGAGGGATATCATCGAACTTTGAAAGCATTAAGAAAAATCGTGAGATCAATCTAAAAATTTTTTGACTTTTATAAAATCATGGATTTTGAAAAATTATTAAACAAAGAATCATTCGATATATCGTGTAAAGATAGATTATCGGCTATAATCTGCTCGGGACGTTCAAAGCAATTTTTGGGTAGAGACATAACGTCTTCTGATTTAGAAAATATGGACGATAAAGAAATTGAGAAATTATATCGATAATATAATACCAGGCTCGGTTTGCGAATGACAAAATCGGTAGCGAATTCTTTAATATGTCTATATTCTCAAGTGCTTAGCCACTTTTTCAATGTTAATGATACGCCAAAAATTATCGAAGAGTTAAATGAAGATCCGTTTTTAGACTCTGCTATCTCTGAAATATGTTGTAATCTATACTATAAGTTTGGTGCATTTTTAGCACCACCTAGTGTAGCTACAATTTCTAGCCGGCTTATAACTGGATTTAAAAAATCTGACTGTCATTTGCTTACTTTTAAATTTAAGATAAATTCAAAAGCGAGCACATGACTAGTCATGTGCTCGCTTTTGAATTTATCTTAAATTTAAAAGTAAGCAAATGACACTATAGAAAACGATGAATCCCGAAGAAATATTGCAAATGAAGAAGGGGAAGCGATACAGGCTGCAAAGCAGGGATGGGAGAAACGCAAAGCTTAATTGCAAAATGCAGATGTAGATGCAAATATACAAAATGCAGATGCAAAACTGCAATGCAGAAAATTGCACTTTGAATGAAAATAATTCGTATTGAGCCGTTTTGGGAGGTAGTATGATTTTAGGGTCATACTCATTAACTAAAAAGAAAGAAGAAAAACCACCTATCGTAGAAACACCGAAAAATAACATTCACGAAATGTATTTAAAATTTTTTATTTTATCATTAAAATGTCAAGTAATGAAAATAATTTAGTAAACGCAGCTTACCACGCTGCAGTCGAAACGGGAATTGCTGTCGGTTATGCCCAACTCTCTAAAAAATTCTTAAAAATGCCCACCCCGAAACTAGAGTTTGATCCAAAAGATATTGGTATATTTATGCTCGATTATGCTCTAGACACATATACGAAAGACATGCTAGTTAAACGCGGTATTATACCTGCGGATATTATGAAATAAAAAATATCTTCACAAAATAAAATGACTTCAATTCTGTTAACGATAGGCGGCGCCGTCGTTAACGCACTTGCATTTAGCGGATCGCAATATCTATTTTCAAATAACGAAGAGAGGCAACGTCAAATCGAGCTTTGGAACGACTTACCGTGAGAGATTCGTGGAATCGTAAAAGACAAAAGAGATTAGATTTTCTAAAAGAACGTTTAAGAAAAGAAGGGCACGCTTTATACACATTCAAAGAAATTGATAGTGCTCTGCGATTATATTTTCAAATGACTGGTGAAGAAGAAATCTCGCCCGAACCAAAATTAAGTAATTTTTACACACCGAGTGATGAACAAAAAAAAAAAAAGAAATATTATGTGTAATAGGAACTGGTTAAGTGTTTTACGCTGCTATGAAAATGAAAACTTTAAAATTTTTATCTTTAAAAGATATAAATTTATTAATAAAAATGGATGACAAAATGAAAAAGATATATTACAGTCCGAGCGGATATTGGAAGGGAAAAGTAGATATAGAAAAACTAGCTAACGCGGCCAAAGTGAGCGAAAAACAGGCATTTGATTTTCTTAAAAAACAAGGCATATGGCAAATCTATTTACCGGCTCCCAAGAAAATCGTACGACCGAAATTCGAATTAGTCGAAAAGAACGAGACGCATTAGGACGATTTATTATTCTTACCTCACGATAAAATTGGTAGACTCAAATACAAATACGCGTTAACCGTGGTAGACGTAGGAAGTAGATATAAAGAAGCGGAACCTTTCACATCCAAACATAGTAAAGGAGTGGCCGCTGCTTTCGAACAAAATTATAAACGTCATCTAAAATATCCGCAATTATTGCAAGTAGATCCGGGACGCGAATTCATGGGAGCCGTATCTCAATTAATGTCCCAAAAACTTTGGGAGAAAGAAGTTATACGACAAAGAATGTAACGATCGGAGAATGATAAAACGATTGGGAGGTCGTAAAAGCTATTTCGATGAAATTCAGAAAATCAGAACTATTAGTCGACGCCCATTTGCCCTATGACAAAAAGATATTTATATTTAGAGGGGGAGAAAAGACTTTTCAGTTAAACACGAAATCGAATTTAGACAAAGACGTTTATTATGAAATCTAACCGCAGAAAATTTTTGTCAGGAATAAAAGAGTAAATGGATATCGAAACGACAAAAGTGTCGGAGGTCGTAAAAGCTGCTTATCGAAAAATGAAACTAAGAAACCATCGCTTTACCAAAAAAAAATAGAAAAAAAATTATGGAATTAGTAAAGACGATTAAGACGCCCATTAGAGTCGGTAAAACCCAAATTCAATGATGACAAAGGTAAGAATTTGACGATTGTATATTTCAACAGCCGGCGAGTCAGTAGGTTCAGAGGGTGACCTTAAAGAATCGTTGAGCCACCGATGATGGACGATAGTTTGAAGAGCGGTCGATTTAAGCACCTTATTACACGAAATTGACTTTCGACAGTTGTTTTAGAATGCAAGGTATATTGCAACGGACGTTTTTCTTATTAAAACTTCAAAATCCGCCATTAATTTTGTCACTTATCAACCTTTCGCAGTAAAATTTAAAACTGTCAGAGATAGACGTTAAAAAATGTGAAAAACGTATACTGTAATATCGCTTTACATTACGTGTGCATCAAAAGTTTAGTATCGATAATATTTAAATGAACTTACAAAGGGTATGTACCCGCGAGTTTCTGTTCCAAAAAATCGAGAGCGTGCCATCAACGTTTACTGAAATTGCTTTCTAAAGAAAAAACTTGATGTTACACTATAAAAAATGTGGATATTTTAACGGCAATGCAACAAAAAATTCATTTGCGAATCACGCTTTACTCTTAACAAATAAGGTAAATGGTCCAGTATGCCCGAACCTAACAAAAAAAAAAATTAATATGGAATCGATTTTGAGAGTATTTCAAATATAAAGAAAGAAAAGAAATAACGGTAAGATACCTTGTGGGAAGCCGATTAAGAGTTATCAAACCTTTAAAGAAATTAAAGAAAGAAAAATCGGAAAAACCCAAGCCTGTGGTTATATCAAATGTTTGGCAACATGATGCGCGAGGTGAAAACCGCATTAAATTTTTTGCAATACAGAAAGGGAAGGAATTGAGGTATTTTCCTCGATCAAATGTATAAAATTTCGACAGAATGGGTTTGCAACAGCTTTTCAACGCAGTCAAGAAAAGACATTATGGTCAGAAAACAAATTTTAACTAGGCCATAATAAAAAAAATCTAGAGATCCCCGCCCGCCCCGAACATCATTTTTTTTATTTTTCAAGACCTATAGTCGACCGGAAATATCCCGTGTCTTGTATTCCGTTCCGTAATGAGCGAGTATTTAAAAAAAGAAGAGTTTGATCAGGACTAAGGTTATATTGGTTGTAACGCAACAATGAAGTTTCGATCAAAATAGCGATTACGGTTGAAAATTTAGACGCACAAAAAACGTCTGTATAGAATACACATGGAATTACGCGTGATATAACTTTCCCCAGCACGCATATCGGAGAGTGATAAGAAATAGGTGTTGAAATTAAATCTGTGAGGCACAACATCTTGCTACCATATAATGGGAGGATTTTACCACGATATAGTGCATAACGACAGACGAAAATCTATAGTTTCATTCTAATGATAAGCGATATTGGTAAATACAGTTTTCCAAATCTCTGTGGAGAAAAATAAGTTATCATGGTTCTGAAAAAAATGATCCTGTGCATGACATTTTTTCTTTGTCACTTTTATAGAAACCTTTGACAAAATAAAGCTAGAGGATAGTTCGTACATCGAAGACCCCAAAACATACCACAAAAACTGAATAGAAATACTGAAAAATAATTTTGGCCATTCTGTATAAATATTTCATAGACAACGTTAAAAAAAAAAATACTTCTCAGATGGATAAAAAATTATCAAAGTCAAAAAACATACTGTCATACTCTAAATACTTTCTATGGAGGGCGAAGGCAGTTTTACATTTCGATGATATTGCTGGGGGCAAGAGAAATCATCAAATAGTTTCCAAGAAATAAAATATTGAGTGGCTGTTTCCTTGGTGCTAAAACTTATTTAAATGAACTTAACATGCACAAAATGGGTATGCGATAAATTTCTCCCAGCGCCGGTTTTCTGGAGGTTCGTGATTGGGTTCGAAAAAGTCGAGAGACAAAATGTGGTGGTTTTACCATCAACGCGCTTTTTAATGGCTTGAAAAACTGACATAATGTCAAATGCCATGTATCAAGTTTAATAGGAAACATGTGAGCTTCTCAAACATATATGAGGGCTTCGCCCTCTATTATATTAAAACTTGATGTTTAATCTTTAATTACAAGGATGACTGATACCTGGTATAACCACAATACCATTAGTTATCTCCTGTTGGAAAAAAACTTAAAACAAAAGCATGTAAGTCCGCGTTATTGTATCTGCCGAAAAAAAATGCCACAAAAATAGTCAACACTAATTAAAACATTCATTTGCGATCGTCATGGTGGCTCGTTCACGTGACAATGGTTCTAGGTGAGGATAGGGTACCTAAGCTTAATCTGGACATAAGGTCCAAATGTTGTGTTGAATATAACGAGAGCTACTTATCCTTGATGTGATTTCACTTGGTGGCAAAGACAAGACGAATCTTGGGTGCCTTTTGAGAGTATTTTATCTGAGTTTGTAAACCTTTAAAGAAATTGAAAGAGTGAATTTTCGAAAAATCGGCCATCTACGCGTATAACGTCTGTACAACGAAGCTCCCATCTCCTGGGGTGGTTGCCTTATTTGTATTATACAAATAGTTTGGCAATGAGTGTGTTCATAAAACGTTTGGCAAAGATCCCGTTTATGAGGAGAGTATTACCCCAGTATGGGTGGAGATAGGTCGTCCGCATTAAATGTTTTTGTTCTGGGTCAATAGAATTTCCCTACAGAAAGAAATGTCAAAGCAGTAACCAATAAATGATGGTATTTTCTTCGCCCAAACCCCTCAAATGAAGGTACAGGTGTTATATCATTTTAGATTTTCAAAAGAAAATTCTACAGCGCACACGAGAGTAATAAATGAGGGGGACACACGAACTGTGGCATACCTAAAGATGTTTGCAAAGACTCGGCAAAATTGTTGGTTTGGGACCAACGAGAACAGTACCATTAAAGAAAATCTATACAATGAGAATCAACATCCAAGGCATTCGAAGAATACAAATTTTAACCACAATAAGTAAATGATTAGGACTAAAAATGTTATGAAAAAATGTTTTTTGGGGCCACTGGGAGAAAAAGCTGCCCTTAAACATTAGATCGGCGGAAAATGTGGGATTTCTTAGTGCCAAAACTCTTGGTAAGGCATTGGGTGTCTGATAGACGATTATATACAATAGAAGGAATGGGGTACCAAGGCTCATATGAAATCAAGCAAGAAAAAACACAAAGGATTTCTTGTTTTTGACATATTGGTTACTCGAATAATCATACCATGATGTAGATATTGAGAAAATATTACGTATACATGTCCATGAAGTCTAGATCTGAAATTGTTTGCCGGGTGAAGTCATTTTCAGTGTCCAATTCCATTTCGAAAAAATAAAAAATAAAAAATAAAATTCGCCCCCCGCCCCAAATTTTTTGAAAAAAAACGCTAGCAATTTTTTTAATGGCCTAAGAAAATAGAAAAAAGTCGCGAATTAAAGAAGAAAAACCAAATTTCAAGACGACAGGGTAAGGAAAATGAAGAAAGTGAATAACCCGATTCATTGTCCATACTAGATCATTGGGTGAAAACGTCTTATCGCAGACATTGCAGCTCACGACGTAAAAGTGCCCGATCATTGTCAAATCACGGGGAAATATCGCAGTGCAGCTCACAGAAAATGCAATTTAAAATTGAGAGTGGAAAAAGGTCGCACTCCTATCCCAGTCATCGTGCATAAATTATAAAAGATATGATTCGCATCTGATCATTCAAGAGATTGGGAAAGTTTCGGGTGACATGAGTTGTATTCCCATCAATTCCGAAAAATTTGTCACGTTTACTTTGAACCAGCTCAGATTCATAGATAGTTTTCAGTTCATGAGTAGATCGTTCGAAGACTTGGTCGGAATTAACGATAGTTTTAACATCACCGATCGGGTATTTGGCGAAAAGTCCGAGTTGGTTAAGAAGAAGGGAATTTATCCATACGAATATATGGACTCGTTCGAGCGTTTTGAAGAGAATAGTTTACCACCCAAAGAAAAGTCGTTTATCCGATAGTCATGTTACGGAAGAGGATTACGACCACGCGCAAAACGTTTGGAAAGAATTCAATTGTCAGACTTTGGGAGATTATCACGATTTGTATTTGAAAACAGACGTAGTTTTACTAACCGACATTTTCGAAAATTTTCGTTCCACAAGCATGATACACTACGAATTAGACCCGTGCCATTATTATACGGCACCCGGTTTGGCGTGGGACGCTTTACTGAAGAAGACGGGAATCGAGTTGGAACAGCACCTCTCGATTCTCGATTTGTCAAAATACCACATGTATAATTGGTATTACTACTTTTTTAAGCGACAATACGGTAAAAAGTGCAGGTTGTTATATACGGATACCGACAGTCTTTTGGTAGAGGTACAAATGGACGATGTGTACAAGGACATGATAAAACACGCGGACGAATTTGATTTCTCCTATTTTCCAGACGATCACCCGTGTTTCCCTCCGAGTTTCCCCAAGAATAAAAACAAGAAAGTCATAGGAAAATTAAGGACGAATGCACCGGAATTCCGATTTCCGAATGATGATAAAACTTTGACATACGCATTAAGACATTGGAGGTTGGATAACTTTTTGTGTAGATAATGCAGGTAGTTAGTTATCGAGTGGTTGACCCGCGCGAGAGAAAAATTAATGATATAGATACATTATTAATTTTATGTAATGTTCTGGAATTTCGACGGGTATATTTAATCATTCATTGAGAGGGGGCTGTGTACGAATTTTCACGCTCGAATGAACACTCGGGTAAACTTTTGTACGTTAAGGCGTGCGAGTATAGAATTTATTATGGAGTGCGTGGGAGATTAACATTGTGTGCCAGAACCCTCAGTTTACACGACACATAATGCTACCAGCAACCTCCATGTGGCACAGTGTATTGTAGTGCTATCAAACAACCTCCATGTGGAGACCCACTAGCAACTTCAATGTGGCAACAGTATGTAGCGTAGCGCTACCAGCAACCTCCATGTGAAAACTGCAATGTGTTACCAGCAACCTCTATCGGGAAACAGTATGAAGTGTGGTGCTACGAATAACCTCCATGTGGAGACAGCGTGTAGTGTGGTGTTACCAGCAACCTCATCAATGTGCTAAAACATATGCAATAGTGTGGGTGCTACCAGCAACCCACACGCACTAGTGTGGACACACTACCAACAACATGTGTAGTGTGTGCTACAGGCAACCTCAATGTGAAAACTGCAATATGGTGCTACCAGCAACCTCCATATGGAGACTGTGTAGTGTGGTACGTGCTACCAGCAACCGTCACGCAGAGACTAGTGTGGACACACTACCAACAACCTCCATGTGGAGACTGTATAGTGTGCTGCTACAGGCAACCTCAATGTGAAAACTGCAATGTGGTGCTACCAGCAACCTCCATGTGGCAACAATGTGTAGTGTGGTGCTACCAACAACCTCCATGTGGTGATAGTGTATAGTGTGATGCTGCAAAAAACCTCCAGTGTATTACCAGTAGGGGACTAAAAATATATATTTACGAGGGCAGGACCACCATACATCACTTAATATTTTCCCCTATAACGATCAATATTATATATGGTTTAATGGTGGGGCTGTGAATGGTTTTTAAGTTATAAGTAAAAATATAAATTTCAGGGGGGTGGAACAGGAACCCACTATACACAAATAAATGTGTCTACCCATGGCCATAACAAACAAGAATATATGTGGTTTAGACATAGACATGTGAATGGTTTTTAAAAAAATGCATAAAAAATAAATTTAAGGGGATGGGGAATATACCCCCCAAAAGTGCATCAATAAGCACTGATGTCCTACCCTAATGGAACATCCATCCAAATTATCAGCAACCTCACACCATCATTAACCAAGACCCTAATGAAAAATTAACATTGATCGGACATTATTCTGCCCCGCCCAGGATCCATCCTGGGCCAATCTGGCTGAAAACTACAAACTTTGTAATGGACCTTGAGCACTTGCTTCCTGCCAAGTTTCGTCAAAATTCAGTAGTTTTGAAACAAAAGCAGATAGTTTGAAAAATGCATCCTCCCCTCTCTTTTTTTGCAGTCTCAAAAAATTCATAAAAAATTATAGAAATTATATTTCTGCAAAATTCTTGCACAAAAACATTTCTTCACCTAATTACAAGTAAAACACATTAAACGAATGCATCAAAGTGAATGCAATGGGAGATAATTGAAGAAATCATGCAAAAATTTATGAAAATGACAAAGGCTAAAAAGACCTCAAAACGCATCAAAAATTAATTTTCCAATTTCTATGAAAAACTACAAACTTGAATCATACATCCATGTAGATCACTCAGAAACAATCTGTTTTTCAAAGAGAGGTACATTTTGGGACCTATTCTGGATCCACCCCTGGGCCAATCTTTCTGAAAACTACAAACTTGGTAAAGGACCTTAAGCATGTGCTTCCTGTCGTGTTTCGTTAAAATCCCTTCAGTGGTTTCAAAGAAGGCGAAAATGTGAAAAGTTTACAGAGAGACGGCGGATGGGGAGTGATCACAAACACAAAGTTTGATGCCGATGGAAAAGCAGCGCCCTAGTCTCGCTTTTGCAATTATGTCATGGTGAGACAAAAACAAAACAAAACAGTTATCGCTCCTGTTAAATCTGTGGAAAAAGCACCCAGGAAAAATCGTCCAGAAAAGTTGGATACATGAACTGCCTAAAATGCTTTATATTCGGGAAGAGTTTGATGATAATTAAATAAAAAAAAACCTCAAAAGTTCTCTAATATTTTTATTGACCCTTAATTACCATAAAAAAGTATCACCATTATGTAACAATATGTAACAGCAGACATTTCATAAAATGTGTTATTGAATACATAAATCAAAATATTTGACATTGACTATCATTTGCCCAAAACGGACAAACCATATCCTAAGTTTGTATCTATGAAAATACAATTATAACTTCCCCTATTGAGAAAGATAGCTCATTCTCTTATAGAAATATGGCATAAGTAAAAGTTCCCCTTGGGATACCCCTATACTTTTGTTTGTTCGTTTATTGTTGTTTAACGTGCCACTCAATCGTTTACTCATATGGAGACATCACCAAATACTGGTGAGGAGCTTCAATATTGGCCCATGCTCGGCACTTACGACCATTGAGCAGTGACGGTTCTTTAACATGCCCACACCTACTGCGACACGGGACCTCGAGTTTTACTGTCTCATCCGAAGGACAGGAAACCAACCTGCCGCCAGCTGGACTCAAACTCCCGATCAAGAGTCGAGCGCACTACCGACTGAGCCAGGACGGCTCCCCCTATACTTGTCCTGGCTTAAAACAATAACCTACATATAACAGCTTTATCAATAATAATATCCACTGGAATGAGAAACATTTATAAAGTTTGTAGTGTTGTTTTCAGCCAATTTTTGTGAGGGTCTAAAAGGAACCCTTCCCCAATTCTCGATTTGAACCATCTTTGGAAATCCACTTGTGAAAAATCGAAACTTATCCTGTAGTCTGTATGATCATGTGACCTGGAATAATCTGTCCTTTATTCTGTCTGCTAGTGTTTCTATGAACTCCACTTCATTTACAGTAAATACAATCAAATCTTCATGTACATAACAGTTTGACTACCATAAATTTTGTCAATTTGAATACAAAAAATCATTGAATGTTGAAGTGAGTTCTGGAAAAATGAATAATAAAATGACATTTTATCAGAAGATCACTGTGGTTTAGAAAACCTTCACCATTTTTATTACATATTTCTCTTGAGGACCTGACAAATTTATCCTGGAGCTATGGAAAGCTTAGGATAAACTTATCCTGGAGTTATGGAAAGCTTAGGATAAACTTATCCTGGAGTTATGGAAAGCTTAGGATAAACTTATCCTGGAGTTATGGAAAGCTTAGGATAAACTTATCCTGGAGTTATGGAAAGGATATTTTAGGAAGCATATTCTGAGGTAGACTCATATTCTCTCATACAAGGTCAATATTATTTTGAACCTCAACTGCATAACAACACATACAGTAATAAATGTTTTCAAGTGTAAAGTAATATGTGAGGGACTAGATTATGTCTTAAATGTTATATATAAGAAAATATATATAGATAGAGATATAATGAAATAACACTGTTTAATACTCTTCACTAATTGGAATGAAAGGTATTTCTTATAACAAAGAAATATAATTATCTTTAGATAAAATACATAAATAGACTGAGAGCAGCAAAAAGCCAGTAAATAATCTTCATACAAAGTGAAAATGTCCTTGACCTTTGACCTTGAAGATACCCACAACTACAGAATACTTGAATGCCATTTGCAGTATTTACATGGTTAGCAGAAGGATATAAGGCATTATCTATCTATTAAAACATTCAGCCCTCTGTCCATGGAACCCCTGACCTTAACACCCCTTCCAGGTTATCAAAATCACAACTTTTCTTACACTTATCTTCTGTGAGTACCAGCAAATTTGGAAAAAAAAAATCCTAAAAAAGGTTGTTGCAAATGTTGGGAACAATATTCATGTAATCATCAAAATCCCCAGACTTATAACTTTTGTCAAAATCCAGATGGTTACATACAACATTCCAGTGTGTAATTCAACAGAAGAGTTGATTTATAGTTGAGGTGTTTCAATAGATGTTCAAGCCAGTGTATCTGGTGATGTATGTGTAACAGATGTTTACACCCCATAAAAATGAATTGTTCATTAATCAACATCAATGACCAATGCCATTACAGTTAAACAAATTCAGAAAATAATACAGTATTTAGTTAAGATCTCAAATATTGGATGGACTTCTTTGATTTCAAGAGCAAAATTGGTTACAACTCTGACCATCTGTCAATGAAATAGCAATTCTTTGATAAATCGATTGTTTCTCTGACATTAACTCTTAAGACCGGTCCTGGGTTTATCACAGTAGTCCTCATATGCTATAGGAAGGGTCAAATGTCAGATGACTTTTACTAAAAGTTAGCTTTTAGATGTTATACATAAACAGGGCTATGTTAACAGAAGTTGTTTACAAAAAATATGTGAAAAAAAACTTGAGTAAAGCGCAATCATTTGAAAAATATATTCTACTTCTGAAAAAAAAGATATAATTATATGTATTATACACACAAACAGTAATCAAATAGAATCTACCATAATTAGACATAAAAAAACGAAACACATAATCACCCAAATATCATCTTTATTAAATAATAACTTGGTTTCTTATAACTTATATAATCTTATGAGCCAGTGGGCAGAAAGAGGATAGGTGAGGAGTTAAAGAACACTTGTTTGGGTGAAATGGCAATTTGACTTTTTTGGTTAGAGTCATAGATAAAGAAATACAGGGACTTCTATATTTCATCTACAGTATATCATAAAATCCTTCAGAATTCCAGGACAATGAGACATAAGTCTGAACTGAAATAGGAACAAACACTTTTTTACATATCTGTTAACTGAGTACAATGTTTCAAGCTTTTTCAGGGATGCTAGCTACTATTTAAAATAAATCCCCGCCCATGCAACAACCTCTCCCTGACCAAACTGTGTTTATCATTGATAAATACAACTTAAATTCTTCGTATCCTCCTTCCTTAATGCTGTCAAACATAAAATAGAAATTATTAACATGGCAAGAAACTAATGGTTTGACCCCCTGAGCTTGTGATCTCTAAAAGAGATGAACTAACTAAGGCAGTATTAAAGATTCACTAATCAAAGTACTGAAACTACTGGAATTGGTTATTATGCTGATAAAATAATCCTGAGTTTCAAACTTAAGTTGTAGGCATAGATAATATAAAAATAAATCATATTGCATTAAAAAACAAACTTCATTTTGAATCTCTCAATGATTAACATTCTTAATGGTCATCTATCACTACTTATCTAAAGCAAAAAGTTGTCCTTTAAAGAACCTAAGAAAAGTAAAAGAATCAAACGTTGATACAGCATACAGTAGCAGATAAATCAAATCACAACTTGAAAGTAGAGGCCTTGAAGACTTATTTTATTTGAAGGGGCATTAGCAGCTGTGTTGACCAAAATTATTTAATTTAATTTTTTTTTCTACTTTACTACTTGTACTTGACACAGGCATAAATAATCATATATTCCGATATATTTTGTGAAAATGTGGACAGGTTCAGTGTGGTATTCATATACAAATAGTAAGGTTGAATTAATCACTTGCAATTGAAAAGCTGCCAAACTTGGGTTTCTCAAGCAATTTTCACAAAATAAATATGAATTTAAGAATTTTTATGTCTGTGTTAGTGTATTTTTTTTTTGTTATTGTAAATCAATCTAAGTATAAGCGGGAAATATTGGGAAACAAAAACACCACAGCTTATGCCCCTGTAGGACATGGGTAATAAGTAAGTGGCTGATAAACTGACTGATATCAGGTAACCGTTATGAGATACTGGTTTGACTGACAGCACAGTTTAAAATTCATCTCTTCAATGTCTGATACATATGTTCTTACATTACAACAATCTGATTTTTTTATTTGAAATAAACATTTTCTCTTGATATAGTTGTTAGTAAAGGAATTAAAGAAAATAGAATATATGACATATTGGTTAGTAGATAAACAAGAGGCCCAAGGGGCCTTAAGTCGCTCACCTGGCAAAATTGGTCAATATTGCAGAAAACATAAAAAAATGTGCAAAAGATGAAATCGCTAATTAACATGAAAACCAGTAGGCTCATTGGACTCACATAAGAGTCGACCCAAACACTCTCCAAAATAAAATACTTGTAGATTTTTGCAAGGCACTCATTTTAAGGTAATGTTTTTTCTCTAGTTTTAATCATTTGGAGATACATGTATTAAATCAAAAATATCTGCTGACTCATTCATTATATATTTAGCCATGTTTGGTCCTAGCCCCTTTTCATCTGCAAACTTTATGCAGCTTTACATAGTTATACTTCCTGTCAAGTTTGGTTCAAATAAGTCTAATGGTTCTGAAGAAGTAGTCAAAAATGTAGAAAAGTTTACAAAATAAACTTATATTTTCCATTCATTTAGGTGCCTGTGACCTTGACCTTTGACCCCATGACCATGAAATTTTGTCAAAATGATCCTCAGATAGTTCCTAACAACTTTCTCACATATCTTTGTACACAAAAAGTCGATCAATTTTGACTTATTAAACAATTTGTAGTACAAATATACCTTGTGTTACTGAAGTGCCCTCTAGTGGCTTGTTTATGGACAGATTTCATTTTCATTTGCAAACTTTGTAGATATTGACTTTAGAATCATACATACAAAATTTGAAACTTATCTGATCATCAGTTCACAAGAAGAAGATTTTTAAAGACGTACCAAGATTTGGTCCTTTTTGGTCCATTTTGGTCCTATCCCTTTTTCATTCGCAAACTTTATGCGATTATATGCCAAGTTTGGTTATGATTGGCCCACTAGTTCTTATGAAGAAGATGTTTAAATCCAAAAGGTAACAGATGGACGACAGACGCCGGACCTTTGGCCTATAGCAATAGCTCACTTGGCCTTGTGGGCCAGGTGAGCTAAAAATATATCTTATAGTTTTCAAAATGTACCTATAAGATACAGCATATGAGCTATTGTTTTCCCTGTGCCATTTGCTGAAGTACTGTCTACTTGCGTAGAATTCTGTCAGCTAAAAAAAATCAAAACCAAGCCACATTTACTGACTATCTTGAGTAATAAAAAACGTTTACATTAACTATAAAAAATTATGCAGGATTTCAAAACGCAAATGTAAATATACATGGGCAAGTAGATATATAAAACCTTAGAAATGTTTACAACTTATAAAATATTGTAATACATATAAACACACACAAACATGAACAGAATAATTCATAGTAAAAAGTCAACAACACATTGTGGTATTTTACTGTAAATTAAAATATTCATCTATGGCACAAAATATAAAAAAAACTAAAAAAATATTAGTAGGAACATATGTAAGCAACATTAACTCCAAGCATAACATACTGTAGAATCAGAAAATTTCATTTGTTGTTTTCATTTATCAACCAAATTTGAACCGTGATGAAATTTTACATCAGCCATACTTAGTTATAGTAATATGTTCCTTTACAAACAAATTTTTATTTCAATGAAATTTCATGTCAGCAAATTTCTTTTATTTTTCTAAAACAATGAAATTTTAACCCTATGAAATTTCTGATTCAATATCAGAGATAGATGTTTGTTATCTCTTAAAACAGACGACAAAAAAAAAGCTTACAATGAATACCTTAAGTCACCATGCAACAGATGCCTTTTACAGGTATTATGATTACAATTTTCTGAATAATGTAAACAAAAGCAAAACCAGATAAAAAATTTACCTGATATTTTTCCATGGGATGTTCATTGGAAAAATTCTGACCACAATTTCAATGATATCCCTGTAAATTGTCCAAATATTACATCCCAATAACAGTATAAACATTATAAATACAAGTATATACATGTATTTACATAAAAGGAATCTCATTATCTCAAAATTCACATAACCGCCCCATTTACTTGAGAGATAAAAATGAGATTTGAGATGACTAAAATTTTCAATTCACATATTTTCTATTCTTATTGGATAGTGTAAATAGACCTTCTGAGGCTACTGCCTAATTTAAACAGGATTTAAGCAATATTTAATTACACTTTACCATGACTCCTTAATGGAAGTTAATCGTCTCATTTTTTGCAGGTAAACAAGTAATTAATTACAATACTAAATAATAATAAAAATGTAAAACCTTAAATTATGGGGGGTAATTTTGAGACAACAAGTGACAATTCCATAATATTTCAATATTTTGGACCAGAAAATTACTTTTTGATGAGCAAAATATTTAGATATCCCAGAAAAAGTAATATAAATATATTAGTAAAAAAATCCAGACAGGTCATTCATCTCTGACATAACCAGAATTACAAGATTTCACTGTTTGGGTGTAGTCAATCAGCCTTCTAATGTCACAACCATTAAAGAACTTGGTCAATATACAATGATAATGTTAGCTATGATGAAATAGTTTATAATGTATGAATAAAACATAATAAATATGGATACTAAACAACAGATCCAAGAGGGATCTTGGCGCCCATCGTGGAATGTTCTATGTCTGATCTATGACAGATTATTCTTTTCTCTTATTTTGTGTCTCAACATTGAATTTTAACTTAAATCCATATTTCTGTGAGATATTTTTTTCACATGATTATGGAACAACTGAACTTGAACTGAACATATTACATTTTAAGACAGAATGGAATTCAACATGGCCAACAGGTGTCCATCTTGGATTTTGATCTCTCTGAAAATTAAATATGTACATCTAGACTTCAGGGGGAACCTCTATCATTAATTTTGAAAAGATTCCTTCAGTACATTCTGAGAAATACATACTTCCATTGTCAAAATCCAAGATGGCCACTTGTCAGCCATGCTGGAATCCAATCTATCTGAAAATGTCATATGCACAACTACACATAACGGGGAACCTTCATGTCAAATTTCAAGGAAATTCTTTCAGTCCTTTCTGAGAAATAACAATAACAAACTTCCTTTGGTCAAAATCCAAGATGGCCACCTGTCAGCCATGTTGGATTTTGATCTCTCTAAAAATGTAATATGCACAACTAGACCTCAAGGGGAACCTTCATGTCAAATTACCAGTACCGGTAGATCCCTTCACTACTTTCTAAGAAATAGTGGTAACAAATTTCGTTTGGTCAAAATCCAAGATGGCCGCCTGTCGGCCATGTTGGATTCCGATCTCTCTGAAAATGTTATATACACAACCAGACCTCAATGGGAACCTTTATGAAAAATTTCAAGGAAATCCCTTCAGGCTTTTCTGAGTAGTAGTGGTAACAAACTTCTTTTGGAAAAGATCCAAGATGGCCACCTGTCGGCCATGTTGGATTCCTATCTCTCTAAAAATGTAATATGCACAACTAAACCTCAAGGGGAACCTTCATGTCAAATTTCAAGGAAATCCCTTCAGACCTTTCTGAGAAGTAATAGTAACAAACTTCCATTTGTCAAAATACAAGATGGCCGCCTGTCAGCCATGTTGGATTTTGATCTCTCTAAAAATGTAATATTCACAACTAAACCTCAAGGGGAACCTTCATGTCAAATTTCCAGTAGATCCCTTCACTACTTTCTAAGAAATAGTGGTAACAAATTTCGTTTGGTCAAAATACAAGATGGCCGCCTGTCAGCCATGTTGGATTTTGATCTCTCTAAAAATGTAATATGCACAACTAAACCTCAAGGGGAACCTTCATGTCAAATTTCAACTAGATCCCTGTAGTCCTTTCTGAGAAATAGCGGTAACAAGAATTGTTCAGGACGTATTGACGACGGACGGACCATGGATGCAGGGCCATATGAATAGCCCACCATCTGTTGATGTCTAACTAGGGTTATAATCTGACATATAACCGGAGTTAGACATCTTTCAATGACTTTTCAACTAATCTGTAATACTCAAAATTAATCATAAAATTTGGACATTTCAATTGGATATTTCAATTACATAAAAGTTTTTACAATCTATAAAAAAATAGATCCAATAAAATTAAATGTCCTCGAAAGGGAAGTCTAGTCGGCCCCTTGGCCTTTATCAAGTGAAAGAGGACAATATGTTGTTATGAGGGTTAATGGGTGCTTGTTTACAATTATTGTACTTGTTTAACTGAGTGCATCTGGATCTTTCTGGAAGATCAGTTGTTTTTCAAGGACATTCTAACTCTGTCATCATGTTACTATATTTAGCCATAGGGACTTTCCTGAATCTTGTAGAAAGACCATTTTCTTGATTATTCATATCTAGTGATTTCTAGAACTGTTTTAAAGTATATATACAGAGATGGCCAGGTCTTTGGGAAAGAACAAGTTTAGAACAAATTTAGAACAGCTGAGACTATTTTTGAGACCAAGTTATAGGAGAGCAGACCATATTTTTTATATTGGGATTTATGTCAGATTAGTGCACATCAATATTACATACAAATTGGAATTTATTGTGTATTCAAGTGGATCCTTTGAATATTACATACCGACTGGAATTTATTGTATATTTGTGTGGATCTCTGAACTGGAATTAAACTGTGAGTTGTGATTTTAATTACTGTAAACTGTCATATAGATTAAATTTTTATTTTGTTATTGTTAATAAAATTTATAAATTTACGTTACTGTTTTCTTGATTTTTGTTGGTATATTTTATGGTAATTCTGACCTCATAACAGAATATATTAGTTACATAGTATTAAGTCTGCACAATACACAGCTTCATGGCAAATATTTCTAGATGTTTATCAATTACGTCATGAGCAATGACATCACAACGTTAACAACACATGCATATTTCCGTGTACACAAGTAGACTTATATATAGGTATACTTTCACCAGATATTTCACAAATGGAAGCTGTGTATTGTACTTAATACTATGTAACTAATATACATATTGTTGTCTTTCACAAGGGGTGAAAAATTTGTGAATATTGAGTGTTTCACTGTTTTTTCGTATTAAAAATAGAACCGAAAATATACAAATTTAACAATGCAAATATACTTCTATCAGGACTAGTATTACAGTAATTTTACAAAGATAGAGTTTTTTAAATCATAAATATCCCTGATAGCCTTATCAGACATATTTTTCATAGTGATAACAACAGATAAAAATCATTTATGAAAATTCAATATTTATGTATAACAAACTGTTAGCAACTGACACATCAAAAATCAACATTCTACATACACACAATTATTCCAAAATACCTTATATACAATGTTTTATCCTCAAATATTTATTCCTGATATCAATTTTTATGGTAAAAAGATGCCATTATTCAAAAATAAATCAGCAGGTAAAAAATATGAAAAACGTTTTCTTGTAATGTAATTGCAGATTCTCAATTACACACACATACCTTGGTATCTGAAATAAGTCTGACAATTCAAACTTGAGGTCGTAGAAAATTATTTCACAATCATTTTCTATTGCGTAAATCAGCAGGTACATGTATGTGAAAATAAAGAATTATATTTAAAACAGATCAATAAGATTATAAGTGACAATGACTTTGACTGATAAGGAATACAACTTATTCACATTATACATAGCGATGGTGAGAAATAATATCACTCTTGTGGGTATGCGAGTTCTGTAACATCTCTCTTTGGTTCTCACTGCTCTTTTAACTTTGTTTCTTTCCTATAAAGCAAAAAATAACATATCATTATCAATCTCACGCATCGCATTACGGAATCAAATATTTCAAGACAATGTGTTGATTTTGCTTCCCCCCCCCCACAAGACAATAAATCTTATTGACTTTCCTTTAATTCGTTCCACCTTTACTATATAAACATAATACCAAAGTTACAATGGTCAATTAAACTTCATCAGTTGAGCTCCATTTTGAAAAGTATTTGCATTTTCTAAAAAGAAAGTGGTATCATACAAGGCCAAATAATGTCTCTAAAAATATAGCCAAAATCCATCTAAGAGTAACCACTGAAAAAAAAAAAATGACTATCTTAGCTTTGGAAAATTTTTGAATTTAAATGGTGTTATCAGTGCCAAATATAATTATAAGATGAACAGCTGGTACCAAAATACCAGGTACTAGGTTTATGTATACCCTCGGGGACTCAAACTATTCATTTATTGATGAAACATATTTTTAACTTTATATTTTACATACCAAAGAATTGGTAGTTGTAAGAAATTCCAACTTGCATTATGAGCAAATCATAACTGCTGTTAGTGATTGCGTGTAAAACTAATTGGTAGTTGTAAAGTTTTCAGCTTTTTATGAAACAATGCCCATGTAAGCTAAAAATAAAGATATATTTTTTTCTTGTTATATATGACAGAGATACAGTTGGCCTACTAAGACAGAGATACAGTTGGCCTACTAAGACAGAGATACAGTTGGCCTACTAAGACAGAGATACAGTTGGCCTACTAAGACAGAGATACAGTTGGCCTACTAAGACAGAGATACAGTTGGCCTTCTAAGACAGAGATACAGTTGGCCTACTAAGACAGAGATACAGTTGGCCTACTAAGACAGAGATACAGTTGGCCTACTAAGACAGAGATACAGTTGGCCTACTATTTACTTCCTAATATATATAAGACAAATATACAGTTTGCCTACTATTTACTTCTTGTTATATAAAAAGGACAGATCAGGATACTTTCTGATATATATACAGTGAACCCGCTTTACAACGACATTCATTATAACGGAATATTCGGTATCCGACAAGAATTGCTTGGGAACAAACGTACATGTACATAAAAAGTACTCATTACAACGGAATATTCGGTATCCGACTCCGACATCAGATTCCGGGAACAAATGTACAAAACTCAATGTAAATAAACTCTTTACAACGGCATAACATCGCAGTACATCCCACCCGCTAATCCGGCTATTGTTTTCAGTCTTGATTTTCTTCACGGTTGAGATCACAGGTAAAAATAATTGTCAATAAAACAATTACACCGTCAATTGTTCTTAATCTGCACTGATAGGTGATTGTCTAGGTGTCAACGAATCATCCCTACCTGTGGAGTAGGCAGTAGGTTTCGTTAGAACTTAAGCGACAGGAAGAGAAATACAAACTGTATACAAATTAAACAAAAAAAAGATAAATAAATAATAAATAAATAAACATATTGTTGAGAAGTTCCGTTATGCTACATGTCCGTGCCGCGGATCATAAAAATACTTCAATACTTACGATAATCTTAGACATTTTAGTAAAACTTTATTTGTGAACCGCAATCGGTGAGCTTTTTATTTAAAAAATAATGAATCTAACTCGGAATCAGGAGATATACGATTACATTCGGGTATTTTGTACATGATCCGTGCATTTCACGACATCACCGAATTACGATATGCGACCGCGAAAATAATTGTGCATTGATGTTTACAATATGAACATGCATAAATATGACAAGTAAAAGGTTGAAAATAGTATGAAATAAAATAAAAATATTTGTTATTGTAAGTTTATGTATTTACATGTACATATATGCGTAAATGATACTCAAGAGAGCTAACTATGAAATGCCCACTACATCAAATTCGTTACAGTGACAAATTCGATATAACGTCATTCCTACGTGGGAACAAACATGGTCGTTGTAAAGAGGTTTCACTGTATATATATACACATATGACAGAGATACAGTTAGTCCACTTTTTACTTCCTGTTATATATTAGACAGAGAGACCAGGATACTTTTTACTTACATATAAGACATAGAATTCAATATAATTTTATTTCCTGATATAGGTAAAACAGAGACCAGTATACTCTACTTCCTGATATCTACAAGACAGAGATCAGGATACCCTTTACTTATTGCTATATATATATAATACAGTAAGACCAGGATACTTTTTCCTTCATGTTATATAATATAATATAGAGAGGTCAGGTTACCTTTTACTTCCTGTTATATATAAGGCTGAGGGACCAGAATATGTTTTACTTCCTGTTATATATAAGACAGGGAGACAAGAATATTTTAGGCAGATGGACCAGGATACTATTTACTTCCAGTTTTAAATACGACAGAGTGTCATGGATACTTTTTACTTCCTGTCACACATAGTCATAGGGTCCAGGATATTTTTTACTTCCTGTTTCATATAAGACAGAGGGTCCAGGATACTTTTTAGTTCCTATTATAGAAAAGACAGAGAATAGGTTACTTTTTACTTCCTGTTATATATAGGACAGAGACTAGGATATTTTTACTTCCTGTTATATATAGGACAGAGAGATTGGGACACTTTTTACTTCCTGTAAAATAAAAATTAGAGAGATGAGGATATTTTGATAAACATGTATAAGACAAACAAACCAATACATAACATTATTATCTTAAGACACTCACTTCTTATTGTCTGTCACAGCTGATCGGTGGGGTTTTACTAGAAGTTTCATTAATATCATGTTTACAACTGGATATCCCAGAAATACAACGTGACCAATGAAATACACAGAGGCATACACCTGAAAATAAATAATATTTTAATTGCATTTATTTTATCTTAAAAAAGGAAAATCAGGAATTGTAAATTTATAGCCATATATTTATACAACCATGTTTACATTATAGGGAAAGGACGTTACTAAGTTGTATAACTTGTGTCCAATTCCCTTTTGATTATTATCAAATAAAATGTTTAAACTAAATAAATAATAGTTTAAATGTTTTTAAAATAATAAAGCAACATAATCAAAGATTACAAAACCAACCTTACGCCTATATATTTACATCTCTCCTTATAACCTGATATCAACCAATCTTTTTTTTTGTGTGAGAAAATCTACCACTTTATTCAGAAAAGACCAATGATATCTTCATGTCTACACCCTTACTTGATTTTTAATAATCCACCAAAAAAAAACCTTGCAACCGCCATTTAACTGAAAAATTGTTGAGTGAAAGTGTAAAACACTATGGAAACTAAAATTCTAATGCAGCCTTTTTTCACACTATTTTGGGTAAGGGGCCTTGACCTTTTGAACTGTGATTTTTAGCAACATTTTATTGAAATAAGGAAATCTAGATATTCATTAAACTATGTAATTATACAAGAATCTCTTGACAATTTAATTCCTGTTGACTTTTTCGTAGATCTTTGCATACTGAACATACTTCCTCATTCTATTTATTATTCTTTTCAAGATAAAAGGACAAAACTGTCAAAAACATGAGGAATCCGCTAAAAGGGGAAATAACTCCCAAAAGGGGCAACCTGACAATTTCGACCCTCTTGATTATTTTGTAGATCTTTGCGTGCTGAGCATTTTGCTTATTCACTATCTGTTATACTTTTCAAGATATTAAGACAAAACTGCCCAAACCATGAAAATTCCACTCAATAGGGGAAATAATGCCCATAAGGAGCAACCTGACAATTTTGGCCATCTTGGCATTTTTGTAGATCTTTGCATGCTGAACATTTTCACTTCCTTTACTTTTACTCATCCTATTATACTTTTCAAGATAATGTAAAAAAAAACATTCAAAAACATGAAAAATCCACTTAAAAGGGAAAAACTCCCATAAGGGGCAACCTGACAATTTTGGCCATCTTGACATTTTTGTAGATCTTTGCATGCTGAACATTTTCACTTCCTTCACTTTTACTCTACCTATTATACTTTTCAAAATCATGTCAAAAAAATCCAAAAACATGAAAAATCCATTTAGAAATTTTTGTAATCTTTGCAAAAAATTTTCACTCCCACAAGGGGATCATGTCAAAAAAACATCCAAAAACATGACAATTAACGGTCACCTGAGTAAAAGAGCTCGTTGAAATTTTTGACATGTAGGCCATCTTTGCAAACTAAACATTTTGCACTTCTTTTGAATAATGTCTACTTTTTGTATTGACACATGTTATACTTTTTACCTGATTGATCATGTCAAAAAAGCAATCCAAAAATACACTAAACAAGAGATTAGACAAATTACCAAAGGGCCTTAACAGTCACCTGTTTTTTTTTTCTGGGTGACAAGGGCTACCAATGCCTTCCAGCATTTCTCCGTCACGTATGTTGTCCATCTCTACTTGTGCCGAAACCTTTGTGCCTGTCCAGCATTGGCCATGAGGCTTATATCAGTGTTTATACAAAATTTGCACCATTGACAATGCAATTTTAGGCTACCGGTGGCATTTAATAATTCTCCTATCTCTGTTTCGTTAATAACGAAAAAGGCCAGAGGAGTTACTAGTTGGGCGACCGGTGTATTGGCGAATAATGCCCTACTCAGATGGTGTGAATGCAATTTCTTGTACACTATAAAAACAACCGCAGATTATCAGAGAAAATTTTTCATCAATCAAAGGCGCGGTGTTTGTTTAAACAAAATCGGAGTTTCTCAGAGAAATTGGCGTCTCTGATCAGTCCCTACAACTTTCAAATGCATATGCCTATGATCCTCCTGTAATTCTAACTTGAACTTTGACCCCTAAACCTTTTTTTCTATACAAACTTTGATTGCCTTCACTATTGGGAATGCTTTCTACCAAATTTGGTTGAAATCAGACATTTTGAATTTTTGGCTGATTTTAGCGCTCCCCCCCCCCAATGGGGTCGTTTTTCATCAAATAATTTATTCATTTCCAAACTTTGTAATCCTCCTCCTAGAAATGCTAAATATCAAATATGAAGTCATTCCCATTGTTGGTTCTTAAGAAGAAGATTTTTATACATTTTCTTAATTTTATCCCTTTAAGGCCCCTTTTAAGGATCTAAGGTGGCATAACTCCACAATTTTAACAAACTTGAAGGGTCTTCACATGGGGAAGCTTCCTGCGTGGTTAGGTTGAAATTGACCAACAGATTTTTGAGAAGAATTCAAAAGATTTCCAAGATTTTACCCCCTTATGTGGCCCAAAGAGTCTTTTTTTTTACAAACCCTTATGCTTTCTACTAAATATGGTTGAATCTGACAACTTTGAATTTTTGGCTGATTTCAGTGCCCCCTGGTGGGACCGTTTTTAATCAAATAATTTTTTTTTTTCACAAACTTTGTAATCCTCCCCCAAAGATGCTAAATATCAAATATGAAGTCATTCCCATTGTTGGTTCTTGAGAAGAAGATTTTAAAACATTTTCCTTATTTTACCCCTTTTAGGCTGCTTTGGAGGATCTAAGGGGACATAACTCCACAATTTTCACAAACATGAAGCGTCTTCACATGAAGATGCTTCCTGCCAACTTAGGTTGAAATTGGCCTTGTGATTCTTGAGAAGAAGTCCATTAAAGAAGATTTCAATATTTGGCCCTTTTTACCCCCTTATTGGCCCCCAAAGGATCAGAACCTTTTATTTGTACACAAACTTTGATTGCCTTTCCTGGGGGATGCTTTCTACCAAATTGGTTGAAATCTGACAACTTTGAATTTTTGCCCGATTTCAGCGCCCCCTAGTGGGGCCGTTTTTCATCAGATAATATTTTATTTCACAAACTTTGTAAACATCCCCCTAAAGATGCTAAATATCAAATATGAAGTCATTCCCATTGTTAGTTCTTGAGAAGAAGATTTTAAAAGATTTTCCTAATTTTACCCCTTTTTGACCCCTTATGGGGCCCCTTTAGGAGTCTGACCCTTTATATTCACAAACTTGAAGGAGCTTCCCATGGGGATACTTCCTACCAAGTTTTGATGAAATTGGCCCACTGGTTTTTGAATAGAAGATGAAAATGTTCAAAAGTTAACGCACGACGCTATAGGTCACCGACGGTCACGGACGAAAGAACCTGACAATTTTGTGATCGCTATGCTGAGGTCACCATGACCTTTCGGATCATGTGACATCCAAAAACATAAAAATCCACTTAAAAGGGAAAAAACTCCCATAAGGGGCAACCTGACAATTTTGGCCATCTTGACATTTTTGTAGATCTTTGCATGCTGAACATTTTCACTTCCTTCACTTTTACTCTACCTATTATACTTTTCAAGATCATGTCAAAAAACATCCAAAAACATGAAAAATCCACTTAAAAGGGAAAAAACTCCCATTAGGGGCAACCTGACAATTTCGGCCCTGTTGAATTTTTGTAGATCTTTGCATGCTGAACATTTTTGCTTCTTCCACTTTTACTCTAACTATTATACTTTTCAAGATAATAACGAAAAAAAAAAAAAAAATCCAAAAAAGAAGAAAAACTCGCATAAGAGTCGACCAACTTAAAAGGAAATACTAACTTTGCAAGCACGGGCAACCTGACAATGGTCGGCCCTATTGACTTTTTTCGTAAAAAAAAAAATCCAAAAACAAGAAAAATCTCTTTGCGTAACTCCCAAGACGGGCAACCTGACAATTTCGGCCCTATTGACTTTTTTCGTAGATCTTTGCGTGCTGAACATTTTTGCTTCTTTCACTTTTACTCTAGCTATTATACATTTCAAGATAATAACGAAAAACATCCAAAAACATGAAAATTTCACAAAAGAGGAGAAATAACTCGCATAAGAGTCGACTAAACAATTTCCACCATAATGAAATACTTGTAGATTTTTGCAAGCACTCATTTTAAGGTAATGGTTTTTACTCTAGCTTCGATAATTTTGGAGATGCATGTATTAAATCAAAAATATCTGCTGACTCATTTATTCCATATTTAGCCATGGCAGCCATGTTTGGTCCTAGCCCCTTTTCATCTGCAAACTTTATGCAACTTTACATAGCTATACTTCCTGTCAAGTCTGGTTCAAATTGGTCTAATGGTTCTGGAGAAGTAGTCAAAAATGTTGAAAAGTATACAAAATAAACTTATATTTTCCATTTATTTAGGTGCCTGTGACCTTGACCTTTGACCATATGACCTTGAAATTATGTCAAAATGATCCTCAGATAATTCCTAACAACTTTCTAATATATTTTTCTATACAAAAATTCGATCAGTTTTGACTTATTAAACAATTTGTAATACAAATATACCTTGTGCTACAGAAGTGCCCCTAGTGGCTCATTTATGAACAGTTTTATTTTCATTTGCAAACTTTGTAGATATTGACTTAACAATCATACATACAAAATTTGAAACTTATCGGTTCATGAAAAGACAATTTTAAAGATGTACCAATTTTGGTACTTTTTGGCCCCTGTTAGGGCCCCTATTGGTCCTATGCCTTTTTCATTGCAAACTTTATGTGGCTTTACATGGGGATGCTATATGCTAAGTTTGGTTATAAATGGCCCACTGGTTCTTGTGGAGATGTTTTAATGCAAAAGTTAACCGAGGGACCTTTGGCTTATAACAATAGCTCACTTGGCCCTTTGGGCCAGGTGAGGTAAAAATGGGGCAAAGCCACAACTGGCAGTGCAAGGTCATTGGATATTTCAGAATATTTATCAAAACAGTTATTTGCTATGCAAAAAAACCAAAACAAAAACAAAAACATATTTGCAGCAATTTGTCATTGTAGTAGCAGTACACACAAGAATTATAAGTAATTTTAAATCTTGCCACTACCCGCTTTGTCAATAAATGCAGTTTCTAGACAGATATACACTAATTTAATTTAACAAAATCAAAATCCTAATTAAAGAAGGTCTGTTACTGGGTCCCCCCAAATGTAGCAATCAAAACATGCCCACACAGCAGAGTCTGATAATGTTGGGATTTAGAACAATTAGAATCAATTTCCATGGCAATGAAACCCATATAGTCGAATCTGAACCACTAATACTTCAGAACGCCAAATTTCATACAAATCAAACAATGTTGAACTTCAGAAGCCTTGGATTGGTTCCATAGCAACGGTTGAATTCGCAATCCCTTGATACCACTAAATATCAAATTTCATCAAAATCTGATAATATTGAAATTTAGACCAATCAGAGACCTTGGAATAGTTCCTTTGACCAATCAGAAGCCTCTGAATGGTTACTATTGCAACAAAACCCATACCACTGAATTTGCAATCCCTTAATACCCCTTAAGAGCATATTTCTTTGAATTAGACAATGATGAAATTTCAACCAATTAGAAAAATAGCTATGTTTCTGAATCGCCAAATCCACAAAATTCTGTGTAATGCATCCACAAGGGGAGGTGCACATTTTTAATATGTATACAAACATCCTGCCAAGTTTCAATGTTGTATGTGGAAAACTGTAGCAGGATTTGATTACACAAACCAGATAGGTATATATGTATGTATGCGCACTCGCTTTTCACCAATGCGACCCGGGTTCGATCCTCAGATTGGGCAGGGAAGTATGTGAAATGGTTACCAACCCGGATACGCTCCTGTCCTTCGGACTGAGACAGTAAAAACCGAGGTCCCGTGTCACAGTGAGTGTCTGCACGTTAAAGAACCCTGCTCAATGGCCATACGAGCATGGCCAAAAAAGCCCTTCACCGGCATTGGTGACGTCTCCAATGAGTGAAAGATTCTTGAGTGGGACGTTAAACAACAATAAACAAACAAACATGCTGCTACTGAAAAATGGCTAAGTTTCTGATTCCACCAAATCCACAAAAATATGCAGAATGCATCCACAAGGGGAGGTGCACATCTTCAATACCTATACAAACATCAACATTGTACGTTGAAAATTGTAAGAGGAATCGATTTCACAATATTTTCCCTGCCTGTATGCCTGCTCGCCCGACAAACACCATTTTATAACTCGGATTTCATTTCGTCCTCTTATTAGTCAGAGTTATCTCCCATGTCAGCAGGTATCGAATGTGACGTCATGTTTTTAAGGGGAAGAAGGACAACTGGTCACATGACCAGAATTTCAATATAGTAATATAAACTGGAACTAATGTTGGCAATTTAAACATAAATGACACAAATTTGTCAACTAGAGACATAAATTGAAAGGTAAATTCACATCAAAAAGTAAATGAAATTGTTCTTTGTGACAAAATTAATTTAACAGTCATGTGTTTTTGTGTCAGCTATGAAACACTGCATCAAATTGTCTGGCATCTTTTGTCCCTTTGTCTGTCTCTCTGGGCAAAGTAACATTTTGACATAAATTATCATTACTTTCTTATTGTATATGATACTTTTGTGAAACTTACAGGAAAGGTTCATTGTGATGAGGTGCATCGCAGTCAAGGTCAAAGCCATTTTCAAGGTCACACACCAGGTCAAATGGTAGTACAGTCTTCTTTTAAAGACTTTTTTGTTAAAAAATACTCAATTTGGACATACTTCAAGGTGTTATTTCTTCTCTATGTACCAACAACTTGTCTTATTAACTCTATATAACTGTTAAACATTCTAAATTGATCATTTACAGAAAAAATAAAAAAAATTGGATGACTGATTTTTTTACAGTGATTGAATTTAAGATTTAAGTGTTAAAAAATTATTTTTTGGAAATAAATGACTTTTTAAAGAATGAATAGGACAATTGATGAAAAGAATCAAAATTCTGGAAAGGGGCATAACTCTTGTCTACGTAAATATCCCTTATAGTTATATACCCATAAGTGTGCCAGATTATTCATTCTATAATTCATACATACATTATGAATAAGTGTGCAAGAATTAAGAAAAATCTGATGATAATTTTTTTGTGTATCCAATGGTAACTCTTCTTCCCTTAAGTAAAAAAACAACATCATTTTCACACAAACATATGATGTCACAATTGATAACTTTTCTCATTTTACGCACAAAGAAATGACATCACAATTGATACCTGGTACAAGGAATGGTTACTCTGGATAACGAAGTTGAAAGTCATTTGACCCATAATACAAATAGAAGCCAGCATAAGCCTATGTCTTTAAGACATTTGTGTCACTGAAATACTTATCTGAAATGTGCAGTGATTAAAACTGAGTTACCCTGCTATCATTGCCATATATGCCAATATTATTATGTAGTCATCAGTAATACGAGTGCAGTTTTCCGGTAGTTTGAAATTATCAGGAATCCAAAATTATTTGAGAAAAATGTTCCTCCCTATACGAGGTCACCATTTGCAAAAGAAAATCACACCCATAAACCTCACAAATTGTCACAATACATGATATTTTCTGAGTTTCTGCCAAAACATTTCCAGTAAGAAAATGCTTGCCAAACATTAAACTGTTGCTGATACATGTTCTTACTGACAGGAAATTGTATCATAAGAAAACGCTTGCCAAACTTCTGATACATGTTTTTGTTGACAGGAAATCTTCTCATAAGAAAACGCTTGCCAAACAACAAACTGTTACTGATACCAGATCTTCCTGACAGGAAATCTTATCATAAGAAAATGCTTGTCAAACTACATACTGTTACTGATAACAGTTCTTCCTGACAGGAAATCGTATCATAAGAAAACGCTTGCCAAACTACATACTGTTACTGATACCAGATCTTCCTGACAGGATATAAGAAAACGCTTTTTACTGTTACTGACAGGACAGGAAATCTTGTCATAAGAAAACGCTACATACTGTTACTGAAACATGTTTTTGTTGACAGGAAATCTTATCATAAGAAAACGCTACATACTGTTACTGATACATGTTTTTGTTGACAGGAAATCTTCTCATAAGAAAACGCTTGCCAAACAACAAACTGTTACTGATACATGTTCTTCCTGACAGGAAATCATGTCAGAAGAAAATATGGGTCCAAAAAACGTACCAAAAAGAAATTACTAACCCAAAACGAGATTTTCCAGAATTTGTTTAAGATAAATTGTGATGCGGAAAATGGGACTAAAATTTTATATAATTTTGCTAAATCCACAAAGGTTGGCATCAAAGTATTGTATAATTCTATCAATGAACAAACTCAATCATTTCAAAAACAAAATTCAATTATAAATTAATGCATAAAATGAAAATATCCACTGGATACCTTTTCCTGAGCTGCATGGTATGGGATAATCGTGTGATATAACCAATTGGTTAATTATGGTTTCAGATTTATTAACCCTATGAACCCTGGAGGACGGAAATCTGCCATAACATAAATGCATGTATACACTGGTGGCCGTTTTTTCCCGCCAGGAAGTCATTTCGTTATTTAGAATTTTCTATAGCTCTCACTGACCAATTAGAGCTTCTAGCTGTTATAACATCTTGTATCATGCTTTCGGTAAAACTGTAGAACATTTCTAGAAACATTTCTCTGTAATTTGACCAAACATTATGAGCAAAAATCACTCATCAATGTTAACAGCTGATCAAGTTCTCGAACTGTTGTTGAACTCTTATAATGGATGTAACAATGAATAGGGACTAAGCAATTTTGAATGGGAGTAAGATTGAGATGACTATGTAGACAATTGTGAAAGTATTAATTTGTCGTAATAATCAATTTAAAGCAAAAAAAAAAATAAAGGAAATGGGAGCGATTTGAATTTTTTGTATTTCTGTCCAGGAGCCCAGGGTGGGAGAATGGCTCATATCAGGTGGCCAGGTTTGAAATTGTATATGAAAAACACAATTTTAATACTTACATCCATATAAGCATCAGTACTCAATAATACAAAGCTGACAATGGCATAGAATATAGAAAACATCAGTAGTGTTTTTTTCACTACCCATATCATTGGTTTCAGTTTTGATGGTGCCTTGATGTTGTGAAGAAATGGAACCTTTTGAACTAGTGCAGTTGCCTGAAATAAAATTAGATAAAGCATTATGTTTTTGAGAAACATTGCCCCCATGAGATAAGTATTTTGTGAATATTTAAATGTCCCATAAGTCTGGCATATATGGCTGAATGTTGGATGACATTGCTCACATCCCAGATCATATTGACAGTAACACACATCCCAGATCTTATTAATAGTAACACACATCTCAGATTTTATTAATAGTAACACACATCTCAGATCTTATTAATAGTAACACACATCTCAGATCTTATTAATAGTAACACACATCTCAGATCTTATTAATAGTAAGGTGTATACACACATCCCAGATCTTATAAATAGTAACACACATCTCAGATCTTATTAATAGTAACACACATCTCAGATCTTATTAATAGTAACACACATCTCAGATCTTATTAATAGTAATAGTAACACACATCTCAGATCTTATTAATAGTAAGACACACATCTCAGATCTTATTAATAGTAACACACATCTCAGATCTTATTAATAGTAACACACATCTCAGATCTTATTAATAGTAACACACATCTCAGATCTTATTAATAGTAACACACATCTCAGATCTTATTAATAGTAACACACATCCCAGATCTTATTAATAGTAAGATATATACTACATCCCAGATTATTGATAGTAACACACATCCCAGATCTTATTAATAGTAAGATATATACCACACCCCAGATTATTGATAGTAACACACATCCCAGATCTTATTAATAGTAAGATATATACCACATCCCAGATTATTGATAGTAACACACATCCCAGATCTTATTAATAGTAAGATATATACCACATCCCAGATTACTGATAGTATGATATATACCACATCCTAGATCTTATTGAAATTTGATGAGAGAAACTAAAGTTACTAAGGAAAGGCAATCGCAAATATATCAAATAAATTGATAAAAAGTCTTAGGGCAAAATATCTCAAATATACTGTTAAAAAAGTCTTAGGGCCAAAAAAAAAACATAATAAAATATATGATAACAAAGTCTTGGGGCAAAAATCTCAAATATACAGATAACAAAGTCTTGGGACAATAAAATTTTGCTGTAGCAATTATGATTCTGTCACTCATCCAAAACAAAGAAAGTTTTAAGAAAATTTAATGGAAAATGACAAATTCTGATTCAGGACAGACAAGCTGATTCCTTTTAAGACACTTACCACTACAAACACCCCTGATTTTATCTATTGACCACTTCAAACTCACCTGACTTTAATTGTTGGCAACTTCAAACTTACACAACTTTAACTATTGGCCACTACAACTTCACCTGACTTTTACTATTGACCACTACAAACTCACCTGACTTTAACTATTGACCACTTCAAACTTACCTGTTTTAAACTACAAACCACTTCAAACTTATACAACTTTAACTATTGACCACTACAAACTCACCTGACTTTAACTATTGCCCATGTTGACCACTACAAACTCACCTGACTTTAACTATTGACCACTACAAACTCACCTGACTTTAACTATTGACCACTAGTAACAAACTCACCAGACTTTAACTAATGACAGTAACACACACCTGACTTTAACTATTGACCACTAAAAATTTATTTGACTATAAATATTGACCACTACAAACTCACCAGACTTTAACTATTGCCCATGTTGACCACTACAAACTCACCAGACTTTAACTAATGACACTACAAACTCACCTGACTTTAACTATTGACCACTAAAAATTTATTTGACTTTAACTATTGCCCTTGTTGACCACTACAAACACACCCGACTTTAACTATTGCCCATGTTGACCACTACAAACTCACCAGACTTTAAGTAAGATATATGCCCATGTTGACCATGATACAAACACACCCGACTTTAAAATTTATTGCCCATGTTGACCACTACAAACTCACCAGACTTTAAACTAATGATAAACACTACAAAAATCTCACCTGACTTTAACTATTGACCAAAAAAAAATTTATTTGACTTTGATAACAAATTGCCCTTGTTGACCACTATAAACACACCCGACTTTAAATTTTGCCCATTGTTGACCACTACAAACTCACCAGACTTTAACTAATTTAATGTTGACCACTACAGGACACACCCGACTTTAACTATTGCCCATGTTGACCACTACAAACTCACCAGACTTTATTAACTTATTCACCTGACACTGTTGACCACTACAAACTCACCAGACTTTAACTAATGACACTACAAACTCACCTGACTTTAACTATTGACCACTAAAAATTTATTTGACTTTAAATATTGACTTCAAACTACAAACTCACCACCACTTTAACTTATATAACTTTAACTATTGACCACTACAAACTCACCTGACTTTAACTATTGCCCATGTTGACCACTACAAACTCACCAGACTTTAACTAATGACACTACAAACTCACCTGACTTTAACTATTGACCACTAAAAATTTATTTGACTTTAAATATTGACCACTACAAACTCACCAGACTTTAACTATTGCCCTTGTTGACCACTACAAACACACCCGACTTTAACTATTGCCCATGTTGACCACTACAAACTCACCAGACTTTAACTATTGTCCATGTTGACCACTACAAACTCACCTGACTTTAACTATTGACCATGTTGACCACTACAAACTCACCTGACTTTAACTATTGTCCATGTTGACCACTACAAACACACTTAACTTTAACTATTGCCCATGTTGACCACTACAAACACACCTGACTTTAACTATTGTCCATGTTGACCACTACAAACACACCTGACTTTAACTATTGTCCATGTTGACCACTACAAACACACTTAACTTTAACTATTGCCCATGTTGACTACTACAAACACACCTGACTTTAACTATTGTCCATGTTGACCACTACAAACACACCCAACTTTAACTATTGCCCATGTTGACCACTACAAACTCATCCGACTTTAACTATTGTCCATGTTGACCACTACAAACACACCCAACTTTAACTATTGCCCATGTTGACCACTACAAACTCACTAGACTTAAACTATTGTCCATGTTGACCACTACAAACACACCTGACTTTAACTATTGTCCATGTTGACCACTACAAACTCATCCGACTTTAACTATTGTCCATGTTGACCACTACAAACTCATCCGACTTTAACTATTGTCCATGTTGACCACTACAAACACACCTGACTTTAACTATTGTCCATGTTGACCACTACAAACTCATCCGACTTTAACTATTGTCCATGTTGACCACTACAAACACACCCAACTTTAACTATTGCCCATGTTGACCACTACAAACTCACTAGACTTAAACTATTGCCCATGTTGACCACTACAAACACACCTGACTTTAACTATTGTCCATGTTGACCACTACAAACACACATAACTTTAACTATTGCCCATGTTGACCACTACAAACACGCCCAACTTTAACTATTGCCCATGTTGACCACTACAAACACACTTAACTTTAACTATTGCCCATGTTGACCACTACAAACACACTTAACTTTAACTATTGACCATGTTGACCACTACAAACTCATATAACTTTAACTATTGCCCATGTTGACCATTACAAACTCACATAACTTTAACTATTGACCATGTTGACCGTTACAAACTCACATAACTTTAACTATTGACCATGTTGACCACTACAAACTCATATAACTTTAACTATTGCCCATGTTGACCATTACAAACTCACATAACTTTAACTATTGACCATGTTGACCACTATAAACTCACCTGACTTGAACTATTGACCACTACAAACTTACACATCTTTCCACTCTGTCCACAACAACCTTGACTATTGACCATTATTATCTAACTTACCTGATTTTCACTGTTGACCATTACAAATTAACTTGATTTTCACTGTCGACTAATATAAATTTTAACTTACCACACGTAACTCAAGTCTTACCTGATTTTCACTGTTGACCATTACAAGCTTACCTGATTTTCACTGTTTACCATTATAAATTCTAACTTATCTTACCTGACTTAAGTCTAACCTGATTTTCACTGTTGACCATTATAAATTCTAGGAAGAAATTCATGTAATAACCAGAGAAAACACCACATAACCACAAAGCCAAGTAAAACAAGGAAACAGCCTAAACTTTATCATTTTGTTGCCAACTCAATAACGTAATCTCTTGTGAAATATACAAACTCACCTGACTGAAAAAAGTAAGAAATACAATTTTTAAATTATAAATCAAAGAGAGAAAGACAAGAGAGATATTAGAGACAGATAAATACTTGACACGATACCTGATTTTCACTGTTGATAGAGAGATATTTTCAAAGAGACAGGGTATGAGACTGTTGACCATTATAAATAGAGAAATAACCAGAGAAAAACACCATGCCAAAGAGTCTTGCCAAGGAAAGTAATCTCTTGGCTGCAGGACAAAGAAAGACAAGAGAGATATTAGAGACAGATATATGAGATAGAGAGAGAGAGAGAGACAGGGATGAGAGATAGAGAGAGAGAAAGAGAGAGAGAGAGAGAGAGAGAGAGAGAGAGAGAGAGAGAGAGAGAGAGAGGGAGAGAGAGAATTAGACACAGTGAGAATGAAACATAGTGAGAATGAGATCTAGCGAGTATGAGACAAAAACAAAAGAGAATAAGGTACAGAGGTAGAAACGACATACACAGAATCAAAACATTAATATTACCAAAACACCCATTTATTTGTACTGAGGTGGAATCCTTGAATCATACCATTGAATGAAGTTGACACTTCAAGTTGATAAATCTTCAAATTACTCACTCCATCCCATAATATATTACCATTTATATCCTTCCCATTGTAAGATATTCCAGATAATATACATGCTCCCTCCTACATAAAGAATGAAAGTTACGTACATTACGGTAAGTCCTCTCATAAGATATGGAATTCCTTTTTATTCATAAAACAAGAGTCACTTTAAAGTGACATTTGCTGTGGTTTTTTTTGTTTCTTTAAATTAATCTTTCCTTTTTCACTACTTTGATTAAAGCGTAAGAATTCTTCAATTCCTATATATTTTGTGAAAATTGCTTGAGAAACCACATTTAGCACTTTATTTACTTGAAATTGCTAAAAGGGGCATTAACTATGTGTGCGTGGTTGGTTTTTTTGTTTTGTTTTTATTATTTTCCTTTTACTACATAGATTGATATACAATTACAAAAAGAGATATACACAGGCATAAAGACACTTTGTGGAATTTGCTTCAGATATTGATGTTTGGTAATTGATTAACTCAATCTTACTATTTTGATATGAACACTCCACTGGATATGACCTTATTTTAACAAAATATATAGGAATATAAGTTTCCTTATGCCTATGCATAGCTCTTATTTGTTATTTTACATCAAGTGCAAGTAGTAAGAGTTTACCAAATTGAAATAAATTCTTTTGAAAAACACACCTAAAGCCCTTTATTTCAACTTGACTATTTGTATATGCATACCACACTAGAGCTGAACTTATTTTCACAACATATATAGGAATATAAGATTTGGATGCCAGTGTATAGCTCTTATTTGGTACAGTACATCAAGTACAAGAAATGAAAGTAGAAAAGTATTTTTTGGTAAACACAGCTAATGCCCCTTTAAGCAACATCGTATGCCCATCACCATTTCTAACAATCAGGAAGCAGACCATTTTCGAGTTGTCGAAAGCATGGTGAAATCAAAGGGTAGGTTTACAATTAATAGACATATACATGCCTGCCAAACAAACGAAGTGGGGGATAAATGAACTTACTGGGTGCTTGCCGAATCGAATCAACAGGCTATAATGTACAAATTCCAAATCCTATAATGTATGGACGGGAAAATGGTACAGGCAATTTATTTATTGTCTCACCGTGTTGTTGTACCGATTTGTGTAGTCCACTATTTGAATCAAATGCCCAAAAAGTATATAAATGGACAACTTTTACACAAGTCCAGCTCTACTTCACGACCTGCATATTCGAGGTAAAAAGTCCTAATACATGCGTGTGTATGTACACCGTGCGGTCAAACAGGAAAGGCTTCCAAAAAGTCCTAAAGGAACTCCTTCCTTAAAAAATTTGAAACTCGGCAAACATGAATACAAGGTAGCACAAAAAGGATGAATTAACATATTTGTGTGTGGCAGGACACAAAGCCTGCAAAAAAGTTATATTTTTGTCCAACTTCCATGTACCCAGCAAAGAAAAAAGTGTCATCCTGCGGTGAAATGAATAACTTACTGAGTGCGGAGTAATAAATGTTGAAACTGCAGTTCAGTGGTACCACTGACTACCAGAAAAAAAGTCATGAGAGGTGTAGATTACTTCTGGACCAGATGACCAGTCCTACTATATCCTAATAACTATTTATAAAATTCAACACAGATCCAAAAATATGGTGGAGAAGAATATTCTTTAACCTGATGATACTTACTGTGTTCTGCATACAATGCTTATGTTTACTTGCACGTAGCATGCACAAGGATGTTGTGAATTCAAAGTGGCCTAATTTTCAGGACTTCCTTGAAGATCTTGCCGATGGTTTAATTGGTGATATTAGAGTGAAAAGGGCTGCAAAAAGTCCTAATAATGTATGTACTTAGTACAAAAAGTCCTAATCATGTATGTACTTACTGCAAAAAGTCCTAATAATGTATGTACTTAGTACAAAAAGTCCTAATCATGTATGTACTTACTGCAAAAAGTCCTAATCATGTATGTAGCTACTGCAAAAAGTCCTAATAATGAAAGTACCTACTTCAAAAAGTCCTAATAATGTATGTACTTACTGCAAAAAACTCCTAATAATGTATGTACTTACTGCAAAGTCCTTAAATGTTTCATGTATGTACTTACTACAAAAAGTCCTAATAACATATGTACTTACTGCAAAAAGTCCTAATCATTTTGCACTTACTTCAGAGTCCTAATCATGTATTTACTTTCTACAAAAAGTCCTAATCATGTATGTACTTACTGCAAAAAGTCCTAATAATGTATGTACTTACTGCAAAAAGTCCTAATCATATATATACTTACTGTAAAAAGTCCTAATCATGTATGTACACACTGTAAAATGTTCTTATAATGTATGTACTTACTGCAAAAAGTCCTAATAATGTATGTACTTACTGCAAAAAGTCCTAATAATGTATGTACTTACTGCAAAAAGTCCTAATAATGTATGTACTTACTGCAAAAAGCCAGGTTCCAAAGTATTTAGATACTGTGACCTTACCCCACAGAAGTATATATAGGCACTTTGTCAGGAATCCAAGTCTCTGTAAAATTCAAAATGGATAAGAAACAAAAATAGAGGAACAATCTTCATAATCCATGAGTAATTATTTTAAAACAAGATGTCTTTGTGAAACACAAATGCCCCTGGTTCCAACAAATTTCTATGCTGGCAAAATATTACAATGTCCTACATTTTGACCCCAACCTACCACCAGGGGCATGTGATGTCAGTGAAGTGTAAGCAAGCCTTACATGAACTTACAGTCTAAGTTTGGTTAACTTGAAATATTGCACTTTACATGCATGTGGGACGGAATTACAGAAGACAAACAGACATACAGACGGACGGACAATCCGAACAATAGATGCCTCCTGGTGGACCTTTCATGCCGGGGGAATAAAACATAAAAAATATAAATTTCTGGCTTTCGTCTGCAGCTGATAACAATGCCATATTTTTATTCAATTTTTAGCAGGAGGAAAAACAACAATGAAAAAAGCTGATGTTTGTGTCGGCGTGTTCAAACCTGTAGCCTGTATAAGTTAGAATTCAAAGGGGCATTAACTGTGTTTGCCAAAAAAAAAATATAATTTGGATTTTTTCAACTTTAACTACTTGTACTTGATGTAAAACAACAAATAAAAGCTATACACAGGCATGACAAATCTTATAGTCCTATATATTTTGTGAAAATATGATCAAATAATAGTAAAGTTGAATTATTCAACTGCAAGTGCAAAAGTGCTAAATATGGTTACTCAAGCAGTTTTCACAAAGTATATTCCTATATAATTTGTGAAAATAAGGTCAGGTTCAGTGTGGTATGTATATACAATTAGTAAGGTTGGATAAATCAATTGCAGGTGAATAAATGCCAAGCTGGGTTTCTCAAGCAATATTCACAAAATATATAGGAATTTAAACAATTTTTTGCCTGTGTTAGCATGTTTAGTGTTAAGGTTCACATGTATATTTCAGACGATTTAAGATATCTAAAATAAGGGGGTGGAGTATGGCCCTGGGAACACCCATAAATTTCACACTGAAACTTGTCTTGTTATGGGTAATAAGAAAATATATTGTTTAGAGGTGGGGATCTCAATGGCTTTTGAGAATTGAGATTTTTGGAATTAATAGGTTAGGAATGACCCCAGAGACCACCACAAAATATTACCCTACTTGTCTTGTCAAAAGTGATAAGAAAATACATGATTTAGGGATAGGGATCTCAACAAATAGTTTAGATAATTGAAGATTTCTGAAATAAGGGGACTGGGAATGACCCTAGGGACCCCCAAATTACTACCATACAACTTGTAATGATGAATAAGAAAATATATGGTTTAGATGAGGAGACCTCAACAGTTTTTGAGAAAATTGAAGATTTCTGAAATTAAGCGGCAGGTAATGAACTGGGATTCCCCAACATACCTCCATACAACTTATCTTGTCATGGGTAATAAAAAATATAGGGCTTAGGGGTGGGAAGCTCAACTATTTATGAAATAATTGAAGATTTCTGAAATAAAGGGGTGGGGATGACCCAGAGGACCCCCAAAATATTACCATAGAACTTGTCTTGTTATGAGGAATAAGAAAATATATGGTTTAGGGGTAGGGGACCTAAATGGTTTTTGAAATAATTGTAATTGAAGATTTCTGAAATAAAGGGTGTGGAATGACCCTGAGGATTCCCAAAATACCTCCATACAACTTGTCTTGCAATGGGTAATAAAAAAATACATGGTTTAGGGGAGGGGATCTCAACTATTTTTTAGATAATTGACTATTTATGTAATAAAGGGGTGGGGACAACCCTCAAGACCACCAAAATATCACCATTAAACTTGTCTTGTCATGAGGAATAAGACAATATATGGTTTAGGGATGGGGATCTCAACTATTTTTTAGATAATTGAATATTTCTGAAATAAGGGGTGGAGATGACCCCTGGGACCTCCAGGATTCTCCAATACAATTAGTCTTGCCATGAGGAACCACAAAATATATGGTTTAGAGTGGGGATTTCAACTACATTTAAGATAATGGAAAATTTCTGAAATGAGAGGGGTGGGGAATGACAGTGGGGAAAAAGCCTTATATGGCATTGAGCCTCTTACATCATGCCATCTAAGAAAATACCCTAATGTTTCATGGATTTTTACTCTGTAGTTCCTGTGAAAGGCTGAAGTAGGGAAGATTTTCTAATATTAAGTACATTTTACTATATAGTAAATTTAGCCCTTTCTAACCATGCATTCGGTTTTCCTTTAAGATGTGTTGGGGTTGAGAAAACAATTTTTGAAGATTTGGCTATTTTCACTATAGTAAATTTAGCCCCACCCTAGGGGCAAAACCCATGCCCTCAGGGTCATGAATTTTGCAATTTTGGTAGAGGGTTCCATTCTCTTTTTAACCATATATTCAGTTTTCCTTTAAGATGTGCAGGAGTTGAGAAGAAAATTTTTGAAGATTTGGCTATTTTTTCTATTTAGTAGATTCAGCCCCACCCTAGGGACAGAACCCATGCCCTCAGGGTAATGAATTTTGCATTTTGGTAGAGGGTTTCATGCTCTTTCTAACCATATATTTAATTTTCCTTTAAGATGTGCAGGAGTTGAAAGGAAGATTTTTAAAGATTTGGATATTTTTACGATATAGTAAATTTAGCCCCGCCATAGGGACATAAAGCATTTGTTTCAGTATCACAGCAGAGAAAAAGAATTTTTAAAATTACCCTATTTTTCATGGTGTTTACCCCCTCACTCGAGCCCCTGGGGGTGGAGACCACAAATTTTGCAATTTTCATGCTCCTTCAGGAATTGATGCTAGTGACCAAGTTTGGCTGGAATTGGAACAGAGGTTCTTGAGAAGAAGCTGAAAATGTGAAAAAGTTAACGGACGAAACACAATCACTATAGGTCACACAAGCTTCGCTCAGGTGACTAAAAAGGAAAGCATTTTTTAAAAAATACACAGCTAATGCCCCATAACATCATAAAATGCAGCAAATACAAAATCCAATGCTTCCTATTACAGAAAACAGAATGCATACCTGGTAGTTGTAAGTAAAATAGTAACTATCTGGGAAAGAGAACTGTCCAACATGAAAAATACTGGCATATAACAATGCCAACATGAATCGTCTGAAGCTAGGCCCCATACTGAAATAAAAGAAAATCAGACAAACGTTACAAGGCACTCTCTCACAAAATTTTATTTGTTTTATAATCTATTATCATTAAATGTTTCTAATTACAAAAACAAATATCAGTGCATTGTTGTAACCCTTTCACTCACTCCTATGTTTTAGCTGGTATGCTCTTTTATATTGTTTAGACCAGTCTATTGTGGTTTGTAGGGATAGAAGGTTTAGATATCTCTAATTAAGGCACACAGGCCTAAGGTTGAAGAAAAGCGTCACATCTAAAACAGGTCTTTTTCTATTGTTTCCATGGGACTGAAATTTGGCCACATTCCCAATACAAAATACATACATGTGGTTTTCCCAATTTGAAGAAAAAAACTTCCAATTTGGTGTTGAGACCACAAATGTAATGAAAATTGAATTAATGTAAGGGGAAGTCCAATTCAAAATGAGATTCCATTATATTTAAATTTCAATGCATGCAAACAATTTTTAAAAAAAAATATGACACAAATTCATGTTAATTTTTCAGATGTGTCACCAATGGCATTTTCCAAAAATTGACAGAGAAAGACCCGACATATTGCACATCCTTTATCTAAAGTGGCACGAGCTGTTTTTTTTGTTTTTTTTAAATTTCTTTGGTCTTTTAATACTTAGATTGATATATAATAACAAAAAAAGTATACAAAGGCATAAAAATTCTTAAATTCCTATTTATTTTGTGAAAATTGCTTGAGAAACCCAGTTTGACACTTTTTCACTTGCAATTGATTAATTCAACTTTACTCTTTGTATACATACCACAATAGACCTGACCTTATTTTTACAAAATATATAGGAATATCAGACTTTTTATGCCTGTGTATATCTCTTATTTATTATTGTACATCAAGTACAAGTAGTAAAAGTGGAAAAAAATCTAAATATTTTTTTTTAGTACACATAGATAACGCACTTTCAATAACACTAAATCCTTGTTGCACGACCATGTTTGTTCCTTAGAGATTTCGTCATTATATAAAATTTTCTCTTACAGACATTTTAAACCCTATCATATGAAGCCAAAATAAGGCCCCAATCCAAATGCACGTTTCCCATTTTGCATTTTCCCAACTGAAGTCAAATGACATTTGGTAGTGTGGGAAGCTGTAATTTCTGTTATATTGATTATAAATAATGTTATAGATGTTTGTTTGGTAAAGTTCTGTCGGTAGGCTAAATAGTCTTAGCGATGATGATCTCCATAAAATGATCTGACTGTATAATTGAGCATTTAGTTCCAGTATTGAGTACAATGATCTGTTTTCAATTACCCTATGATTCCACACATTAAGTACCCTGGTTTACATTTAATCACATCCGGAGTACCCTGATCTGTTTTCAATTACCCTCCAAGTCCCAACATTGAGTACCCTACATTTAATCACACCTTGAGTACCCTGGTCTACATATAATCACCCCCTCAGTACCCTGGGCTACTTATAATCACACTTTGAGTACCCTGGTATACATATAATCAAACCTTGAGTACCCTGGTTTACTTATAATCACACCTTGAGTACCCTGGTATACATATAATCAAACCCTGAGTACCCTGGTTTATTTATAATCACACCTTGAGTACCCTGGTTTACTTATAATCACACCCTGAGTACCCTGGTTTACTTATAGATGTTATAATCACACCCTGGGTACCCTGGTTTACTTATAGATGTTAAAATCACACCCTGAGTACCCTGGTTTACTTATAATCACACTATGAGTACCCTGGTTTAGTTATAATCACACTATGAGTACCCTGATTTACTTATAGATGTTATAATCACACCCCGAGTACCCTGGTTTACTTATACATGTTATAATCACACCCTGAGTACCTTGGTTTACGTATAGATGTTATAATCACACCCTGAGTACCCTGGTTTACTTATAGATGTTATAATCACACCCTGAGTACCCTGGTTTACTTATAATCACACTATGAGTACCCTGGTTTACTTATAATCACACTATGAGTACCCTGATTTACTTATAGATGTTATAATCACACCCTGAGTACCCTGGTTTACTTATAGATGTTATAATCACACCCTGAGTACCCTGGTTTACTTATAGATGTTATAATCACACCCTGAGTACCCTGGTTTACTTATACATGTTATAATCACACCCTGAGTACCTTGGTTTACGTATAGATGTTATAATCACACCCTGAGTACCCTGATTAACTTATAGATGTTATAATCACACCCTGAGTACCCTGGTTTACTTATAATCACACTATGAGTACCCTGGTTTACTTATAATCACACTATGAGTACCCTGATTTACTTATAGATGTTATAATCACACCCTGAGTACCCTGGTTTACTTATAGATGTTATAATCACACCCTGAGTACCCTGGTTTACTTATAGATGTTATAATTACACCCTGGTACCGGTATCCTGGTCTACTTTTAATCACACCCTGAATACTCTGGGCATAACTCTTGTGAAAATTGACAAAACATCTTCATTTTACGATATGTACATGGTCATATGATACAAATTACACATGCCGAATCTCAAAATATTTGGGTGAAAAGTGTGGTACTAGTTGCACCCACAAGAAAATTGAACACCAGAAACTAGGTCTAGTAGGGCCATAACTCCAATTCTGCAGAAAGTTGAAACACGACAACAAAACCTATATTATGTATTAAACATTATTGCTTGTGGTGATACCATACCAAATTTGAAAGGAAGTACAAAAACGTTCTTGCATTATGTACATATGTACAAATGTACAAATGTCAGCTTCTTTTATCTCAGTTTGAAGCATCGATTACCAATATCCACAACATTTAAGAGTAATTCTATGTAAAGACCAAAGAATTATTTAAGTGCTGAGAAATGGTATGTCACAGAATACGCTCATATTTACTATATATGTTTATTATAGAATACTAAAACATAATATTGATTTTAAAATTGAAAAAAATATATATTGTTGCCATGGCAACAAAGAGTTGTTTTTCACAAGATTTGTCCTCTTACCCTTATAGAAAAAGGCATTTTTGCATAGTTTCAACATTTGTTTTTATTTAACATACAAGATATATCAATAATGTAAATATTTTATATGAATCACCTTTGATTAGACATTCAAAACAATAAAAGACAAAGTGATAATCAGTACAGAAGGTATTTTGCCTAACAACTTAAAGAGAGGGTGTTTCTGCAATTATCCAATTAGAAGAATTTTATGATTTTTTGATTTTTCAAGAATTAACCCTCCAAAAAATGCAGCATAGAAATTTTAAGAAACTTTGGCCTAAAGTTTGAATAAGTCTTATAGAACAATATATTATAAAATCAGAGCGGGTATTTTTTTTCGTTTCTTAGCAACGGTTACTCAAATTTTTGCTATTTTAAGAATTTTCAACGTATATAGTTCAACTAAATTTCTCCTATCATTTCAAATCTTCATAATATTTTTAAATCTTACTTTCAAATATAGTAAATAACAACTGCCGAGATCAAATAATATATATAATTTCATTATATACTGTATTAGAAATATAATATACCTTAATATACCTTACCCCCAGATTTTCCGCGTCCGTTCAAATCAGGACTCTGACATTGTCTCTTTTCGAACCGATTCTATGGCATCTCGTAAATCTTGATTTTTACACAAAACTATGCTATTTGATAATATTTAGAGACACCTATGATCATATACAATGATTATATTCAGTTTATCTTAAGTCAAAAAGCTTCAGATTAGTGTAAATTGACCTGACATCTCAACTCCGCCACTGAAATCCGACTAGTGCGCTTTCATCAGCCAAAATCTAGGAAATCTAAAATGAACCAAAATTTGAGTAACTTTTTACTGAAAATAATTCAGAATGATGTCCTTAATTATCTTTGAAAAGATTACTTAAATAGAATTAGAATTGGGTGAGAAATCAACGATTATTTATTTCGAATCCGCCGCTAATCGAAACTGAAAACACTATACTATCAGGAATCCGACATTAGCATCCTTTTCGATCCTAACGAAAAATAAGTGATTTTAGTGTCATTTAATGGTATATTTAGAAGGATATCATCATAAACGATTGTGATATATACTTTACTTAAAGTTTAAATATAACAAATTAACTTAAATCTATCCAATACCTCGACTCCGCCGTCGAAACCGACTACTAATTTTAGTGTGCCAACATAAGACAATGTGATGTAAATCGAGTCCAAAAATAATTTTGTATAATTTTCTACTGTGAATGATGTAAAATACCGCAATAAAGATATCCTACAAATATTGTGTTCTTTGAATAAGTATTGGGGAAGAAATCGACAATTATTTGTTCGAATCCGCCGATTCTCGAATCCGACTCCACCTCCGACTACTACTTTTAGTGACCGACTTAATCAACGCGAGATAGACGCTCTAGTTTATTACAAACGTATCGTGGTTATTTTTAAGCGCATAACTGACCACGATTTCGGCTGTTTTGACAGAGTGGAAACGGAAAACATTCAAATTCCGGTTTGAGAAAACGGGTAACGATAGATTTGGACGTAAACACCCCCAAAACCTAAAATTTGGTCGTATTTATGAGTGATTTGGTTGCATTATGGATCTATTTTTATTGCAAGTACGATTTCTTGTATCCACATTGATGTTGTCCAAGGAATTATTAATTAGTGACAAAAATACCCACTGAGATATTTTGCTGTTCGTTTCTACTATAGTTACTAAAGTCACTAGAGAAAAATGAGCGATTTCCTATGCTGCGTTTTTACAGAGGCCTGATTTAAATTTGCACGGAATTTCCCTATATTAACCTAAAAAAACCAACTTTCGACAGGCCTTTTTTAAAACACGGAGGCATTACGATCCCCGATATTTTCTACCTTGTTATATAAACATGTTAAGATCAACAATAAATACAAAAAACTGCTGTCAAAACCGACATAAATATCACATTTCATGAAATTTACGTAATATGGCTATTTCAATTAGGTTACCATATTCTATATAGATAAATGACGGTTGCTATGGTAACGAGGGAGTTTTACTGGGAAAAAATTGCAAGGTTTTGTTACTCTCATGCAAGGCTATCATTGTGACCAGCTGCTTTCAAAATTTGCGATATACCATTTCTGACCAATTTTGGTCTTTATATAGAATTACTCTTAAGTGGGCACACAGAGGTTTTGAAATGAAAAATAATTTACTGGTCAACCTGACCAGTGAATTCCTGAATTTCACTGGTTGTAGCAAAATTTTACTTGTCCTTATATAAATATTACTGAAAAATAAAAACAAGGGAAATTAAAATTTCAAAACTACTGACCCAAATGATTAATTGGTTGCCAAAATGTTTTGGACAAATATCATTACAAAAAGTAAAGAAAAACACAAAGGAGGACCAGCAATTTATTATTCCTACACCGGTGAAAAACAAACACAGGCATAATATAAATTAGATCTACTTCGCTTGACTGAAATGCGTTTTAATTTAATTAGCAGGAATCCTGCCACTGCTAGCTGCATTGAAGTCAATTCTATCCAATTACAAGCACTTTTGAGTAAACACATCTTTAATATTCTGGGGAATGAACGACTTTTAAACCTCACTAGGAGTACGTGATACTCACTGTCAGCCATGACACTGACAGGTCAATGTTTAATCACATGGTTCTCACATGATCAGACATAATAATTTCTGCATGTGGATAAGATATAACCTTAATATTGATACAAAAAGAGGATTATGTCTTGTCTAAAATAAATGACGGCCGTGACATGAATTTAGCAGGATGGTGGGGCACTCGCCCAAACATTTTATTTTGGGCCAGTAACTACTTGTCTTTGTCAGACTTTGATCAACTTCTGGTTGCCCAGTGGTCGCATCTGGGGAGCTGGCGACCTGATTATTTCAGGCGCGGATTATTTAAAATCATCTGGTTTTACCCAGCGTTTCCACAGAAATTAGCAGAAAACTTGATAGGCCACGAAGCTGCCATATTTTACAATTATCTGAGTCAATGACACATTTGAACAGATTGAATGGTACGAAAGTTCAAGCTTTTTACTGATCTGAAACTAAAATAAAAAAATAATAGCCTACATTTTTTTCATTCGATTTTCAATACATGACAAATACGTATAACCAATATTTTATTTGTGTGGAATTGACATTTTAATGTAAATACGTAAAGAATTTATGTAATGGACAACAATTAAGTGTAAGCCTTCCTTTTTTCCAAGGAACAGCACCCTCGAAGTATTTCAAGTGAGGAATCATTGTGTGACCAGCTCAAAAGATACTGTTTCAGCCGAAAAAAAATAGTGGAAACTGAGCCGGACATAATGTCTGGTGAGTTTGTAAATTTTATTGGACCGACCATTTTTTCATCGGATTTGTCTGTATTTCGCTAAGTCTGTTACATGGATTTTCACAGTATGTCACATTGAAATTAACTCAATAAGTTTATATGGTATGCTTACTCATGAAAACCCTTTATGTACCAAAAATGTGTTGCAGTTGTATGAGAGGAACTTTTATACTACATGTAATTATCCTAACCAATCAATCAATCAATCATCAATACATTTACATCTCAAGAGATGCAGATATATAGATAGAGGTTAAATCTAGGCATGAGAAGGTAGGTGCTGTATATGTTTTGAAAAACTAAGAAACTTGGTGTATATGAAGATTTATATGGACCGAAGTTTGGACTATGGTTTATTTGGCACATGGTTATAATACTGTATGAAACTTGGTGTATATGAAGATTTATGGACCGAAGTATGGACTATGGTTTATTTGGCACATGGTTATAACTTCTCAATGTCAGTAAAATATTACAATGACAACATCAGCACATTGAGAAGGTAGAAAACTTTTACCTTATGAAGGGGCTTTCTGGTTTTTGATGTAAGGCATCTTTAGCCATCAGCACTGTAAACTCCCCACGAGTAAATGACAGATATCTTCTCATACTGAACTGTAAAACAAAGAAAACATACCAGGGTGCTAGATGTTATGAATGTACATTTCATCATTGGACATAACAAAAAGGCACTAGGGTCAATGTATGACCTTTCAGTGATCTTATACCTGTAATTTAGTCATTTAAAAGCTCTTCTCCCTATTTTATCCAAATTTATTTTTCAATTTTCCAATTTGCTGAAAATGTATATACACGTATTTAAGTACTAGATTTTTCCTGTTAAAAATACTTATAATTATAAACCAGAAAAATCACTTACTATAAATCTCATGATACAGTAATTAACTGTAATATAGTCATGAAATGTAAGTCAAAATGACCTAATTTGTGGCCTTGAAGTGTCTCACGTAAATAAATTATTTTGGGCCCAGAGTACTCTATCACATAATTGAACCTTGATAAATTCTGAATGTTTAATGTTGTTTTACTTCCCGCCATTTCACTTATATGGAGATGTTATTAACAGCCCTTGGTAAACTGTCACAAGTTTTTACCTGTGCTATGGACAGATGCCAATTCAGTCAGGTTTATCTTATGTACTTCACCTTCACACATCAGTTCTAAGTTACATCTGAAAGACCCGCAATTTCACTCTGTATGTTGAGCGATTGGCAATGGAACAGGCACTACTGGTTTTTAAAGTCTTTGGTATGAACTGAACCGGGGAGTCAAACCTTGGACCTTGTGCTTGTGTGTCAAATGCTCTATCCCAAGATAAGTGGTTAACAGATGTGATGGTCAATTGTATTAATTGTGGGTTGACATCAATCGTCAAATATTAATTTTGGGCTGACAACAATTGTCAGTTATTAATTAAGGATTGTTTTTCATTTTTTGGACTGCAATCCTTATATTTATGTATATTACCATTTTCTTTTAATCTGTAGTCAGCTGGTTATGAAATTCATTCTATGTAATTGGCTTTGCGGTAGGAGTTTTTTCATATGATGTAATAGCTAAACAGCTGTGTGAGACGAGAAGTAGTTCCCCTTTTCTGTCCAGAAATACTAAATGGAATTAAGGTTTATTTTCTTATTTTCATATCATTTTGAAAGAAACTAGTGATATGGAAAATTTTGAATAAGTGTCAGATTCGTTTTTAAGTTATTTTAGAATATTCGTCTGCTTGGTAACCGGAAGGTTAAATGTGTCAGAAGAGAATTGAAATTGCAAATGGCTGCGCCCATGAGTATGCTGAATAATGTATTTACAACGAATTCTGATATATTATTAATGGGATATACTATAGAAAGATTTAGTGTGACTTATAAGAAGTGAGACAGCTAATTTTCATTAATGACAACTGAAAGTAGCCATTTTATGAGACATTTTTTTTACCAAGCAGCTGGAAACCACGATGACTGATTGGTACGTAACCTACGTAAGTAGGCCCATTTCACACGATGCGGGTGACGAATTGTTTCTGATAGGAATATCCAGTGAAGACAAACAAATCGACTTGTTTATCAAGAGATGCTTGACAAAGTTGCACTAGGCCTTACTTTCTTTCTTTCTGTTGTAACTATGAAGCCAGACAGTGGTCTGTGGTTCTGGTCATAACATGACCTAGATATATTGCGATATGGGCCTGTAGGCTGTAAAATGTGCTACAGATGTAGTGTTTCCGATTTCTTTCTGTGATTTTTATTTGTTTTGTGATAGGCCTAATGTATGGCTTTTAAGATTAAATATATAAGAAATAAACATGTGATATTCTATTCTTTATTGATTCGTTCATATATTCTTACGCTGAAAAGTAAAGTGGTTAATACTCGGGGCACGCAACTGCATTTACCGGAATATACAATATATCGCTCTATATACTTGCAATGAAGGGAACTGCAGTCGGTATGTAAATATTTGTGAGTTGACAACAATCGTCTGTTATTAACTGACACTAGAATATTTCTAGAAAATCAACTTTGAAGTTTAGGTCATCTGTATACATGATTAAGATGATAATTTTCTTAGATCACAACAAAAAGAGACAAAGGTATCAAATGTGACTATGATGAAACACTGAAAGATGGTCAAACTATAATTTATTTTATCTTTTTCATAAAATCTTACTTTTGTGTCATTCAGTTACATATAGTACTCACCAATGGACCTGCTAATACGGAACCAAAAAAATATGATTGTCCACATATTGATATCAATGATGGCACTTCCTTTAGGTAGGTCTTCTTCTGATCTTTTGACAGACTTTCCTGTTAACAAAAAGTGCATTATGTTACTACATATGTACTGTAAATCTGGAAATTTTGGATACACAAAATAATTTTATTTTCGGCAATACACAAGTTCTACATTTATTTGTTAGATAATATTTTTGCGGTTTTGTATGACCATTTCATCATACTATTATCATACAGCTTTACAAGATAATTTTATTTTCGGTGATACACGAGTTCTACATTTATTTGCGAGATAATATTTTATGTACAATTTAATGGTCATTACGTGTGTGCATGTATATTTTCTAACTCGTCTTCCCACCAAATGTAAACAATAATGGCCTCATGTGCAATCATTTCTTATTCAAATGAATTTGAATTGCAAGTTTGTTTTTGAAACATTCCTTTATCTCAGCACTCTGCTGTAAAGCTGACGCTGTGTTTTTGGTATGTGACCTTCAACTGAAAAGGACAGTGGGGCAGTCTTTGACGTTGGTAAAGTTTTGGAAAAAGTGTTACATACACAAAGACACAGTAGTTTGTGATTAGACACCTGTCTTTGAGTTTGAATAATTGTTTGACATAATTTAGGTTAAGTAATGACGAGTATTGAGAACACTGTAGCGTTTTAATGACATAAAGAATTGCTCAGTAGCATATTAGTAAAGCACAGTGTACCAAGTGGGCCTTATTCGCTCTGCCATAGTTGAGAAAAATGATAATGTTACCTGAAAAAACACCTGGAATCTACTCAAGTTTAACATTTGTTTGACCTATATCCTCCCTTAACAATCCAGGTCAACACTCATTCTATAACAGTTGTTTAACCTATATCCTCCTCTAACAATCCAGTAGAGGTCAACACTCATTTAACCTATACCCTTCTCTAACAATCCAGTAGAGGTCTACACTCATTCTATAACAGTTGTTTAACCTATATCCTCCTCTAACAATCCAGTAGAGGTCAACACACTCATTCTCTATCCAGTAGAGGTCAAAACACTCATTCTGTTGTTTAACCTATACCCTCCTCTAACAATCCAGTAGAGGTCAACACTCATTCTATAACAGTTGTTTTAACCTATATCCCTCCTCTAACAATCCAGTAGAGGTCAGGTCATTCTAACAGTTGTTTTACCATTCCTATAACAGTTGTTTAACCTATACCCTCCTCTAACAATCCAGTAGAGGTCAACACTCATTCTATAACAGTTGTTTTACCTATACCCTCCTCTAACAATCCAGTAGATTCTATAACAGGTTTAACCTATACCCTCCTCTAACACTCATTCTATAACAGTTGTTTAACCTATATCCCTCCTCTAACAATCCAGTAGAGGTCAACACTCATTCTATAAACAGTTTGTTTTAACCCTATAGTAGAGGTCCACTCTATAACAGTTGTTTAACCTATATCCTCCTCTAACAATCCAGTAGAGGTCAACACTCATTCTATAACAGTTGTTTAACCTATACCCTCCTCTAACAATCCAGTAGAGGTCAACACTCATTCTATAACAGTTGTTTAACCTATACCCTCCTCTAACAATCCAGTAGAGGTCAACACTCATTCTATAACAGTTGTTTATACCCTCCTCTAACAATCCAGTAGAGGTATCACTATAACCCTATACCCTCTAACATTCCAGTAGAGGTCAACACTCTTTCTATAACAGTTGTTTAACCTACTCCCTCCCCTAACAATCCAGTAGAGGTCAACACTCATTCTATAACAGTTTAACATTTGTTTAACATACACACTCCCCTAACAATCCAGTGGAGGTCTACACTCATTCTATAACAGTTTAACATTTGTTTAACCTATACCCTCCTTTAACTATCCAGTAGAGATCTACACTCATTCTATAAGTTTAACATTTGTTTAACCTACACAATCCCCTAACAATCCAGTGGAGGTCTACTATCATTCTATAATAGTTGTAACCAGAAAGTCTATGGTTTTTGTAAGATTACTTACTTCATTTTTCTTTCCATCAAAGACGTCAAACACTAATGCCGTCAAACGCAGTGTTAGAATACAATGAGGTATTACCCAGGAAATGACATATTTTGATGACAGGGAATTCTCTATGTATCCTATTAACAGGTAGACCTGAAACAAATTAATACCATTGTTGTCATCACCAAATCTCAAAAAGAACTAAAAAAGAACTAAACTGAAGTGTATCCATTTGATGTCTAATTCAAAAGTGAAGCTTGAATTACTCAGATAAAGATTGTTGTAGTTTTATTTTCCTATGCATAAACATGCAATGTAGTTAGACGCTGCCCAGTCCCATTTGCAACCATTTTTAAGACTGGGCGTAGTACGATGGTATCCATAAATGTCCGTGTGTCCATATTCTCTTCTCTTTTCGTCTAGTCCACATCAATTTTGTCATGTAAATCTGGGTCTGTGAGATGTTTAAATGCTGTATGTGACACAACGTTATGTTCAAGCATATTGATATATACAATTAATACCACAATGTGTACATATTGACAAGGTGGTCAACTTTCGAGAAAGTTTTGTGATTTCTTTGAATCCTAGTTAGTTTGATAGCAAATAACATGATTAAATTAAAATGGATAATTTGAAGATGTATTTTTTTCGGTGACGTCAATTTGTGACTTATAATTATCAAGAGAGTATATAATACATGTAATTAATTTTTAAACTGAGTCTTTTCTACTGGAATACCATTCCGTTACCTTGATAAACATTTCCAAGAGTTGAAATGAATATTTCCAGGTGCCTATGTAACTACACAAAGTGCTGATTTACATTTTTCCAAGAGCTGTCCTGGCTCAGTCGGTAGCACGCTCGAATCTGAGGTCGAGTCCCGCCGGCGACAGGTTGATTTCTTGTCTTTCGGATGAGACAGTAAAAACTGGAGGTCCCGTATCACAGTAGGTGTCGGCACGTTAAAGAACTCTCACTGCTCAATGGCCGTAAGTGCTGAGCATAGGCCAAAATTTGAAGTCCTTCACCAGCATTTGGTGACGTCTCCATATGAGTGAAATATTCTTGAGTGGTGGGACGTTAAACAACAATAAACAAACAAAAACATTTTTCCAAAGTGCCAAAACCACTCGGGGTAGGGGGGGGGGGGGGGTTCTCGTAAGTCTCGTCATGTGGTGTTACATTGCTGAAACCAGCCATAGAATACTCCAAAGAGAACAAGATAAATTAAAACAACTCACATCTTTTCAACAAAATGGATGGGGAATTGGCAATGGTTGCTACATGTACATGTAGATTCAAGAGACATATTGCATGCAACACGATAAAAGTGATATAGAAAGAGACATTGAATTTGAATAAAATAAATTTGGTTTATTTTTTTTTTTTACTTATTGGTATGAAAGCATATGAAGAAATAACTGGGCTCCTGAATTTCAACCTGGGCCCCTACATAATTTCATAATTTTTTCTAGGGGCCCAGCTGGCCCATGGATCCTGCAGCCAATTTTACTTACTGTTTAACACTTATATACAAATATATATATTGACTTGATTACAGATTGACCTGTGAAACATAAGTTTGACAAATCAATGGTTTACGACTGATGAAAACAAATTATAAACAAAATATTAACAAGAAGGTATTAACTCTATACCTGAACTGTGTTGTATCTTACAAATATATAGGAATCTCAAATTTACAAATTATCTTAACACTCCTTAGGAGTGTAGGAGATTTAAAAATGAATGAAAATGACAAAGATGGAAAAGATGTCAAAAACATGTTAAAAATTAGTTTTCCAAAATTACTACACTTTAATCATGCATCCATGTAGATCACTCAGATACAATTAGTTTTTCAATCCATACAGCAGATCTGGAGAAGATTTTTAATGAGGAGTACCCATCGAGGCCTCTTTTGCCCCACCTTGGATCCACCCCTGGGCCGATCTGGCTGACAATAACAAACTTGGTAGAGGACCTTGAGTACTAACTTCCTGTAAAGTTTCATCAAAATTCTTTTAGTGGTTTTGGAGAAGAAGTCAAAAATGTGGAAAATTACCCCCTTCCCCCTTCATTTTTGCAGTCTTAAAAAATTAATAAAAACTTCAAAAAATTAAATTTCATCAAATTTCTTTCAGGAAAGCATTAATCTACCAAACCACAGGTAAAACACATATAATAAATGCATCATAATGAATAATAGGGGAGAAAATCAAAGAAATCATAAAAAAAAAATGAATGAAAATTACAAAGTAAAAAAAGAAGTCAAAAATGCGTCAAATATCTATTTTCCGATTTCAACTAAATAAACAAACTTGAATCATACATCTATGTAGATCACTCAGATACAGTTAGTATTTCAATTCATGCAGAAATTCTGGAAGAGAAGATTTTTAAAGAGGGGTACCCCTGGGGCCTCTTTTGCCCCACCCTGGATTGATCTGGCCAAAATGAAGAAACTTGGTAGAGGACCTTGAGTAATTGCTTCCAATAAAGTTTCATGAAAATCCCTTCAGCAGTTTTGGAGGAGAAGTCAAAAATGTGAAAAGTTTACGGACAGACAAACGACAGAGAAAAAGTGAAAAGCTCACTTGAACCTCCCTATTTATGGGGGAGACTTGGCAAGTATGTAAACATACATTGTATATACATTTATTAGGTATCTATCATTATAACACTAAATTCATGAATTATAAAGTTGAATAAAATATTGGTTTTTTTTGCAGTCAACCAGATTTTTACGGCTGCCAAACAAAATTTCAGTGGCACTTTGTTCAAAATGTTACGGTTGAGGCCTGCTAGTAACAGTCAGTTTGTTGATTTTTATTTAAAGAATCAATTATTCTGGGTTTTTTTTTTACTAACAGCCATTTTTCAAAATAATATTTCTCTTTGTGAAACCCAAAGATATTAGTCTGGCCAGTTCCGATGAGCAATGTCATGGTGCAATTTTTTTATTCTTCCTCTCTTCAGAATTTGAAAAATGTGGGTTTTTTTCAAATCAAGAAAAAAAATCATCAAAACTTATAATATAAGTGGAAAAACCCTGTTTTAAAACAGATGGTAGTAACTCAAAACAGATGGTAGTATCTCAAAACAGATGGTATCTCAAGATATGGCAGTATCTCATAACAGATGATATCTCAACATATGGCAGTATCTCATAACAGATGGTATCTCAAGACATATTTCAAGGCAGGTAGTATCTCTAGACATGGTGGTACTATAATACATATTTAAAGACAGGTGGTATCTTAAAAATCGATGGTATCTCAAGACAGATGGTGTCTGAAACCATGGTGGTACTATAAAACATATTTAAAGACAGGTGGTATCTTAAATATCGATGATATCTAAAGACAGATGGTGTCTCAAAACATGGTGGTTTCTCAAAACAGATGATATTACAAGGCAGGTGGATTTTCAGAGATGAGTTTTCATCTCTTGTTTGCAAAGATCTATGTCTACCTGTAGATGGAGGGTAAAATAATAAATGCAAAATGGCTTGTATTTCCCCCAAAATATGAAAAAATTCTCAATTTGGAATTTCAAAATAAAAATGAAATATTTTCAAACAAATACCTCAAATTAAGTTGTTGTTTTTAGTAAAAATGTTGTATATTTCCCCAATTTTCCAGACCTGGACCCAGAATTTTAGAGGTAGGAAAATCCCTGTTAATATGATGCTTTCCCTGTGATATACTTTTGACTTTTGATACTTACTGTGTTAAATAGAAATGCAAATGCCACTGAAAATCTGGTGCCGCCAGCAAACTTTAGTAGCGCATAGATCACAAGAATGTTGACCAAGGAATGGAAAACTTTAAAACCTGGAAAATAATACTCTTATGTTAATGCTTATTATGCACACAGATTTTCCTTCAACTCATAACATGTTAAAACAGGTAGGTAGGAGTACAATTACTTGGCTGGTCGCAAAATGGATATGTTCCAGACAATTGACGAATCACAGACAGAATCGCGGAATTGGCAATCTGAAACAGAATTTGCATTTTTGAAAAATCTTTAAAAAAATTCCAGCATGAGGTAGAATTTAGTAAATTGTGAAACTAGTGTGCCATATCCGGTTATAAACTCCATTTCTTTGTTTATTATAAACTCCATTTCTTTGTAGATTATAAACTCCATTTCTTTGTTTATTATAAACTCCATTTCTTTGTAGATTATAAACTCCATTTCTTTGTTTATTATAAACTCCATTTCTTTGTTTATTTACAATATTTCATCACCTAGCCTACTTTTACATCAGTTACTTTTTTATCATGTAGATCTATTAGTATTAGCAAGATACATGTACACATCGAAAGATAAGGGCAATCATTTCCATTGTTGTAACATCAGTACTGACTGATATCCGTATTCTTCAAAAACAAAAATAGTTTTAATTTGACATATTGAATTAAGTTTCCATAATTTTCAGTTGAATTTCTGAATATATTTACCAATTTTTATGATTTATATTAAAATTTCACAATGTACAATCAATCCTAACTTTAACGACATACCACTCAATTGACAGTCGGTTTTTGTTACCAACACAAACACACTGTCACACCTTGACGTTTTTGACAGCGAGCTACGATGGCTGAAGACACATATGTAAAAAGAGGAGACTTGCTCCCATTTTAAAAATAAATACATCAGCATAGGTTGATCAGTTTCAATGGGATTTTATGAGGATGGTGACGATTAATTTAGCAAATTCTGTGAGCATAGAAATTAGTATAAATTACACTAGGGTTGATACAATAAATTAAGACTATAAAAATTAAAATACATGTAGATCTAGATGCATGATGTAGATCTACTTTATAAGTTTATTTAAAGTAAAAACACCAAATAAAACATCAAAGACTTGTTTTAAGTGAGATGATATATTCAAACAAAAATTATTAATTAGAAATTACAATTTGCCACCAAACTTGTTACCTAAATGTAAATGTATATGAGTATAGGTCTACAGACTTACAAATTACTTTTGGAATATTTTAAAATTATAAAAACATTCAGTATTGCATATACATGTACATGTTTTATTTACTTCCTTATTTAAATATATCATTAAATTTGTGTGGCAGACTATTGATAGTGTGATTATGTTGTGATTGTTATATATTTTTCATTTAAAGTATGTTTTTAGTTCTTTTTCTTATGAAAACAGAAAAAATACAAGACCAAAACTGAAAACAGAATGGAAGCAAATTTGAAAAAAAACAGGAAATCACTGGCTCTAGATAGGGCACTATGTAATATGTCAATAGAGTGATTTAACTAAATTGAAAAGAAAGATTTCAAGTCAATGATGTTGTGACCACAATTTACAAGAATAATACATAACTTATAATGTGGATACAATATAAATTAATTGAATATACATGCAGTGTTCTCAATTAGAGGCAGCAGCAGACAAAATCAACTGCTTACATGTATATATTGTAAAGATTTGCCAGCTAGGAGATTTATTGTTTTAGTGTATTGAAATATCAATTCTGCCCCCCCCCCCTTCCATTTCAATTTTTTTTTTTCAGTCAAAAAAATTATTGAGAACACCGACATGTAACATACAAGGGGCCCAGTGGGCCTTAACAGTCACCTACGAAATATTTCCTGTCAAGTTTAGTTAAAATTAGTCCACTGGTTCTTGACGATGACAAACAAATGACGATTGCAATAGGTCACCATGAGCCTTTGGCTCAGATAACTAAAAATTTTATATTACAACAAGCTGTTGTTATGGATGTAAGGTGTAGAAAGTGTTGTTACCAAAGTTGAAATAAATCAGTCCTATCCCAGTTGTTGTGAAGAAAATATGGTGCAGCACTTCTGATCGACCATGTAATAGTATTCTGTAAACCAAAGCAAGGGGATAACCTGAAACAAAGGAAAGGGTTACATTTAAATAATACATGTTATACGTGTAGTTGTATAATGGATACCTGCAGTCATTATGGATTGTTTATTTAGGGCATGCCTAATTATTAACTGTCTGATTATCGACTTAAGCTATTGATAGGAGATGGCAGCATAGATCAAAGTCTATTTGTTATTAAATGTCAGACAAATGGGTTTGTGCAATACTAGTATTAAATTTTCAATTTGAAAGTACAATGTATATTTTTGCTCTTGATAGAATGTTTTACTATCTAAAGTGATATGAGCTGTCATAGATGAAAAAATTTACATGCCCATTTTATATAATATTTTACCTCCTATATATCCCAAAGAGTCCATCTGGTGGTTAGAATAACAAATGCATGCGTATAATTGCCTCAAACTTGCCAAACATAACCCGTAGTATTAGTTTGATATCATTCTGGCCATTACACATTAACTTTCTGTAATTCTTACGAAGATTACCGAGTATCCAATAACAACATTCTATTTGAATTTAATATATATTCTATTCACATTACCCCTCTCTGTTTTTTCTCGTACACCATCATTTCACACCTAAATCAATCAATTGGTTTTTTCCACTGTTTCAAAACACTCATTTCTGAAATTGTCCATGTGCCATGTATATCGGGTGATCTTGACCCCTTTTTTACTTGTCCCATCGCATACTTGGCTTTCTCATTCTTGACAAATATAAACTGACTAACTCAACTGGACATGGTGGCATGATTGTAAAACATGGGTATGCATAATTTTCACAGTCATATCATTTTGATTTTGGTAAATGTCAGCATTCATTTGAGGGTAACATTAAAAACTGGAAAAAATTTTTAGTGACCTGATATTTTTATTCATATATTGATCCGATTTGTTTCAGGTACTTAAAATAGCATGGAAAAGCACATATTTTACATAATACATGTACATTCCAATAAAAATCATGTCCTGTATTTTAAAAGTAAATATAAAACACATAAAAATCGGCCGACGTTAACACACTCAATTGTGTCAAGAACCGAGGTTGCTGATAGATCGAGCGCGAAAAGGACAGAGATCCTCCTGACCAAATAACAAAGCAAAAGAGTTTATCTGAAAGGTTATTGCATACGGAAATACAGCTGAATCTTTTAAGGTACGGGAAAACTTAAATTCTAATAAAACAAATATCTTTTACAACGTTTCAAGTGTTTGATAATGTATTTGAATACACATTTTATCATATTCTCTTCTATATGTCATGGGACAAAAATCATCGTTGTGACAGCTTGTATCACTTTAAAGTTAAAGCCCAATTATATAAATTATATCTGGAAGGTGATAAAGACAATTTTTTTGCTGCACATATTACATAGGTATAACCTTTTTTCAAGATTTTTGGCTTCAACAAAACAGTGTGTACATTACTAGGATGCGCAGATTACATGGGTGTGCAGGTTACATGGGTAACAGATTACATGGCTGAGCAGATTACATGGGTGCGCAGATTACATGGGTCACAGATTACATGCCTGAGCAGATTACATGGCTGAGCAGATTACATTTGTGAGCAGATTACATGGGTGTGCAGATTTCATACTTGAGCAGATTACATTTGTGAGCAGATTACATGGGTGTGCAGATTATATGGCTGAGCAGATTACATGGGTGAGCAGATTACATGGGTGAGCAGATTAAAAGGGTAGGCAACAACTGAGCCAGGCCGGCTGTTTAAAATGTTGTTGTCATCTGTAGATGGACGCAGTTGTTCCTTTTGACAGTTTCAACATGAGAGAAAAACACTCAAACACCATTTTGAGGAAGGGATGGTGAAATTTCAATCCTCTTGCACAAAATTTTGTTTGTCCATGACTCGACAAGCCTCGTCATGAACAAACAAAATTGTGTGCACGAGGATTGAGATTTCCCTAGATTGTATTACTCTTGCGAGAGCAATATATCAGATCTGGGAAAAAATCTTAATTCTAAAAGCTCCCAGAGGGCATTTTCTGGATTCAAGACACTAAAACATATCATTGTCTCTGTTAAGGTACGTTACTGATTTATTTGCCTGCCCAGTTCCCTTTTTGTATAAATGCCAACCTCTAGGGGAGGACCAAATGCTATCTTCTGTTCTACTTTTACAAACGAATTTTTTAATTACACGACTTTTGTGATGGAGGGACTAATTGGACCTAAAAAGTGAGTGACCACACTAATTGAGTGGACATCAAAATGTACATGTAGATTGACCACCCAGGTGGCCTTAGTGCCCTTTGGTACTGAACTGATGTGTTTGCAGTTTTGTCAGTGTTGTTCTTTTTCCTTGTATTGGATTTGTCATAATTAAACAGTGTCATATCACCATTCTTCTCATAGACTAAACTTTAGTGATCTTAAAAAGTGCAGGCATAGTGGATGCAGATCGCATTGATCAAATTTGCATTGAAACTTTATTGGTCTCATTATGTATAGATGTCTTGATTTACAATGTAATTGTAGTAGATGGGGAGAATTGTGTGACCAAATCCAAGAATTGAACCCAGGACCTTCCGAACACTAGCAGGAGGCTCTTACCGACTGAGTTATCTGGGCTGACAACCTCTGCATCACTACACTCTGACCTCAGATATCCATGGGACACACCACACTGGATAATTTAGTGGGCGACAAATGCAGCAGGGGTGGAAAAATGTTAATTCAGACTTGGAGTATAACCCGGCAGGACCTCCTGAATTCAAGCAGAATGCTCTTATCAACTGAGCTATCTGAGCCAACACCATCTACTAGCTCCAATACACATAACTGCTATTGAATGGTTGAGATCATACTTTTGAAAGTGGGAGGTATGACCTTAACCTTTCAATAGAAATTACACCACATACATATAGTACCTGTAATAAAAAAAAATGGTGAGCATAGCGAAGTGGCAAAATCTAAGAATGAAATAAGGAGAGTAAAGCAAGCCAACATTTTAAAAATCGATTTTCGATCACCACAACTTTAGCAACATTTAAGGTCAGATTATTTATTTTCTTGATAGGGTAGTAGTGGACAGATTGTTTATTTTCAATATTTTCAAGACCAGAATATTTATTTCTGAAAATCTGCCAATCACACCACCATCAGAATCAAATGGTCATCCCTAAGGATTGGGGTTTTAAACAAAAAAATGTTTGATTTTAAAGAAAAATATGTCTAGAAATGATAGACTGCCTCCAAATTATTTATCATTTAAAGTTCTCTTGAAGTGACTTGGTCACCAAAAGCTCAGATTTTCCCGAATAAAACTATGGAGGCTTGACATGGGATTCTGGCTGGGGCAACACAAAAGAATCCCCAAAGGGATTAGTTCTCCTGCTGTGAGGTAATATACCCATGTTATCCTTTTTTCTGGACTTGATGTATTTCCAGAATCCTTTCCCAAGGATTTTCTTGCTGTCATTTTGGTTCTGATTTGGAATTTGACGGATGTAATTGTCATGTACCTCTGTCTTGGTCTTTCTGATGTGGTTTTGATGATACCATATGTACAGGCGCTGACATTACGTATTTAAATAATACATCACTCATGTGTCCACGTCATAGCTATTCATCTAATAAAATACATTAATAGCTATGACATAATTTCTGTAGCTATGATGGGGACACATATGACAGACATATTCCGACTTGCCAACCTTGAAAATTTTTCATGAGGGAGATTTTTCAATCTCATGGAGCAAACTCTAAATTTCAGTAAGAATTATTAGGAAAATTAAAAATTTTCATAGGGGAGATATGGATTTTTCTTGAAGAAATTATAAAAAAAATTACATAAAAAATAGGGGTCTCCCTATTTATGGGAGAGACTTGGCAAGCGCTTCTAATTTT